>OY101434.1:29312972-29726913 GCA_956483605.1 Tuberolachnus salignus
ATAAATTTTATTTTATATATTTTGAATATTGTAGTACAATATTATAATATTTCAGTATTTTTCAATATATTTGTAATATCGGTCGTACATATGAATTGTACATTTATTTTAGTATTTACTATTTTTATATTTTATAAAGAATTCTGAGGTAGTTTTTTTTATTTATTTTTCTGTTTAATACAAGTGTGGCGATTGATCGTTAAAAAACGAAATGCGTATTTCGATTATATTCTCCCTACACCCCCCCCCCCCCATCGCAAAAAAAAAAATAACTATCGAATAAAGAGGCAGCGTAAATAATTTTTGCCCTGGAGGGGGGGGGGCAGCAAAAATCCGCAGGGACGGGGGTCCTGCGCATCGGATTAATTCGGACCGTTTCTCCGGTCCGAGTCGCGGCGGACGCGGTCGGCCAAGAATCGGCGGGTTTATAATAATCTTAACGTTATTAGCCGGGACATTATCCGGCCGCGGCAACAATACCGCCCGTGCATTGTACGCGACGTATAATTTATATTATACGTAAGGCGAAAATTTATAATTAATTTCAAGTGATGACGCGGCGATGACGGCGGTAAATGTATACACCGGATAGGGGTCCATTAGCCCGCGGACATCGCATTAAATTAGTAAATCTCTGGTGCCGCGGCGCCCTGAAATTACGCGCGCGCCGTTGCCCGCCGTAATGTTATTCAAATACACCCGAGCTGCACAATAATAATAATAATAATAATCTGGTTACGCCGCCGTTCGGAAATTTAGTCGGCAAAAGACAAATCGGCGGTACTTGTGATTTTACGTGATTATTTTCGGTTTTTCTCGACCTACACGCTAATTTACCGCCCGCCCCCCTCCCCCGTACGTCTCGTATTATTATAGTTGCGTACAATGTACCTGTAGGACTACGCGACTCGGCGCCGGCAAACGATTTGATATTATTATATTTTTGAAACGTAAACGCGAAGAAAATAATATAATTTGCACGTGTAACAATATAATATACGCGTCGCGGGAAACGCAATTTTTCATAAATAAACGTTTGGCGCAGGGGGGATCGTACGAGATATTTCACGTTTAGAATATTATATAACACGACCGACATCATTATTTATCGTTAGGGCAATTTGACGACGACAACCACCTGCGTGCGTTTTTATTAAACTAATATTTGTAACGCGATTCTGTAGACAGTGCTCGAATCGGACACGGGCTTTTAGAAAATGGGGACGCAAAAGTGTAACGAAAGATATTAGTGTACCCGAAGATTTACATGTATTTATGTCCAATGTCCGTACATGTCCACCACGCCCATTATGAACGACTAGAAGGGTCGAACGATTTTGGATTTCGCCGACGATTTTCTACAGTGGTGTAAACACTTGTTAACGCCTAAACGGTCAAAACGAGCTTTTCGAACGATTTTAGAGATCAAATTACTATATAATAGAAATATATATATATATATATATATATATAGGATATTATTCCAAAGGGAAACTCGAAACCTTTAATGTCGAATTTTCTCCCGGAAACAGAAACTATTTGTATTGTGTTACACAGTGTCACCGTATTGTTCGTCTGCTATATATTATATTTATCTTTTTCCCGCTACTTTTGGACACTTTTATCGGCTCCCTCTGGACCAAGTGAGCTGAAACTCGACAATTTGAGATGTTTCATAGGCGGCGGATTGTAATGATAAAAGTTGGGTTGAATTTCAATATAAATTTAACCATTTTGACGCGGTATGAAAGGTTTTTAATTAGTTTCAAACACTCCTAGAGACTCCACCAAATGAAGTTAGAGAGGTGAAATGTTAAGATGAATGGCGTTAGTATAGATAATGTGAATTAAGGAGTTTCGACTATCGGTCCGTCCCACTCCTACAATTTTTGTGCTCAAATTTCATATTTCCCGCATAAATACCGCATTTTAAACACCCCTAAAGACCCGTGCACCAAAAATTAAAAACGTCAGACATACGAACGTAGTTTTATGAAAAAAAAAAAAAAAAAAAACGTTTAACAAAATCGGCCGATTGTGTTCTCATGCCTCCTTAGTAGAACACTGTAAAATTTATACTCTAACCGGTGTGTATCGACTGCAGTAAAATAGAAATAATAGTTTGCGTACATTTCACTGCGTTCCTATACGAAGTTCTCTTAAACTTTCCCCGCAATCTTTATGCGGCTTCGACTTTTGATTTTCATTGCACAGTAAATATATATTATTCGATTTGGAGTAGAGAATAGTTCGGCTTTTGTTTTTTTTTTCTTTCTAAAAGCACTTTTGAGTCAGTATTCGACTCAAAAGTTATCCGTAAGTTTTGTATACTTATATAGCTATATATTATAGTGTCTATACAGAGATAGACACTGAACACGTGGATATGCAGTAGATATATTTTAGAGAGGTTGTTTTTTGTTTTTTTTTTTTTTTTTTTACTCTTATTCAACTCGTGGTAAAACACTGCAGTTGAAAAACAATCGAAAACCCGCGGTCTTTAACATGTCTTGCGGATTATCCGTCCGAAATGGAAATGTTTGCATTTTTTCAATACGATCTTTTTGATTTCCGACCGTAAACTCGCCTTTCGGATTTCACAATATTCTGACCTAAAAAGCAATTTTTATTTTTATTTTTTTCTGTTTAGTAGTAACACATTTCTAATTGTATGATAAGTCTTTAAATTGTATATAATTAATACATTTTGAAACTTATTTTATAATTATATAGAATAATATTCAATTTTGAAATCGGAGTTCCAAAATCCAAAGTACGGATGTACAATACATAACGAACATCAGTTTCTCAAACGTCGGCAAATTTACTAGACGAAGCACGTGTTTAGATTCTAAGTAAAGTGTTAATGTGGTTTTTCTCTTGTTTCTGTAAACAATTTGTTTATCAGAAACCTTGCTCCAATCACAAATGGTGTGGATAATTTTTTTGATATTCCTTCTAGTTTTCTTAGTAACGAGGAAACCGGGGAAAAACGGGAATAATTACGTATTAAAATGTATGTTATAATTCGTTAAATACACGAGCCGTTATCTTTTTATTTAAATTATAAATTAATACAACGGTCAATTTAAATCTATCAAAAAAATGATTAACCAAACTTCGCTCAGAATCGTTTTTCGTTTGCAACCGTTCAAAATTTGCAATAACAGTGTATCCACAGTGCGAAATATATTTGGCTTTTTACACTAGAATAATATAATGCAACATGAACTAAAAAAAAAACACATTAATATAAACATAAAAGAAAAAAAAAAATTATAATTGTACAATTCAAATTTTTAAAATCAATCTAAAAAAAATTAAGATAATATATTTAAATTTGATCGGCGAATGGCAATAACTTTATAATTGTCATAGGGTCTACTACATTTATAAAATATTCTAAAAGTCATTTTTATCTACATATATTTTATACATTTATATATTATATTATGAGAATGATTTTAATATTTTTAACGCCGTTAATGATTATAATGATATTATAAACATTATATTTAAGTAAGTACTATATCAGATTGGATTGTCTTAAATGTCCTTTATACTTAACACGGTAACAATTATTTTAATACACATTAAGTTCTTTCAATCCCATCGTGGTGGCTTTTCTCCAAAGACGAAATTTCGCCAGATCCTTTCGGGTAACGATGCCAACTACCTAAGTAAAAAAAAAAAAAAAAAAAATGTATATATTATTAAGTGTTTAAAATCGTATATATATATCATAATATGTTAATATGTTTAGTTAAGTGGTTTTAATTTATAGTTTTGTCGTTCAGCAACAATTGAAATGTCAATTTATTATAATGTAGTAAAAGCAAATCGCCAAAGTAATCTGCTTAGTCTTTTACAAGAAAAAATATCGAACCAGTTTTTAATTATAAAAAAAAAAACCTATGCAAATATTATGCAAATTCCCCTTTCGTTAAATATCAAATGTATTACGAAAAGGTTGTTTGTAAAAATTGATGATGCGTGGAACGAATTTGTCACCCCTTATAATGTAAAAACACTATGTTTTTTGCTCGTAAATTAATTTCTGGCTACATCATTTTTTTTTTCACAGACAATTTCGCTAAGTTTTGAATTTAAAATACAACACTACGCATTAAGTTTTCGGTTTATGTGCGAGATGACGGCGGGTTTCTGTGTATCGTAATCAATTCGATTCGTTCATTTTTCGTTTTTACGCGATTTGTATTAAAGAGGACGTTACACCACACAATAAACACACAGTCATGTTAGTTTTGCTTTTTTTTTTTTTTTTTTTTTTAAATAGCTGTAAATTCGGCCTCGAAAATGTTATTCTTTTTACATTTTGTCTTTTGTTTGAGTTTAAACTTTAATTGAAACGGCCACAATTTATGTTGTACGTAACGTAATTTTCCTATGTCGCCCGTTAGTTAGACTGAGACAGTAGATGCGGGTATAGCGTCCTCCTAATACGATA
The DNA here is from genome assembly GCA_956483605.1 of Tuberolachnus salignus. Taxonomy (NCBI): domain Eukaryota; kingdom Metazoa; phylum Arthropoda; class Insecta; order Hemiptera; family Aphididae; genus Tuberolachnus; species Tuberolachnus salignus. Next base: position 29,317,441 of record OY101434.1, read on the forward strand.
TAAAACTATCGTAGCCATTTAATTTGCCGACGTTTCTTTCGCGGATTTTTATTATTATTTTCTTAGACGTCCATTAATGTATATACAGATATCAATACATCAGCGATTATAATTGACGTTCAAGGGAGGGGGATGGCGGAGAAAGATAAATACCCACATCCCACCAAGTAAAAATAACTTAAACAAGTAAAGTTTTTTTTTTTTTTGTATTTAATGAATGAATTACAATAAAACTGGAACTTTCCAATGTTGCACCGTGACCAGGAAAAAGTGATTATGGAAAATGAGATTGAAAAATACGGGTTACTTGTAATAAAATTTTAAAAATTTGTACTCTTATTAAATCAACTATGTTAAGATGGATTTATCAAGATAATTATCATTTATAATCTAAGAAACTAAGAAAACTAAGAAAATATAAAACAATGTATAAAGCTACGGTCCAGGGGGTTCCATCTATCATCGTCCCCTGATAACTTAACCTTATATATTTTTTTTTAGATTGTATTCCCAAAATATTTAGAATGCTTTTCGCAAAATATTCAGAATATTTTCAGAATACTATTGTTGCGTTATTATACCATTATACCTTCAAATATTTAAACAGTATTATACCCTACCCATGTCTGGCACGATTCCAATTTTTATTACTCGTATTTATTATGATGACAACCGGTACTCGAATTAATATAATTTCGTTGTGATTTATTTTAAATTCGATGTTTTTTTCCGTGATAACCGGAATATTCGGTGATTAACCATAGAGTATGTTCACGAAGATGTTTTTATTTTGTTTTATCAGGTATTCATTTGCGCGTTAAATTTTTCAGGAGGACTTGTAGTAAATTTGATTTTTGTTTTTTTTCAATCATTCCGGAAGCTTTATTTTAATATTATTTTCACCTCTACTCCTTATTATACCTTAAATGCGTGTTAACATTAGATTTTCAATTGACACACCCCCTACGTTTCAACTAATATTGGATTTACCGTTGTTATGAGTAATAATAACAGTTTTAGAATTCAGACCAGACGAGTAGTTGGGGGGTAATAAATTGATCGTAATAACGATAATGGATCATGATAAAATAATTAACTCGACCCCCGGTGTTCAGCACGTAATATTATACCGCGTGTGTCAATATTGTTCGTTTATTACATAATATTATGTGATAACGTGTAGAATATTTTCTGTTTACCGAAAGCGTTTATTTATTGAACGAGTGACAGGAGTGCTGCACAGTGCACCTCATCGCGCGGCGGTCTAAATAGAACTGGGCATATATTTTAATGCTATTTGTACTTGTAATGTTCTCTAGCAACGCGTACAAGTACGAGTGAGTTGTATACGACAGTACAGTAATAATAATAATAATAATAATAATTAAAGTTTTTCCTCTTGTCGTTTAATTTTTAAACTGTATTGTTCGTTGTGTTTGCATAATAATATTCGGCGTGTTGTAAACAAGTCACTTACAGCGATGTTGTTTTATAAACTCTGCTCTAGGAAGTTTTGACAAATAATACAATATAATAATGATCATAATAATAATTGTAGTAGTGCTAATGTTATAATCTCGCCGGCATTTGATATACTGCCAAAACGTTACGGTTATTTTTGTAAGGACGTTTGTATTGAAAGTCTTTTGGACAACGCGCCGCCGAGTGTAATATATATATATACCTACAATTATTATTATAATATTCAGTGTTCGAATTGGAAAAAATACAAAAAGAGGGTCTATGAGACTTGAAAAAAAAAATAAAAATTGGCGTCCTTTGCAATGATTGAACTCGACCTAACTCGTGGTCGACTTGCAGGGTCGTATTCAGCTTTGGCGGGCCTTGGGCAAATTACATCTTCCGGACTACCCTTAATTCCTTAGAGTTAGGCATGATTGTCAAAGGAAAAATTTGTCTTGAAAATTAATGATAATTAAATGGTTTTGACATTAAATATTTGTGCAATCGTGCTGTTTTTATATGTTTTATATTGTTTTCATAATTGCCTTCATTTTACTGTATTTTGAAATTCAGGTCACACACATAGAATCGGATGTAAACAGTCAGTCTCATTGTGATAATACGCTGATACAGTGTTAATACACGAATAAAAAGTTCTAAAAAGTGGTTGGTGCCTGTTACCTAAGCTCCAGCCGGGACCCGTCAGGATTTTTCATTTTTCTTTTGTAGGCCCGGGCCCCTTAAAAATAGGCTTAGGGCTGAGCCTCGGAAAATTTACCCGAGAAAACCGATCTAAATAAGGCCCTGGGGACTTGGACCACAGGTTTCTCTTACACCAGATTACAAACGTAATTCAATAATTATAATTATTTATAGGAAAAAAAAGATGCTGACTAGATTTTGGTTAAATTAATTACTTTATTATCACTTATTAAAATGAAATATAGATAATACAATAGTAATAATTTATGATTGAACTATAATTAAGAAATTTCCAACAAAAAAAATGCAGTGGAAGCAAAGCCAAAATTCAAAGAAATGCGATTTTTTCGATTTATCGAGGTTTTCGAGTTATCAAGGTTTTAGGAAACAAAATTCGACTTTAAGTGTTTTAACATTTTCATTATCGTTATTATTATATGTTTATTATTATTATGAAGTATTATTATGATTAGTATAACATGATACAAAATGTGTATAGCGTTACAACTTTACAAAAAATAATTTGTTATCTTTCTTTGAGTTTGGATTTTGCTCATGGTATTTTCAATAGTATTAATAAATATTTAATAGATAATAAACACAATAAAAAATATCAGGTTAAATTATTAGCACGTGCAATCTGATTAGATAATAATATATTCTATAGTCGGAACACAGAATGTTCGAGTTATCTATAGTTTTTCTTTCCAGTAATCGAGGTTCGACTGTATTTACAATATATCTGTACAGTTGACAGTATGCATATATATTATATTTTTTGAAAATATCATTATTTGCCAAATAAATACGTCCGTATAGAAATAATTAAGCAAGGGAATGCTAAAAAAAAAAAAAAATAGTAGAAGAGCTTCCCCAATTCGAACACTGATATCACACACTCAACCCTCCGTTTCGTTTGTTCGTATTTTGTCTATTGAATACCGTTACGTTTTCGCGATTCGTTGATTTTATTATCATTATATTTTGAAATGTCGTTAAAATTATTATTCCATAAAAATATATCCGTATAATAAAATTATAACAAGTTTTGTGTATGTAAGCGGGCATCACGCCAAAACTACTGGACGGATTTTATAATCTGGTTTTCGGTTATGGATAATAAACATAGCAGCGCTTTATGTTTTAGGCTACTTTTTGTCCCGGAAAACAAACCAGCAAAGGACACTTGTTGATCGTACAATTCAAAAGTTTAATTATTTATCGAATTGAAGACCATATCCGAGTTGATTTTAGGAATTATAGGAGGTTTTACATAACATAATCTATTTGATGGTCCAAAGCCCATACTGACAGCTGGCAAGTTATTTAACATTACTAAGCTAAATTGTAAAAAAAACCTGCAATAAAATTGGATTGAAAGTTATTTTTTGGTTCATGGAAACTTCTATTTGAATATCATAGTTGAAATTGTTCGATTTTTCTAAGCCATTTTGATGTGTCCGCATCTAAGTCCGAAATTTACTGAACATGAGAGCAGTTTTAATTTTAATTATTAATATATGTTTTAATATATAATATTATACATTTAAAATAATGTAAAAATCGAAAAAGTATAGATTTTGTGAAATTTAAATTGAAACGGCCGTCAAAATTGACTAACTTTGGATTTAGAATACAAGTTAAGACTACATTAAAATGATTTGAACAAATTCGACCAAGTTGAATATGATATACAAAATAAGAGTTGTTATTGAAAAAAGATTGAAGTTGTGTTGCACACGTGTAGAATACACAAGACAAAAAAAAAAATGTAAGTGAAAGGAATTTGATGACCCAGTAGTTTTATGATCCGCAAACAGAAATCAGAATTATGCATAGACTGTACGCTAGCTATTTTTGCGAACACACGGTATATACGGTGTAATTAATTTCAGTAAAGTGCGCTGGTTTGTCCTTATTCATCATAATTTATACCTTTTAAATGTTTCTCCCTTGGCCTACGATATACATATTTTTTTTTGTTATTACTCAGTGCAATCATTATTATCATTTACGGATATTACGAGATTTTACATTTACTCGCATGTCTGCATCAGGTCATGGAAATCGCGCGCGGACAGTGTTGGTCGATTACGCTGATGGCCAATTTGTATTTTGACCATATTATTCGTCGTTATAATATGACTACTGCTGGACATTTTATACGAACCTTTGCCTACTGCAAATTATTATTAAAAATAGTTGCGATCGGTGGGAAATTAATCATAAAACCTTGAGACCGGTAAAGGGTGTACGCAATTGATATTAGAACGTGCGGATTTACGCCTTCGTTGAGGTTTTTTTCTTTAAATTTAATAATGTCGTTCATAAATAAATATAATACAAAAATGTACCGTGGGAGCGTATTTTCTCGAGAAATGGAACAACAACGGCCTCGTGTTTAAAATATGTTGATAACCAAAAACCAACGCTATGCTGGCTGGCCGTTTGTGATTTTAGTAAAGCCGTGACTAGAATCTTAATGCATTTTTTTTTTTTTTTTTTTAACTTTTATCTATAATAGTTATCTTATTACAAATACCATAAATGGAACTATATGGAAGTAAATTCAGTGGGAATTTTCACGAATTTTAAGCAAATTAACGCACTAATTTAAAAGGCGAATTACGGTAGATTTTTATCTAGAAATCTATTGGGTAACTATTATACCAAAAATATAATTGTACGGAAAAATGAGTTTAAATAATATTTCATCATCATACCTCGTTAGTGTTGTTGATGACGACAATATGTCGCAGTCCCAGCGAACGAAATAATCTAAAAGTCCTTGAAAAACTTGTTTCCTGCAATGAAAAAAAATATATCGTTAATACTATAGGTATATTTCGTCTAATGATGTACACTCACTGTACCCGTATAACTTTAACATTATTATTATTATTTATTAATACGATCAAAATAGTTTAGGACTCTGTGAGTGGTTTGGTCAGGAGAGACAGGACCCTGAACACGGTTGTGGTGACTGACGAGAGAGGATTTGGCAGAGTAACAGCAAAGGGATTTGCTGTATAGTTTTATCGTTTTTTTTTTTTTTTTTTTTTTTTTTTTTTTTTTTTTTTTTTAAGCTGGTCCCAATACTAAATAATTTAAATAATTCAACGGGAGTATATAGTAATCCGGCAGTCGTACCGTTATCACTATAATATTCCTAATTGTTTTCCATAGTAAATTTGGATACCTACTATATTTCAGGTGTATTTTTATTTTTTATACAAGCTTTTAATAAAATATTCGATATTCATTAACCGCCGAAGAAACAAAAAAAAAAATACCCGTGACCGGCAGTTTCCTTACTAGAGTCGAATTTTCCTTCGACTAATATTTTTTATTACATAAATATTCTATATTCTTTGTAAAACAATACATAATCGAATGTACCTACTAGATAATATTACAGTTATGTAGTACTATATTATATTATACTATTTTCAAAAAAAAAAAAAATAAATAAATAAAAAATAGTGAAATTTAATCATAAAAATGGTAGGAGATACTTTTGAAAGCTAAAACTCTCCAGAAGCACATCTTTAATACTGACGCAATATACATATATATATATATATATATATACAATTGCGTAGGGGGATGCTAGAGCAGCTTCATTTAGGGAGTCTTCAGGGCTGTTCAATGTTAAAAAAAACACCTTCACCCGCAGATGAAATTCATATTCTGATATCCAATCCAACGTTTATCATTTCAAACCGCTTATAAAAAAATATACTATTTTCTAAGTTCTAGTTCATTCGGTCCAGACGGAGTCGCTGATGGTTAGTTTATTTTATAATAATAGACACAATACAGTATCTATTTTTGGAGAAAATTCAATAAAAAAAATATTTAAAAAAAACGGTCAGACGACAATAACATCGTATATTATCTATATTTGAAGTAAAAAATATTTAGTTGGATATTATTAAATTTAGTTAATACGCACGCTGCAGTAATTTTTTTATATTGCGGTACCGATTATTGATTAGATTCGAACAAAACCGTGTTCATATTTTTGTTGTGTAGGATTTTCAATACGTTCGCTCGGTATACGCGAGTGCGTCAGACGTAGGTAAAACTTTTTTTTTTCCCCCCCCGCAAAGCTCTTTTTTTCTCTCGTGTTTAACGCTACTGCACTTTAATCAACCCTTTATTTCGCGTAGATACCTATATATATATATATATATGCTATATGTATATATATATATATATATATAAATTGACAAAATGTTCGCCAACTCGGTAGACTGATTTTAGGCCCCCCGCTGAGGAAGAGCACGCATTAAACATCACTGCTGTGTTCTTCCTGCAAAACGCGTGCAAGTATAATATTTCAAAAAGCAATAAACTTTTTTTTTGAACTATTCTCGATATTATGACAATAGAACAAAAAAAAAAAAAATTGTGTTAAGCCCCTACAAATACACTAGTCAAATCTACCTACGAAATAGTATCACGAAAATAAAAGACTATCTGTACAAAAATAAAATTATGATACTGCCTGATGTAAATAAAAACTATAAATCGAGACATTGTACAAACACGTATATTATATTTATTTCCGGTTAAAATTGTTTTCCCGGTCACTTACACGGCAGACTGCAGATATCGATTTACCATTGAGTTTTAAAATAATAATATACTTGTCCCTAAAAAATAGATTTGATCGGTCCGGATATATCCCAATTTAATAATTATTATCTTATCGCATTAAAAAAAAAAAATAATAATAATAATAAATGGGTACCCGTTTGAATTTAGTAAAATTATAATTATAGTCAAAAATAGAAACGATTGAAAACTCATGAACCGTAACTGTATTTATAACCAGTAAAGTAGTGTTTGTTGTTAGAAATATAATAATTTAAAATAATTATTTTTTCAACTTAGAACAGGCTAAAACCTAACGGGTTGGAAATGCTAAGCATCCATCGCAAAATAGATGTTACCTATATTTTTTAACATAATAAATTACTGTAAAATAATGTTGATAATAAATGATAAGTACCAAAATAATAAGTTTGTTGTACAGTATACGACATGGGCGCCCATAGGGAGTTGGGGCAAGACGGTTACTTCCCCATCCACTGAAAAATAATATGAACATATAGTTTATAGAAATGTATTGACGAATTTTGTATTGAATATTTTTTATAATTGTCCTCCCACCGAAATGGTAAATGATAAACAGTAAGGATATGGATATGGATCAAATGGGCAGAGTGCATCCGACGCGCTAATATTTTTTTTCTAATATCGCCACCAGGAAGGAAACCGTAACGCGATACGCCACCGGTTTCAAACATTTACTTATTTACTATCACCGTATGTGGCAAGATGTAAATAATTATACTTGAACTTCGAAGAATCTTAACCAGTATTTTCTTTAAAATACAATACGGTACATAAATACTACTGTATCATAGGTATATACCATACACGGTGACCGCTGAAATGGTGTATTTTCGTTTAGTACTGTGCCCGGGGCAAATCCGTGTGGGGCGACAGCTATAGTTTACTAAAACCAATATTATGTTAATACATTTTTCCAGCATAATTTTATCGAAAACGTTTTCGAATTCAAGTGCAAAAACTGAGCAATTTAATACAAAGCTAATACTATAATACTGTACTATTATATTCAAAATATTTCGGAAATAACGACCAACACAATTTATTACCATCCTGTTATTATAAACATCCGAGGGTTTTATAATAACGTTGACGTTTTTTTTTAATATCGCGATAGTAATATTATTTCTAGATGTCTCGATGAAACTTTCTGTTTTTGGCATTATCAATTATGACTTTAAATGTTTAAACTGTGCCAGGTAATTTATATCGTATTTAATTATTTTACATTTTGAAAGTTTATCCACAAAATATGATGTTATCTCAAAGTTTAATACAATGAAATTAATACATTTTTTTTTTCTTTTTTTGCGGTATAGGTATTTCAAACTTTTAATGATTATTAAATATACTTATAGTATTATTGTCCAAGCCGGTTTTCGAACAGAAATAAGCAATATAGTTTGTGCCTTTACGGTAATATTATTAAATGTTCAAGAAAATCGTAAATTATATAGCGATTTAAATTAGAAAAGAATAATCGCATAATACAATCACTTATAAATTTTTAATAAAAATTATCGTTTTGTTTACGTATATTTGAGACCGCATCGGCGTATTATTTTATTTCGTATACCAGACAAATTAATTCGACTGTGGATGATGAAAATCAAAAAAAATATTATTTCGAATATTGACGGTTAAATGATAAATTATTGACGGCTAATTTCGTTGTTGACTGAAAAAAAACATTTAAAAATGAATATTCAACGTTGGACACATTTCATAAAAAAAAAAAATATGTGTATATGTAGATGTAGAAATAAAATAAAATATAATAATAATATTGCGATATATGCAAAAACGCCCGATAAAATTATAATAAAATTAATCTATAATTATTTCAAATTTCGATTATTATTATTATTATTATTTTTTTGTTATCTATTAATCGGGAAAGTTTCGAAATTATAATATGTCCAATTTGACAGTCATCCCCAAATATGGTGAAATATATCAAATACAGAGGTGGGCAACATACAGATTAACATTATCAACACTCGATATTATATGAATTAATATTATTTTACTCACCAAGTTCTACAATATACTATTGTTTCGCAGATAAAATCTAAAAGTCCGGTTTATATAACTGTATTATATAACTATATTCGGTTTTATATATTCTTCGTGTTTTGTCAAAAAATGTACTAAAAACACTTATATAAGATAACTTTAAGTGTATTAACTGAACTTACATAAAAAAAAAGTTATAAAATATAGTTACGAAATATAGTATATATAAAAAAAATAACTAATAAGGCAGGCGGCAAATGTTGGCCGTACTTAATAGAAACAAAAAGATTTATTGAGATAAAAAGTCGTTGTGGTACTGACGCACGAATATGAGTATGAGTGTATTCTTAAAAATAGATTTTTCATAATTATACTCATGGGTTTTTTTCTGGGTACAAAAATCAAACCTGTTGTTATATGAAACCGGGAGAGTGGCGGCAGAGTTTGGAAGTCACGTCTTAGGTACCTACCTCCTTCATAACTTCCTAGCGTTTTTTTTTTTTTTTAATTTTATTCGTTGGTAATAATATGTTAACCTTGCAATTATTCGGAGTGAAGTGTACATTGAACATACGTATTTACGTGTCGGTTACTTTTATCTTAGCGTGCAATCGATTTTATATGCGGTTATTATATAATGCAAATTGTCGATACTCGTTCAACTCTTGCATTCAAAATACATATTATCAAAACATAGGTTAACCTTTGGGGGACGGCTTGCCACAAATTCCATAATTTTAAATCTTTTGTGTTCGGATCGCTATTCGAAAAAAAAAAATGAAGTTTCTTTTATATAAATATATTACAATATATTATAGTAGGTTTTCCGTTCGGGGATCCAATATCCATTCCAGTATGATTGAAAAGTTCAATACACTGTAGAAAAAAAAAAATAATAATAATAAAAGAAAGAGGACAATATTTTCCAACTATAGTGTGTGGTACAGTCAAAACTAGATACGATTTACGGGTTTAAACGATTGATTTCAATAACAGTCACAATATGCGTTTGAATTCTTGCGGGGTTGCCCATGTAAAGATGGTAAGATTGCCATTCCCCCGAGATGTTTGTATGAGGATCAAAGCCGAAGGGACGTTATCGTTTTGCCTCACCTTGTTAAATAGTATAATATTTAGTTATACGTTCGGTCGAACATTGTAATTAAACGTCTGTAATTGTTTCTAATCGGGCAATACAATTTTAGCAATATAAACCTTCATTATTGCTTATATCTCATAATATATACATCTATATATGTAATAAGTTATTAGAGTAATGATTTTCAAAACATAAATTGTTTCAATTGATGTTTTGATTCGATTGAAAATAATATGCTAAAAAGTTGTTTAAAAATATTACGTTACTAGAATAAGTAACTAGAATAGTTAATTTACAATTTATATATAATTTCGAAATTATTTAAAATGACGCGAACGAAAAAACAATAAAACAAAACCAGATGATTCACCCTTATATATACCTATATATATATATATATATATAAAACTTGAATTCCCTAGGGGCTCAAGGAAAGGGAGTAACACTTATCACACCCAAACTTTACCATTATTATTCTTTTAGTACACATAATACAATATTTGGTGAATCATCGCGGTAAAATAACAGCCACCCCATTATAAACATCAAACTACCAAAGTATATTTTTATTCAAAAACCTTCACTGGAAAAAAGTTATTATTATTATTATTATTTTTTTGTGTTTATTGTTTTCCAAAGATTATTAAGTTTATGTTTCCATCTCGGGAAAATAAAAACTTTTCAGGGCGTTAAAAATTATAGCTCAAAAACTGTATACAGATAGGAAATTCGCATTTCGATTGTATTTATCCGAAAATCGTTTTTCGAAACGTAAATGCGGTTTGGAAATAGTATACGAATAATACAATGAAACACTGCAGAATGGTTATATGACGGGGTTGTAGAATACTGTTTCTTTTGTGATACAAATGTACTTATAAAACTAAATAAAAAAAGATACTTTAGGACATAGAACCTACGACTACGAGCGAAGTTCGTTAAAAATATTTTGATAAGTAAATATTGACAATTTTAATAATTTGTAATTATAAAATAAATTACAGTTATCCATGGGTTTCCGTTTCAAATTTTTGAGGATTTTTATGGAGTAAAAAAGTATAATCTACATAAATTTAAAAATGCAGGTACTCAAATTCCGTACCTGATTTATACGATTTTCCTCAAATATGAACTTTGAATGATTACGTTACGTTACTTCTGCATTTTATTTACATAAAACCAAATAAAAACTGAAAAACTCGCAAATTTAAAATGGCTATAAATAGTTTAAAAGATTACCAGAATGTTTTGAAATTTTACCGCGTCTCGAAAGGGCTAATATTCGATGAAAGTTTCAGGGTTCCTTTTTTTTTTTTTGATGATAACCAAAAACAAAATCGAAAATAACATAAACCGTTATATTGTGTAAATGTTTCAGTTTTTCCCAATACATATTAAGAAAACTATAAGGATAATATAACACAATTTTCTACCAGAATCCACCACTGAATTTGATGATCGGAACATTATTTCTGGTATAAAAGATGTTTACAGACAGAAAAATATACCGCACATCATAGTAATCTCATCATATATTAATTATATGATTACAATACAATACAATTGATTTAATACAATAGTAAGATGATCCAATAACATGATGGGATGATCACATTGTGTCACGTTATCGTTCGGTATGCGCATCGCCCATGTATTAAGTAGTTTTTCACATCGGACTGGTCGATATTTTTCAAAATCGATGCACAATAATTATGATTCTATTTTATACTTCAATGTTAAGTCTTTGGTACTTCAATAGCAACAATTCGTTTTATAATATTAAGAAGTAAATATAAGTTTTTTCTTATTTTTACTATGCAGAAGCGCTGCATTTAAATCATTCGACCGAATAAATGTTCATGTTTGAACTGAACATTCAAAACACATACAGCGGCATTTTGATAAACCGAAAGTCTACTATATGGAGTAGTAATAATATATCGTTTAAAATTTATAAATTGTATAAATTTATAATTATGAATTGCCGAGTAATTACTCTGTCACAAGAGCATAGGCCGTTACAAAACTAATAATTTACAATTAGTTGAATTAATATTGATAATAATTTTAATACGATAACATTTTGTATTCTACCGGCAACGAATAGGCGATATTTGTGAGGGGGCGTGCGTATCGAAAAACTGCGATCACACCTATATTTATTTTGTCATGGATAAAGGTTCGTTATTTTATATTCGACTTGAAATTGGTTTCGAGAGCACATCACGTAAATCACCGCGAGTCACGCGGATAGGAATAGTTTGAACGCACGTCTGATATTATATTAATCGATAACGTTCGTTTTACCATTTTATTTAATGCGGATAATCCGCCCGTAAGCCCGTAAAATTCGAATAATATATGTTATATCCGACGGACGGGATACCCGCGCGTGGCGTGTCGAAAAACGAATAAGCCCGACCGTGTATACGGAATTACCGTTTTAGACCCGCTAATTTAGTTTTTAAGCCAAACGATGACGGGGCATACCGAATAATTGTGAAATACGGCCAACTGGAAATTCAAACAAAAAAAACTAGTGACTAAATGGCGACACGGGCGGGCGGGTTATATTGGAAAACCAAAATTCAAAAAGATCCGCCAGGGGCTGGTGGAATGTGGGCTAAAATCGCAGGGTTGGAATATTTCGATGTTTTGTTTGCTTGAATTCATTCTAGTAGAAAGTAATAATTTTGCAATTCATCGCGATTTTCTGCACGAGTATTTTTAATTAATTGTACACCATAAAATATTGATTTTGATGAAAATGTTTGAACGTTTTAGTGACGTACGTACAGACTCCAAAAAGCATTTTCTGAATTTAAAAAAAGGGGAGATGAATATAGAGAGAATTTAATTTATATCTGTACGCAACGATAAAAATCATATTGCTAACAACAAACGTTTCTGAGCAATTTTCGGTTAATAAAGTTATAAATAAAGTAAATACATTACATTGAACATTATATTAATTTGTACCTAAAAAATTAATTACGATCGTCTTAAATTTTTGAGCATTTTTGAAAAGCTGAAAAATATAATACACACAAAACAACTTCAAATAAAAACTAAAAAAAAAAACGCAAAATTTGATATATATATAAATATAAATAAAAAAAGTAGCCAGGATATTTCGATAATTGTTCCACGTCTAGGTAAGTATTCAGTGAAAATTTCAGATTTCTACGATTTTTTTAACTGAATGGTTAGGTTAGGTTAGGTATTTTGTTTTTCATCAGAAAAACAAAATCGAAAATAACAGAAAACCGTAAAATTGCGTAAATATTCTCGGTTTTCCCTATTATTATGGAAATTGCAAGTAAAATCAAAAGAATGACCTCCTCAATGGCACCATCTAGATTCAAAATTCAATAAAAAAAAAGCTCCGTTGTCATTTTTATTTTATTGGAGCAAGATTTCTGGTCGGAATATTGTTTATAGACGGAAGAAAAAGCACACACATTATATAATAGAAACAATTGATTCACTCAGAATCTAAAAGAAAAAAAAATGTTTATGTAACAAAATATACGGTCGTTGTGGCTATAGTAAAGTTATATATACATATATAACCCTAACATAAATCCGTTGTCGAGTAAACGAGAATATTAATTCAAAACTTATATTTTATGTTATTTGCGTAGATGAACCTCAAATACCGATTCTTGCCAACATGACTACTTAAAGTTTTGATTTGCGTGTAATACACATAGACTGTAACGACATCGTTCACCCAGCGGTATCATTAATGTTTTACATGTTAAACTCTAAAACAAAACCTACAAGACCGAAGAATCACAAGACATTTATAAATATGCTGTTTACAAAATTATAGTTATTACAAAACATAATTCGGTTAATCAGAATCAGTTTGAGATTGCAACAACTCGACAAAAAATAAATAAAAATCGCAATATGCAACAATAATATTTTTATTTTGCAATAAAATTTCGATTCAATAACGCAATAAAATTAGGGATTATTACAGGTTATCGATTACCATAAAGAAAACAATTGAATATACATATTAATATTTATCAAATGGTACGATTATTGTTCTTCTGATAAAGTATTATTATTATTATTTTTTTTTTTAGTCGTTGCAGTTTTGAACTGTATAATCAAATTGTGTCGTCAATATATAAGAGTGCCCATGTATGCTCTATACGAACTTCTTGCAAAAGAACAAAATAATACAAAATATACATCTTACCCAAACACGAAAAATCGATTTTTCGTGTTTTATCGTATGGAGTAGTAGCTCTAGAAAAGAAAATATTATAATAAAATAATTCAAATTTTTCTTTTGGAATATTGAGTAAATTTGTGAAATATCGTTTTCGCACTAATGTAAACAACAAGCGTAAAACACCAGGGGTCCCAGATTTAATAATAAACAAAAAAAAAAAAAAAATTATAACGGAATAACGTTTTAATTAAATTTGTAATAAATTAATCTAAAACTTTTTTCCCTTTCGCGCTGTCGCGAATATTTACCCATACAATTATTCTTTGGCACAGTTTTGCTATATTATTATAGTTTTTTTTTTTTTGTTTTGTCGATAAATTATTGTACGAATTTATACATTTTTTTCATTTTAATATTGGCGAAAAATGTGCATTTGAATAACATTTTGAAATGTAATAACCTAGCGAAACGTCCCGTAAAATAAGAAACATTCCCGCATAATTTACGCGTAGTATTATAGCCGTTAAGTCATCGCGTGACATTTTAGAGTACGATTTAATACCCGAGGAATCGTTAGCGAAAAACGAACAAAAACAAAATACAAAATCCTACATGTTCTGCAGTTCGGAATCCTGAAAATGTAACAAACGGCTCAAACGTTAGACATAATGTAAAAAATATCCGGACGAATTTCGCACCGTCGGCCACTAGTGTATGGGTGTAAAAATTTGGTAACGTATGTGATAATGTTATAGAGAATAATTTAGTTGATACACTGCGGAAAGTGACCACTAACCGCAATTGAAAACTGATTCTGAGCGGAGTTCTGTGAACCCGTAAGGTTATTAGTCGTAGTTTTTTTTCCCCCTTGTACCCGGGAATCAACAAAAAATAAAACCGATTTATCATCATTTGTTTGTTAGCTAGTTGGTTAGAATCTATAGAAAACTATATGAAATAAAGTACCATATCAGGCGGAAAATTCGCATCATTTTCGATACGGCGTGGAAAAAACCTAACCTAACGTAACCTTTTACTAATCGAAAAAATGTTTATCGAGAAAAAAAAAAAAGACACGCCATAGTAAAACCTATAGATTCTCCGCTACACTCGGAATCTAAAATCGTATGAATACAATAATATATAAAATAAGGAAATGAGATTAGAAAAAAAAAATATATATATAATAACAATAATAAATCGAATAAATTTTACGGCGTAGCGTATTCACGGCGAATTATAATTTTACAGCGATTTTTGTAAAAAAAATATCCTTGACAACAACACGCGCATATTGCACGCAGTCGCTAATAAATATATACTATTATTGGCTTTGTGATGTATATCCTTCAAAAATCCGTTCGTTCGTGTAAGTAGCATTACATTTTTTAAGTCACGCATCGCTTGTACAGAACCATACCGACTCCGTGGCGTTGATGTAATCGGAGCGAAAGATGATGATGATGTTTTTATTTTTATTATATTTTTTTTTTTAATCGAAAAGAAAGAACTGGTTTTTTTGTTGTTGTTGCGGTACATCATAAATGATTTGCATATCGCATCATGCGCGTATACCGGTTATGAACAAATCAAAAAAAAAAAAAAAAATCCACTTGAATTGCTCCGAACGCGATTATACGTTTGAGTTGGCAGAGATTTGTTGAGATTTTTCGGTACCGCGAGTGCAGCTGACGCAGGGCGTGAAAACAAAAAAAGTCGGGAAAATAGGATAAAGAGAAAAATTTAATTTATATCCGTACGCCACGATGAACCATTGCTAACAAAAAACGATTCTGAGTTTAGTTCGGTTAATCATGTTTTGAAATGAACCGTAATTTGTATGATTTTCATCAAAGTTTACACTTAGCGCTCATAAAGTAGAATTATGAAACCATAATTACCGTGATTTATCCAGGTTATTTTCAATTATTAAGAAAACTACAACGAAAAATGAGCTCCCCGACTAGATTCAAAATGCTTTCCGAAAAGGGGTTATGCTTGAAAATCAGAGCAGGATGTCCGGTAGAAAAGTTGTCCGTGGACAGGGGGAAAAAAAAATTAAAAAAAACATATCATAGTACAACCAATAAACTTTGGTTTAAAAATCTAAAATACGAGTCGATATTATTCCGCAATATATATTTATTGAAAATCGGTTATAGATGGTATAATTGAAAATCTATAAGACATTGGGATGTGTCAAAATTAATCTTGTCAAAGTAATATTATAGAAATATAAAAGTCAATGTCAAAACTATAGCGGTCGGTTGAATTTGAACGGATCATTAGATTTTATTATTATTTCGTTCAAATCTGTTAAATCCTCGGGCGTATTTCAATTTGTACATATTATATTATGATAATTTACCATATATGTATATTCCATAATAATTATTCAAATTATAGTTGCAATCGTGACACTCTAATATTCTTGTAATATGAAATAATTCAAATCGTTCGATGGGATTTAATCGAATTAAAACGATAATTTTATTTGGGTTGCTCCGGACTACACACGACATATCGCGGAGATTTATTGAATTTTACACACGCAAAAGCAAGAAATCCTACTTACATTTACTGTTCAGAGAAAGGGGAATTTTACTGATTATATTATAAGTAAATTATTTATGTTCGCGGTACGTGTGTAAATTCCGCAACTAAATTGTTCGACCGCAACGAAATCACCGGTACCCATGAACACAGGATCGAAATTAACAACAAACAACAGCCATCCTTCATATAATTATTTGAATTTAGTTTTTCGATCGACGATCAATATTATATTGAAACAAACGCGAAATTTAAAGAAATTTCCATCCGCGAACGCATTTACACAGCTAATTAGATTATACTAGCTGGCTGTTAAATTAATTATTTCACGTTTTCGTTCTAAAGTTGAAATTGATTTTCGATTTACCCACGTCTCTAATCACTCTAAAGATTTAAAATAATCGATATTTTTTGTGTGTAATTTGATTAGGTAAGTCAGTCAGGTGAGCCTGTAGACACGATACACTAAAACACAGACATTGTAGATTATATCGGGTCATTAAAATATTTTTTTTTTTGGACGTTAGTCCAAATAATGGGTATATCAAACCAGAATGAACAAATGACCAAGTTGGAAAAAAAAATTCCAGAATAATCTGTTAATATTACGGAGTTTTTTAGTGTTTACGTTTAAACCTCCGTGGTAATAAATAGCTGCGGTTTCTTGCCATTTTAAAATAAAATATTCTACTTCTTATTACTTTAATTATTTGTCGACAATACAAAATCGCGGCTTAATACCGTCCGTTTACGGCAAGTATTAAATTCAAAATAAAGCTTGAAATGTGTATAGAAAAAAAAGCACACTAAGTCGAATTAATAACTATACTTAAGCAGTATAAGCTATGTATAATGGCAGGCTTTGGTTAAATTATATTAAAGTGATTTGTTGTCGACAAAATATTTTTAAAAAAAATGAAAGGCATTTGTACATATACATACAACACAAGGCTATTTCGACAACATAATTATGTAGATATGTTTAGATCGAACATAAAATCGTGATTCGGTTAGAATACACTTAAAATGCGCAGGTATACATATTTAAATTTTTAAATTCAAAGACTTACTGTGGATCACCGCAGAAAATAAAGATTGAAATTTAAAAAAGCCTGACCATTGCGGGTGTTTTGTAAATCGTCGCCACACTCCTCGTACAAAATAGTGTTAGTAATTAGGCCAATGATATGGTAGGATAAAGAGAGGAATTTAACTTATACCTGTACGCAACGATAAATTATCGGCAACGAAAAACGATACCGAGCGAACTTATGTTTTGAAATTCAGTGATTTTTACGATTTCCGTCAAAATGTTCACTTTAATCGCGTATAAAAAAAAAAATTCATATAGTCGAAAGATAAGTTTACGATGAACCATCCCGAGTCAATTTTTCAAACATTTTCGAGTAGCCAAACAAACTTAAACCACATAAACCCAAATAAAAGTGAAACAAATTCTAAAACTTCAAATGGCTACGAATAGCTTAGAAATTGTCGGAAATTTTTGAAAAAAAAAAATACCACGTCTAGAAAGGGATAATATAAGTATTCAGTGAAAATGTCAAGTTTGTATGATTATTTTAAACTGAATCGCAACAAAAGAACAAAATCGAGAATAACAAAAAACCTTTATTGGGTAAATAATATAATATAATATATTGGCGTTTTTATTAAAATGCACAAAAAAAAAAAAATAAAAAAAAAAATCTCTCTTGTCGTGTTTCGACCGGAATTTTACATTTCGGTAGAAAATTTGTTCTTCACGGACACGGACAAAAAAAAAAAAAAAATTTAATAATAATAAAAACGAAAAAAAAAACACACACACACGGTGGTTCAACTCGGCTCAGAATTTAAAAGTAACAACAGCAAAAAGCAACCGGACACAGAACAAAATTGTACATAATTACGTATATAAGAATTATATGCCTTTCAATGTAGGTACCGAACAAACCTAACCACAGGGTTTGTTATTGTTATTTGAAATCGGTTTTTTTTTTTTTTCTACACGACCTCGGCCGTAAACGAGATTCTTTTGCGGACGTCCGAGATTATTGTAAAACAACGGCGGCCATTACACGCCGATGAAATGCAATCGCTATGTTATTTATGATGTATAGTGATTAGGGTTTGTGCGAGATTGTGCGGATAATCCGCCCAGAGAATTACAAACGATAATAATACAAATTATCGTCCGCCTGCCCATTCTCGAGTTACAAAAAAACCAACGATCGAACGGGCAAATAAGCAATTTTACACGCGAATCGTCCGGGCGGACGATGTATTTGACGAAGATGGAAAGACGAAACATTAACCGCGGAACAACTATAATAATAACGTTAATAATATTACCGTGGAGTTTCGTTGTGGAAACTTGTGGGGATATCCCCGGGCCTCGGGTAACGTTTTAAAAGATGAAGGCCAGATTATAGTATTATTATCATCGCCGTCGTCATCGTCATCGTCCCGGAGGAGGCGGTTATTGTTTGCGAAAAAACATCCGATTGTCGTACAATTAATTTTCGGTACCTTATGGCCAACGCGAATTCTATAAAAACGGCCGGCGTCCGACACGGTACCGTCAGTCAGTGTTCGGCGAACATCGTGTATTAATCAACTCGAAATTTTTAGTTTTTTTTTTTAAATTTTTTTTTTATTATTATTATTATTATAATTATTTTCAACTTTAACGCGTCGCCATGCAGCGATCTTACGCGACGGTGAGTAATTATTCGATTCCGAGCGTAGAACGAGCAATATGTAATTCGGTGTTATTATTATGTGTGTGTGTGTTTTTTCTTTTGTTTTTCAATAACTTATCTACCTTCAAAAACCCATTCGCATTTGCAGAAATCGTTTTTTTTTTTTTTTAGATTCCTTAGTAATGGGGGAAAACGCAATAACGGTTTTCTATTATTTTTGAATTTTTTATTTTTTTTTTCGTTAGTTGTAACTACTGTAATAACTCGCGTAAAAGTATTTCCAAATATTTATTTTAAAACAAAATATTATCACGAATATTATAATTCATTTATATAATATACATTGAAAAACTTTAGTTATTATTCGTGTTGTGAAGATCGTTTACGATACTAAACTGGTCAAATAAATTGTATCGATCGTTTGTATATTTCTAAATATCTTTCTAAAACATATTCTTTAAAAAAAACTTCATTATTTTTATACAAAAAACACTAAAGTTATCAATTCAATTTTTTAAAATCTAAACGATAAGCTTTACAGTTATATTATGTTTATTTAGTAATTTTAATAACTTTATTAATTATTTCGCGTTGATTTCTTTGTTTAATTAAAAGGTACGCTCAAATTTAACCGTATTTCATATTCAATGAGAAAATTAATGATTAATTATTGTATACGGTTTTGTTTTTAGATTTACGAACGAATATTCTCTTTTAATTTCTTTCGCATACCGTATTTCGTTTAAATATTTCTTTCTCGTTTAATATAAAAATCGGTTCTTAGAAAATATTATTATTATTTCCAAGCTAAATTTTAAAATGTACTTTTGTTATGTGTCACGCAAATCGATTATACTTAAATCCAATACGAATAATAATTATCGCGCCATTATTATTATTTTTAAATTAATTTTTCGAACGCATACTAATGTCGACACTTGAACATTTAAAAGCTGAATAATGAATATTATTCTCAGTGCGTTATGTATAGATTAGGCATTGGGGAAGTGTACTTGAGGTGAAAACGATAATCGCTATCGAGCATTATAGTGTTCTAAGAGCTTATAGTATTTATACGTTTTGAAACGTTTCGAAATATTCCAATAACGATAAATATTCAATTCTCAAACAAGACATAATAATAAATTATTGGTCTTGAGAGTACACATTTCGATTTGAAGGACACATATACCGAACATAACAATTACGAATACATTTATAGTTGCGCACATCACACCGTCCGGTTTTTACAATAATATACGGTTTTTCTACAAGTTCAAAAATTCAATATATTAACTATATTTACTATGTATATATATATATATATTTTTTTTTTTCGTAACATTTGCTATTATTTTATTTGTAAATCAATAGTTAAATTCGAGCACGTTATCACTAAAATTCCAACAATAAAAAAAGTAGCGAAAATCCTTAAAAGAGACCACTAGTAGTACACGCAGTACCTAATCGGTTGACGCAAATACTTTTAGAACGTGTACTAGTGTATTGCAAAAAAAAAAAAAAATTCACTAGACTAAAATGGTTTCCCCCCAATATTAATAAAAATTAATATAATCATATAGTTTCTTGGACATGTTAAAGTAAAAAATTGAAAAATATCATCGCTGTATATGTTTTAAAATGTGATAATAAATTATTAGGTTTTTAAACCGGTTTAGTCTGGCAAATTCACAACATGTAAAAGGTTAATAATTTGGTTTTTTTTTGTTTGTTTATCGCAGATAGTCGTACTATTCATCGTGGTCCTCGTGGTGATTCAACAAGCGTCATGCGTACCAGGGAAAAGCGCCGGTTACGGCGGCGGTAATAACCGGGGTAGTGGTGGCGGTTATTACAGCGGTGGCGGCGGCGGCAAAGGCGGCAAAGGCGGACACGGTGGCTACAGCCACGGAAGTAGCAGTGGATACAGCCACGGCAGTAGCGGTGGATATAGCAGCCACGGCGGCGGAGGCGGTGGATATGGTAGCCATCATGGAAGTAGCAGTGGATACAGTCACGGCGGCGGCGGCGGTGGACACGGAAACTATCAAGGAGGTGGCGGCGGCGGCGGCGGATATAACAAAGGACACGGTGGTAATAGCGGCGGTGGATACGGGCACGGTAACAATGGCGGTGGTGGCGGCGGCGGCGGTTACGGGCACGGCGGCGGTGGATACGGAAACGGCGGCGGCGGACACGGAAACGGCGGCGGCGGCGGGTACGGGCACGGCGGCGGCGGACACGGAAACGGCGGCGGCGGCGGGTACGGACACGGCGGCGGCGGTCACGGAAACAGCGGCGGCGGCGGTGGATACGGCAAACACCACGGATAATAATACAAATATCGTACAAGTATCCAAGTTCTAAGCACACACACCTAACCTAACCGGAATTGCGATGCGAATATAGATTTTTTTTTTTTTCTCTACATATTTCTTAAATTATTAATTTGTATTTTTTTATTATACGTATTTATTATACGAGTAAAAACGTTCTCCTATATAGTGTTATTAAATCCTAATATTATCTCATACTGGGAAACTGCTGCGGATTTATGTGTCAAAACGCGTAAACTGAGAAAATGGTTTTTACCGAAGTGAACGTTGTCGAATTGTATAAACGTTAACAAGATGATTGTTTCGTCCCGTTAAATTCATAACAATATAAGAAACGGATATATTGTTATATATGAAATCACGATGCTGGATTTTTAATAAAAATCGCGTGGTGCAACAAATGAATTGAAAGAAAAAAAAGAAACCGCGAATGTCCGAGATTTAAGAATCGTTAGGGGGAGGGAGGGGTTAAATCGTATATTTACCACCAGTGACGTTTTTAGAATTTTGGCATCCAATTATTCGAAATCCATTCTACCAGATTGTGGCTGGTTAAACAATTGGTAAAGGGGCAAGCATTTTTTTTTTTAAGTAAATGAAATGTGTTTTATTCCCTATCATATTGCTGAAAATTGTTTAATTAAAAATATATAAGTATTTTGAGGCGTTCCTGGCCTCCTGCTATGACCTTCCCGCTCATTGTTTTCTTTTTTTTTTTATACTTGTATATTATTATATTTAACCTTATGACTAAACTTTATGAAATAAAATGATGAATATTAATTTAACAGATACATAGGCAAATATGTATAAATACATATTATAGACGGGTAGTGAGAGTGTGGACATATGTGTAAGAACATGTTTTTAGTGGAAGTAACATACACAATCATACGAGAATAAGATGCGTTCACAATTCATAATTCTTATAAGAAACTAAAAAAAAAAAAAAATATGCGTATTTAACATATTATTAGTCTTCTTCTTATCGTGTCCGCATATTATTATTATTAGTCCATATTTTGATGTTAATAGAATATATTCGTATTAAATTATATTTTCCATTTTTTTTAAAAGAATATAAAATCTGTACTCAATTTATAAGCATATAACATATAAGAGGTGTGGCTACGCAGTGGAATAATTGTACACCCCACGAAATTGTACTGCCATGTATTTCCCAAACCACTTCTTTAAACTTCAAACGCGCATAAATATAAAACTAGGTACATAAATATTCAATGTACTTCTGTATAATATAATCGTAAAAGTATTGGACTCGAGGATATAAAAGGCGATGCTCTCCGAAATAACTATAGGTACCATATAGAATCTAAAAAAAACCGCATCGCAGAAGTAAAAATTGATGATAGGTAGGTATAACTGTTTATTTTTTGTTTAAAAAACAGAAATGTTAAGTTTCTGCGCCTACCCACGTTATATGTATATGTTCGAGATAACAAAAAAATACCATCACGGTCTCGTAAGTTTTTTCTAGCTACGCGCTGTCAATATAATATTTATGTTATCTCGCACTAACGATCTTTGATGTTGTCATGTTTTAAAACTTAATTTTTTTTTCTATGTTATTTATTTCTCGTTTTTCTATTTGCGACGCGATCAATAAAATGTCTCTATATTATATTATTTTGTACGTGATATTTTATTTTTTAGTAGGAGATAAAAAAATAAATAAATAAATAAAAAGGAGAATTATTACATTTCATCTTTTTGTTCAGAGAGCTATATAGATAACGTTTGAAAATAATAAACATTTTAGAATTTATTAAAAAAATGAAAAAAGAATGAAGATTTGCGATGGATTGGGAATACGAAACGGAGAAGCCAAAACCCAGCACTGCGGACAGTGCTGGAACAGAGTCCTGTCATTAGGAAAAATATCTATGGGAACGCCGAAGACGATATGAGAAGACGTAGAGTAAAAATAAAGGATGTTGAATCTTCTGGAGCAGGATCAAATTGTACGATTTCGGGAATGGATTGAGATACCTAGACCTAGTGGATCGATTGTGACCCAAATAGTAATAATATAACCAGGGTTCGGGACTTATTGCATACTTTAGAATATTTATTGTAAAATATAGCAGTGTATGAAATAAATTAATTTCTAGTTACCATGATATCAAATCTGAAATTTGAATGCGTATAATTTTGCTTATTTCATAAATTTTGCAGTAAAGTGCTTATTTTTCAGTTTTTTTTTTTTTTTTTGCATATTTTGACAAATTTTTCAAGTTTTAATGAATCAGTGAAGTTAAGAAAAGCACTTAATCGAAAAAATATATATTAATGCAATTATATGTTTTTTGTTATCTACAACTCGTAGCTCGTTTTAATCTTCGTGTAGGTGTAATAAATAGCTAAGGAAGATACTTAATTCAAGAAAAAAAATACAGATTTCTTCAAAATTTAAGGTAAAATTTTAGTGTTTTTTATTTTTAATAAAATACAGTAGAACGCCAGTCATCCGAACGTCAATCAATCGGACGTCCAATTATCCGGACGAGAAAAAAAAAAGGTTTAGTCTTTTTATAATTCGTTAATTGTAATCGTATTTCGATAAAAAAAAAATGAATCGAAAATTAACACGAAAGACTGCTGTTACATGCTGGTGAAGCATGGACATGTGTACAAAATAACACTTTGAAAAGGTATGGAATTAGCTACTGAAATGAGCTGAGGACACCCAAAACGTGGAATTAAATGTCGAAATAACTGAAATACGTGAGTGTATATGCCAAGTTTACGTATTAAGGCATTGCGATGAAGATAATATAAATGAGTGGTTGCTTATGGACACAATTGATCTTGGATGATTGATACTTTTAGATGATGAAATAGTTCATAGTTTATTTGAAAAGATGACAATGAAGGAGAAAAAAAGGAAACTGATGATGATTTGATTAAAGGTGAATATGGGCCGTTTAATTCTGAAGCTTTTGATGCGTTGGATTTGGTGTTTAAATGGCAAGATGAGGCAAGACGAATCAAACACAATTTAATTGCTACAATTAATGAGATTAAGTGGCTTAGAGAAAAAGTCAACAATGAAGCAAAACGCATGAAAAAATATATTGTAAGTTGGCAGGGGGGGGTAAACACTCGAAAACTCCACTGACTACACCACTGGTTATAGTTAATATACGTGTCCAGTAATAATTTGAAACTACGGTATAAACGTAAAATATAATTATATAATAGAATTTTCTAACATTTTAAACGCGCTGGTTATAGTATTTTAGTTTCTCTGTTTGTTGTACCAAAATACGAACAACCTATTAATCAGTGAACCCAAAGATATGATCGTTATCCTTATAGTACGATTTTTTGTTGTTTTTTTTTTTAGCTGGATAATATTGTCTCGCTGAAAACGGAAAAGTTGAATAGTTTTTTTAAGATATCGAAAATAATAAATGATTACGAAACAAAAGAAAAAAAGACGAGATTATACCCCCACAAAACAACTAAAAAGAAACACATATCTACTATAATTTATCACTATTGTGAAAATCTTAAACATTCACATAATCTCTCACATTGAAATATTAACACTGCAACGACCAAATATATAGATCGGAGATAATGTCGTTCTATATTAAATATATATACATTTGTTGAGATTTAATTTATGATTCGAAATTTATACAGACGAGCCAACGTGGACTAACAATAATAGATTACGAAATCGGGGAGTCGACTATCAGAATAATTTTACTAATATTATTAGCAATGATGGGCACGCGGGCTCGACAAGATATTCGGGACTTAAGCACTTAAAGTCATAAAAGTAAGCGCGCGTGAAAACCTCATTATATAATAATTACTCTAAATTTTTTTTTAAAAAAAACACAATCTCGAAAATGGTAAAAAAAAAAAAAAGAGTCTTCCTTGAAAAAAACAAATAAATAGGATATCCCCTCAAAAACGTTCAAAAGGTTTTCAATCGTGTGTTAAACAAATATTAGAAGCGATTAACCTTAACCCAGTGGCGTCGTGCACACACGAAAACATAATGAATACAACAACACGGCTATAATAAGTGAGTGTAGTTAGGTATGCAAAAAAAAAAAAAAAAAAAAAATAGTAATCATCTCTACGAAGTCTGTACACGAAAAAAAGAAAAAGATTAAAACTGAGGGGAAGATATATTTAAAAAAAAGAAAAAGTATAAAATGCGCAAAAAAAAAAACAATTACAGGCAAATTCTAAAATGAAGCCATCGTGTTTCGTCGCTATCATCCGGGCTACGTCCCCCCCCCGTCCCCCTAAACATATTTAAATTTGATACACCTAATTGGTCAATTAAATCTAATATATCTAACCTCGCATTGCAGGGATCACAAACAGTTTTATTAGAACGAACGATCAGATATATTTTCAAATGTGTCGTGTCGGAAACAACAAATCCGCAGTGTTGTACCGTTTTTTTTTTTTTTTTTTAATAATAATAAGTGTGTAAACACATCGATTGAACCTCTATACGTGATAAATTCGCAGTGTTCGTATTTCGTCATCAATATTATCAGTGCTGAAATCGATTGTATTTAAAAAACAAAGAAGAAATAGAAATAGACAATAAATATTTTTTCGTTTACCTATATATTTAGCATTCGCGAATAATAAATACCTAACACTGCACGGGCGCTGGTTTATTAAATACAGGTATGTTATTTTTTTTTTCTTCTCCTACGCAATATTTATACGTACAATACGTTACAGGGACCTTCGATACTTCGATTTTCCTTTTATCCTGTACGTATATATATAAATTCGAATTCAACAATATTATCATTTATCGTATACACGGCGCGACGCGTCTACCGGGGACCATAAAATATATTCGCGTATAATTGACTTATTTCCGTTTTCACATATTTCACGGTACATATTCGTGTATACGAGTGGTACAGGCGGTAGTTTAGATTTCGCGATCGCCGAGAAAGATAGCCGGCAGTGTAATCGGTTTATACTGATATTAGGCAACCGCCCGCCACTCGTGAGTTGCCAGTGTTACACTCACCGTTCATAATGAAATAGAATGAGATACAGCGAAACTATAAAATAACACCTAGGTCACAGATATCCAGTGACTAATATCGAGCGTAGGTTTCTAGGGTTTAGTTCACGATGGCGCGGATTGTCGAACAATAACCGAATGTATACAAATTTATTTTACAGAAAAATTAAAAAATAATAATAATCACTGTGTCCGGACAATGGATAATCACCGAGTTTTACAAAAATTATTGAATTACACTCCGGACTTGGTTGATATTTCGGAACTTTTTAATTTTGAAAACGTTTTAATCTCATTTGTAAGTTTTGTTTTGTTTTTTTTAAATATTTCCACGCGAAACGTGATTTTTTAAATAAAACACACGGGAGAGTTAATAATAATATTATATTCGTAACCAACCGTGTATATGTTAACGGTGTTATGGTATCGTTACACGTTTTCACACAATAAATATCAAATAACGCATCATTCAATTATAAATAACCATTGAAAACCACCTAAATGTGTAAATTATATAGATGCCCAGTTAAGATTGTGTAATACTATGTTTGGACGGTATAATAATTAATTAATATAACGGTCCTTGGAATTATAATACAATTATCATTTATCTGTTATCCGGTATAATATCAATTTTCTTAAGAGGCCACAATATTTGATATTACGTAGATAGAGACGACTTACCCCGCCTAAGTGTCTAACCGTATACGTAATATAAATATATTTTATACTTACTAATCTGACGATATACGGCGCTGGATCCATGTACGGTCGTAAATCGATAGCGATAGTTCTTTCGTCTTCTTCGACATTTAACCTCTAAAACGTTTGTATATAAATTATATATTATCACCGTGGGTTTGGGATTTCATAGCACTTAAAGTTGCATAAATATGCAATAAAAATAACAAAGTACAAAAAAAAAATAAAAACAGAAAATTATTATTTAATAGTGATTTTACCATATTGCCGTTTATCAATTTATAAACTCAATTGACTATAATCAAAAGACACATTTATTAAAATGTTATTATTTTATTAATACAAATTATTACGATTTTAAATATTAATTTATTATAAATTATAATTAATAATAAGTATTATTTATTATTATTAAATTAAATATGACCAATTTTCATTAAAAACAGGTAATAATGCATACATATCTTAAATAGTCCAGAAATAGCACGAAAATCTAAAAAAAAATCACAAAATATGCACAAATATACTAGGTAAAATTTTAAATTTTAGTTCTCTGAGTCTTGAAACAAATTTTAAGCTTACTCCGCTCAATCTTAAGGATCTTATAAGAAATGTATTCAAATGCTATAAAATCCCAACCCTGATTATCACTATTGGTGGCTACTAAATATGTAAAGTAAAAAAAAAAAAAAATATATATATATATATATATGTAATTTATAAAAACATGTACCTGAAACAATTGACTGTCGCGACAAGTGTACGTGGACTTCCTTATAAGCTCCAATTTCGTGCAATAGTTTTCGTCGTGCAGAGGGGTCAGATATAAATTGTGTTCGAGTATGACATTCAACTGAGACCGGAGAATAAATCCCTTAAGTAATCCGTAACATTTATGCTCTTGAGTCTTTGCCTGCGGACACACAATGTTGTGGGGGGACACGTTATTATTACGATATTAACAAGTAGGCGGAAATTAGTTAAATCCCTTTAACTTTCGTATAATTATGATAATATTTACTCGGCAGAAGCAAACTTTCGACGCTACTACGGGAAACCCGTTGTGTTTGGTCGTGTTCAACAAGTCCACTAGTTTCCCCACCATTAATATTTGAGGTAACGCGCAAACCGTATCGCTCATAAAATCTTCTGTCGTTATGTCACTGGTCAGTGGTGGCGGTTCGCTGGCCAACAGAGGGACGCCGGACAGTTTAATCTGCATTTCGTATATACCCTTGAATAGAAATAAAATCGAATTAATAGTTTTTTTTTTTTTTTAATCTGTTGTAATAATGTATGGGGGAAAAAAAAAATATATAATGATTTTATTAAAATAATATATTGAGATACGTGTTACGTTTAAGTTTCAATACAATATACTATAAATATATACCTCGAATTGAGAGGGGACGCAGGGGGCTCCACTAAAATGTTTTTCTTTTCTTTTTTTTTTGCGTCTACTTACTAATTATTTCTATTAGAACGGGGTAGCTACGTTTCTTTTTGCAAATAACTATATTTACAAAAAAACAACACATATCGATATCAATAACGATTGGAACACTGCACCTATTAGTGATGTGGCATAAATCCGGATTATCCGAAAATCGAATAAATCCGGATCTTAAAATCCGAAATTATATATTAAAAATTTAAAAAATCAAAACTTGGGTTTTACCGTACAGATTTTAGTTTTTTTTTTAAATCTTAAAATCAAATCCATAGGTAATTTTTTTTACATTATAATATTAGTAAAATAATTATATTAATTTCAAGGCGTACTACCATAAACAATTTTTATGAGTAAAACAACGTTTACCGGGTCAGCTAATAATATATTATTTAAATTAGAGTGTAATATGTATGTTTTTATTTTATTGAATTTGTTTTTTTTTTATAAATGTCTATTTGTAATATTTTTTATATTGTTAAAACGTATATGTTTTACACGTACAATGCTATTAATAAATATATAATAATAATAGTTGTACAAGAAATTAATAAAAGAATATAAAATCACAATTATAAAAACCGAAATCCGGATTTACAATTAATGTCGGATTTCGAATATCGGAATCCAAAAATCCGGGTTCTCGAACTTCGGCAAATCCGGATGTTTTATCATCACTAAGTACCTATGCATATATGCGTAGTAATATTATAACATTGACGCAGGGAAATACAATAAAACATACGAGGGATATCCGCACAGATAATTTATGAACGCGTACAACAATAAGATTACAAATACTATTACGTATTATTGTAATAAAACTGTACTTACGTCTGTGAAAAAATCACCGGTCCATTTCGCCGTGAACAATGTGATCATGAGTGGCAATAAGAATTGTAAATTCCCAGTGGCTTCGATAAAAACCACCGTTAGACTTATTGTGGCTCTGACGATTCCGCCCAATTGTGCTGCAGCGCCGAGTAACGCGTATTTTGCAGGGTCGTTTCCAATCTGTAAAACGGTTAAAAATTAAAAAAAAAAAAAAAAAATCAATAAGCTAAATAATATTTCGAACATTAGGGAAATTAATTTAGGAAATATTTTCCGCTGTGTACACTATTATATATTTATGTTTATTTTTTTTTTTTATTTTTAACTGCCCGTCTTATTGACATTAAATTATTTATATACTCACACATATCTCAGTGGCGTAGCCATTGGGATGGGGATGGTACAGCCCCCTCCCATTGGCCGTATTTATGTAAAAAAAAAAAAAAATTAGTTTAATATTTAATAAATATTAACTTACGAGTATATTTCAAACTATGAAATGTGATTATCTATGTTATGTTTTGGCGTGTAACAAAATCAAATAAAAATAAATATGTGGTTTATTTTCTATTACCTAATTAAAACACAAACTATGTGTACGTATTATTTTATTGACTTTTTTATTTATTACCAGACATTAAAAAATGTTTTAAATTTTCCAGTGTAGTACCTACAGTACATTATTTTTATGTGTCGTTGATGATTAAACGAATAGTATATATTTTTTAAATGTAATAAAGAATATTAACAACGTTAATGGACAAATATGTGATTTTATTTTGACCCCTTCCCATTAAGAAATCCAAGATACGTCACTAACACGCCTACCTCACTTTTAAATAGGATTTTTGTTTACAGCCCTCGAAAATAATTTATAGCGTTTCTTTCGTTGAACCTTTTTATACTTGTATTTTACTGCAGCCGTCTCTCGTCTTTCGGATGAACGATCGGAGATTATTTTTCCACCAATTACGTCACCATCATAATCATCGTCATCACCATCATCATCGTCGTCGTCGTCTCCGATGATCGAATCATCCCGATATTTACCGTTCACTTACTGCAACTTCCGCAGTAAGTTATAATAGGGTTATCCGTACGGCACGATGTAGGCAATTTTTTTTTTCCAGAAAACATTTTAAGATTGCTTTAGGATAGTGTATTCAGTCGTCTTCCTGGTTGATATTTCTGTTATAACCTAACCTTACAAATAATTGTAATAGTGTGTAGTATACTCTGGCAGTCAATTTCGATTGCTTTTTCGATCACGTGTTCCATTTTGGTTCCTCATTCGATATTCTACGGTGAATAGGTATTGAAATTTACTCGGTAGGTACCCCGCGTAATTCAATATATATATATATATATATATATATATATATATACGAATGCTGATGCGTTCACTCGTTTGTAACCGATGTATTTTTCGTGTCACGTAATTCAATATCTACAACACACACTGTAGTGAGTTGTGCAACATTTGTACTACTAGTAATAGTAGTAGAGGAGGTATAACAATAATATACGAACGTGAATGTACGCGCGAGTACGGAATTTCATAAAATAATCCGCCTGTTGTTCAAAATTCTGGAATCTTATCTTTTGTACGGATTATATTTGTCACCTCGATACGCGGCATCGTTAACACTAAAATCACCGACGACGTATCAGTAATTGTTTGTGCCCAACCGATAAATTGTATTTCGCTGTTGTCTGTTTTATATTCGAATTTGTCATTACTTTTGGTTTTTTTATTCATGTCGTTTCGTTATTATTAAGTACCAGTTCTGTTATCGTCGTTTTTTCGTCATATAATGAGCATCATGTAACGCGTGATTAGATTTGTATGTGCATGTTATTTTGTATCGCTCGTTATACGTCCTCGGCGCCACGAACTTTTCATTTTGGTTTAAATAATATTTTTTGTTCTATCTACTTTTTGCACCGTTTTTCGTGTTTACCCAACAGTCGTATTCGCGTAAAATGTAAATCCAAATCCAGCATACAAACTTACGAGTACAATTAATTTCTGTGCATTTGTTATACTGATTTTATAATATAATTAAATTATTAAATTGACAAACGATATCAAACATTTGTTGTATCCTTTTTTTGTGTGTATTCAACAGTAATTATTTTTCTATTTACTACTATATTTGAAATGGCATACACATACTTTTCGCGTTTATACAGGTGGAAACGTTGTTGAAAAATCCGCAGGTAGGTATTTTATTAGTTACATTCTTAAGTATTCTAGGAATATTCTAGAAAAATAAAAAAAATAAACTGAGTAGCTCTGTATAACGTACCATTGCTAACCCATAACGATTCTGAACGAAAGTAGGTAAATCATGTTTTGAAATGCTGTAATTTTTACGATTTTCATCAAACATTTTTTTTTTTTAATTGACATAGGTTTCCGGACATTCTCAGACATTTGTGTAGTGGAAATAACAAAAAATAATATATTTTTTTTTTTTTGTAAATGGGCATAGGTTCCCTGACGTATAGTGGTGCAATTGGGAACTATTTACGGGGAGGGAGATTATACATAATTATACTTAAAAAAAAATAAATATTCAGTGTATAATAACAATTGAAATTTGACTTTTAAAAAACATTTCGGGGGGGGGGGGTCACAACCACCAAACCACCCTACTGGTTACATCACTGCTGGCGCTCTCGGGCATTTATTCTTGATGTAACAGAAAATAATATTAATAATATTATTAATAGCTAAATAAATAAATGGGCATAGGTTTCCCACCACCATTAAGCTTTTTAGTTTTTAAAATAATAATTTTAATAATTAATAGGAGTAAGAAGAATAGGTAGGATGCAATTTTTACTGATTATTAGACCAATTTCCGATCGTCGGATACGAGTAATACGTTCATATTAAGATATTGTTATACCGCGGTATACAGTCGCCGAATCTTAGTATTGCGGTATCATGTTTTGAAATACCGCGATTTTTTACGATTTTTATCAAAACGCTTATAAATAAATTTTTAAAATACACTTAACTTTTCTCTTTTTCAGCAATAAGTATAACACTTATGATAAACCTCGTGTAAAATTCTCAAACATAACCAATTTTATCCACATTATCAAAACCAAAAAAAAAAAAAAAATCGATAACTTAAAATGCCTATAAATAGTTCAAAAATATGGCCGAAATATGTTTTGAAAATTTGTCCACTTTTAGAAATATTAATTTTCCATGAATATTTTAGATTTTTAAAATGATTTTTAACGGAGTTACAACAAAAAGAAAAAAATCGAAAATAATGAAATCATTGTTCCCGTTG
The DNA here is from genome assembly GCA_956483605.1 of Tuberolachnus salignus. Classification (NCBI taxonomy): domain Eukaryota; kingdom Metazoa; phylum Arthropoda; class Insecta; order Hemiptera; family Aphididae; genus Tuberolachnus; species Tuberolachnus salignus. The sequence goes on from OY101434.1 coordinate 29,350,478, forward strand.
TAAATTTTTCCGGTTTTTCCAAACTACAAAGAAAATATTTTTCCCTAAAGCACCAACTATATCCAAAATGCTTTCATAAAAGGTGCTACACTTGAAAATCAGAGCTAGACTTCTAGTATAAAACTTGTTTACAGGTAGAAAATAAAGCACACACATCATAATAGTAGAACCAATAATAGAAAATTCATCGCTTCGCTCAGAATCTAATATAAAACAAAAATACACGATGTTTATTGAGTATATATTATAAAACTAAATAATTTGTAAGAAATGTTTAAGTAAACGTTGAAATGCAAAAGTTAGATCATATATAAAGGGGCAGATAATGGGAGTGAGTAAAGTAATAATGTGGCGTTAAGTTTCGATTGGACGTGTGGGGTGTTGCCGGCGACGATGTTCGAAAATTCACAAGGTAATAAACTTTCATATATGGTTTATAATAGCGAGCATACAGGACCATCAAAGTGGATATTATTTTTATCGCATAACTTTTTAGTCGTGAAGAACGCTGTACAATAGGGAGGGACGACAATATGTGATAATTTGTTTGAACGAACGGAATGGAAGTATGTGATTATGGAAAATTCCCGGGCGACTAATTCAGTGTCTCCACCTAAACAGTTGTAAGGAAATCAAACCAAGATCGAAGATATAAATCTATGGCACTAGGAAGAAAAGTTTGGCGAAACTGTAAACAATTTTTATAATCAAGCACGTCGTGATGAAGTTTTACACTGAATATGTGGAAAATCAGAAACTGAAATTACAAAAGTTTGAAAGATAATTATTGTATATGCGCTCCGCAGATTTTAGAATGAATTTTACCTAAATAATATAATGACTGGATGACGGTTTGACACATTTAAAGAAATTTAAAATGGAACAAAACGAATAAATTCTAGACAAAAACCTAACCTAATATATTATAATTTTTAACACAATTACAAAATATGTGTTGACAACATATTATTTATTTAGAATAATTATTTAACCATATTTCATATGGATTAAATAAATTGCTGTCCAAACAAATTTAAACGAGTCAATTTTTTATTTAAAATCGTTACTTCCCTCACCCTCATAATACATTTCAAAACCGATAAGTATACGATTGTGGACAAAAACGAGTTAGTTGTACCGTATAGTGCGAGATAATGAATAATACGAAGAGCGGGCCAATCTACTTAGCAATCCCCTCTGTCGAGTTAATGGGCATCTACTAAGCGAAGCTCCGATTACACAAGCAGACTTTCCAAAGATAATACCCAATGAATAAATTACTTTCAGTCAATGTGAACAACTTTTGTCAACGTTTTTCATTCGATATTATTATTAATAAAATTGTTTATAATTTTTCGAAAAAGCTATTTGTATTTTTTTCATTAGTTGCATTGTTCCCTCTTTATTTTCCCAGTGGTTTTTCGTTTGTACCCATGTTTCATATAAATGGTTTCAATATTTTCATTTTTAATATTCTTATCTTGAAAAAAAAAAACAGAACTTGTATTTAAATGATACATTAATACGAAACGATTATAACTAATTTTTGACAAGCAATGGAAATAAATATTGAAATATTATATCAGATTTAATCGGCGAAATAATATAGTTAAGTATTGACTTTGAACATTTTTAAAATGACACGTACTGTCATTCACTACGTTTTGAATTTATATCTGTTTATTTAAGAAAGCAACTTCAGCAGAATCTACACATAAATACTTTGCAGATGAAAACATATCTTCAAAAACGAAAAAAATATATAAATTGATATAACAATATTTTCGTTTAAACTTAAATAATTTCCTCTATTTGTATAGGTTGCTCAAAAAGTCCGAGTACCGTTTTAAAAATTGTGAAACTAAGATAAACTCCGTCGTATTCCTCAGTCACACACTGTATTTGTTGGGTAACAAGATTTAAAATTTAAAAACCTTATAGTTATACAATTGTTTATAAATTGTATAGTTTGTAAATATATATATATATAATTAAACTAATTTTATATTTTATAAGATCGACGAATGTTAATTATTTATCCATTCTTGAACAATATAATAATGATATCGTTTTTCTTATTTCTCTAGTTTATTTTTTATTTTTTGTTATTTAAGTAGAAATAATACGAAATAGTCGGAGAGAAAAAAAAATATATAATAAAACACTTACGAGTTCGGGAATATAATAATGAATAATTATGCTGGCGACGCGTCCCCACGCAGCTCCGATCAACAACGAAGGTAAAAACAATCCGGCCGATAAGTTAAGACCGACGGTCAACTCGGTTAGTATGAAGTAAATGACACAGTAAACTAATAACGGGACGATTGAAAATGCGTCTGTGAACACAAGTAAAATAAAAATAAATTATATGTAAAATCTACTTACGCAGTCCTTTTCTAAACCTATAATTCCGTAAAATAAAATGAACAATAAATACATAATTTATACAAATGTCGGTAGGTAGGTATACATTTAAACAAGCAAACAAAGAATGAAAAAATGCTGATGGGGGGAAATAAACGCAAAACTTATTTAAAAATCGAATGAAAAAAAAAAACTGTAAGTAAGCGTTAATTCGATAAAGTCCGTAATATTTTTTCATACATATTTTAAATTCGAACGAGGTATTATTTATAAGTTGACGCTATATTTTTTTTTCTTCTTCTTGCCCGATAATAAATTATTAACAATTCTTATCACATTTTCTTTCGTGCTTGTGTATCTTATTATATTATAATATTCTTTTTCTCGTTTTTATTACCTGCCTAATTTTTTTTTTTTTTTTTGCTGTTATTTATCTTTGTTGACTTAATTTTATTTTAAATATATTCAAACTAGGTGTCTTAAACCATTTTCAAGGAAATTATTGAAATATATTTATGTATATATATATTTTTTTTTAATTTGAGTTTCGTATATTTTTTCGTATAAAATGTGAAATTCATTGTTTTATAAAACAATAATATAATGGAATGGAATATAATTACCAATCGGGTAATGAAACAACGATCGAATGTTTTCTTCTTGTGTTTGAAACCAAAACGAGCCGATTTCATTGTAACTCCCTGCCGGACAGTTCATCTGCAACAAACCTATCATAAAGGTAAAAGCCGTTTTCATAATTACTATAATCTATACAACTCTAAAAGAGTTTTCGTAATATGGTTTTTTAAAATTGTACAATGTATAATCCTATGTTCGATATATTAACGGTAATTAATTAGAGATGAGATCCTTTTGCGCGATGGTGTGAACCCGTGGAAATCTAGTCGAAAATTTAACGACCCGATCGGGTATCGGTGATGTTTTCAAACTCGAGACATTTGCTATAAATTCTACACCATCAAAGGAAATCTAATCAATTAATTACAAAAATAATATTATTTTTAAGTAAAACAAAATCCCAAATAAATAAATATAAGTAACGATTATGCAATGTTATTTTCGCTAAAATTTTATTTAGAGGTTTTTTCGTTTTTATACATAAACTATTTATATTTCAGTTTATTTCAAACGTATAAATTATAATATAATAGGTATTCGAGATCATTTAATCACGTAATGTTGTTAGTAATTTCTAATTGCCATCGTGTAAAATTAATAATACAATATTATTAATTCAGTGTAATATATTGTATTACTTACTTGTATTAGATTGGACTTAGATAAGTTTATCGTAAGTTTACAATAGTTCAACAACAACATAGACGTCATACTAATTATCGCGACAAATATGGCGACGCACACGGCTTCCAGAAGTTTTTTTCTATTCGATATGAGATGTCTATAAAAAAAAATATAATAAACATTTTACAAAGAGATAAAATGGATTTTATTTTTATACATTCTATTAAAAACAATAACTAACTTCATTCGGAAGATCGATAAACGATAATTGATTTCGATAAACATAGCGCCGAGACCACCGCCGACTATACCGAATATAATGAAAATCGGAAATTCCGAATACGAAAAGTAAATCGCGGTTTCGTTGAACTTTCCAAAAAAATACAAACTCTCGATATGTACGGATTCCGATCTATCTGTAATAATAATAGTATAAATTATAAGATATAAAATATACTGTTTATTTTAAATTATATTCAAACCGATTAATTATAAATAAACTCACTTGCATGACTTGCGTGCAGTACGCTTTTACCAGCATTGTACGTCGGAAAAGCTATCGCGGCACAAAAAAACACTTTCCACATCAGGCTCGAACTCCAAAAACTCGTCCCTTCTTCGAGACTCATTAATGTGCCACCTAAAATATATAATTAAAAGTAAATAGAACGATATTTATTTATATATAAACCGCAAGAGCAAAGTAAATATATATATATAATCGAAATTAGTATAAAATATACCTATGTGGAAATGTCCTATGTTTAAAACTCAAAAACGAATAGATCCAAAACAGAATGAAAATAATGGCACTACGATTGTAATATATTCCCGGTATACATAAAGGTATTTTTAATTAAAACCTAATGCTTTGATATAACTAAAATGATGTATAATTAGTATTTACCTACGGGAGCTCCAAAAGCGGCTGATAATCCCGCAGCAGCACCTGCTGCCATCATGTCTCTCCTTTCCCGGTCGTTTTGTAACGGTCCGATGACTTTTTTACCGCAACCGTTTCTAAAGCCTTTCCACCAAGCTTCCACGACCGTACCGCCGACCATTGCTCCAATGTGAATCAACGGCCCTTCCTTAAATAGTTTGTAAACACATTTTCAATTAATTATATTGTATATAATTAAATTCTATAATTTTATAATTTTAGATTCTGAGCGTAGCGAGAGATGGTTTTTACTATGCTTTTTCTCCCCCTTCTGTGAACAACTTTTTGCTCATATACCGAAATCGCCGGACTAACGGGAATATTTACGCGATAACCGTTCATTGTTTCGATTTTTTTTTTAGATTCTTTTCGGAACAAGAATTCTTGTTGTTTTACAGTGATGTTTATTTTTTATTATTTCTTTTATTTGTCTGTAAATACTTTTTCTACCAGAAAACTTCATTCGATCTATACACTCTTATGCCGCTTCCGGTAGAAAATTTTGTTTAGTTGGTACTTTGAAGATGTTATTTTTCGATATACCTAGATTGGTTTTTTAACGTGAAAAGAATCTGCCAAAAAATGACGTTAAAACACGATTTTGTCAAACTTGATTTTTATAATTTATTTTTTATTTTTGGTAATTTCTAGGTTAGGTTAAGCAACAATGAAAAAATACGACTTATACTACTTGGCTCAGAATCGTTTTTTACTGCGCAGTTTATCGTTGCATACAGATATAAATTAAATCTAAATAGTACCTTCCCAACTTCCCACCAACTACAGTGACCCGCCCATGGTGCGATGTGTGTACAACTTTTTTTTTTTTTTTGAAAATTTGTTTCGATAAATTTTAATACGATGTCAACGAACGAAATAATTTAAAAAAAACAAAATCAAATTGACAATAATTCCAAAACTTTTAATGCACAACAATAGCTAAATACGAATTTAGAAAGAATATAATACAATGTAGATGTCTATCATCGCTGAATACCGAAAATCTATAATAGCCATTTTATTATAAATAAATATTCGAAACTAATCTGTGGTGCGTGTTAAAAAAAAAAAAAAAAAAAAATTATTTTTCAGTGATCAAAGCAAACTAACCCTAACTAGAGTGAGTCGTGTAAGGATATTTTATATTTTTAATATAACACTAACCTTTCCTCCTCCGAGACCGGCTACACAGACGCACACCACGCTTACGACTTTTACAAATAAACATCGAACTGCTGTCATTCTCGGTATACGAATTCCATTTAAATACGATATGACGAACGGAATACCGCTGCCGGCGGCAGAAGGCTAAAATGAATCGTATAAAGTATTATTTTGATTTGTAATTAAAATTCCAATAATTAAGTATCGTAAGAGTAAATTGCGTAGTTACATTTATGTTCGATTATAAACATATATTTTTAATACTAAATTTAAAAAAAAAAAAATCTTTTTTCAGATGGAATTAAAATACATATAAATAAGAGCTCGGAAGTTATTTCATCGAGAAACTCATATACAATTGATTGCAATATGGCTGTAAAACGTGTCACTAATTGCATTGTAAAATTAGCCTGTGATACAATTTTAACTAATCAAAAACCTCCGATTTGAAGGCGGCAAGGTTTTGTAAATAGAAAAACTGAACATTTGCCTATTTGTTTTACATAGATAACATTTGTCGACTTCTCAGAAATCTGATACAATGTTTGTCGTAAGTTGTACTTGGTGGTTAAAAAATAATTATATGTGCGCGTGTGAAAAGTCACTCAAATTAACGAAAATATTTATAAAATGTGAGAAAATTGCATTGTTGGCAAAAAAAAAAGCCAAACATTGCAAAAAAAATGCACTAAATATTATCATAAATATATGCGTACGAGGGATTTGTGACTTATTTAACAATAAATCGGGTGAAAAAAAAATATCACGCGAATGCAGTAACTTCCGAGCCTTACATATAAATATTTAGTTTTTTTGTATAGAAATATTGTATTATGTAACTGAACCAAGAGAAAAAAAATAATTCCTAAACAGTTAAACAATGATTATATATATATATATATATAATCAAAAAATAAAAAGGTTTAATTATAACGTTTAAAAAATATAGGTTTTTGTGTTTTCGCATTAATGTGTGCATAATAGCTACACAAATATTCGGAAACGAAAACATAATTTCTATAGACAATTGCGGAAACTAATATTATATGACGTGTAAATATAAAATGGTAATTATTATTATTTTGCTATGTGTATCCGTTTAGTAAATAGTGGTGTTTGTAATTAAAATATAATCGCAACGTTATTTGGTTAACCATCGCGGTTATGAATGTGTGATGTATTGCAGTAAATACTGTAAAATAATGTCGCGCACGTAGACATAAATATAATAATATATGCCCATGGACTGCTTCTCGTATTTTGCCTCGTTTGCCTGGCCTCAGTTTATAGCCAATTCCCTGAGCCTACTAAACCGTACGCCATTTTTTCCCAACAATGTCGTTATATTTGCCTCTCTCTTTCTCTCTCTATCCCTGTACATTAACGGGCATAGGCCTTATGTTGTACATGCTATCATTTTCTAACAATATTGCCCTCCCCAGCCCCGGACGCGGTTAAGTATACCAGTGGTCTTCAACCTTTTCGACTCGCCCAGTCTTTTTTATTATACATTTTTCGCGAATACATACATTAGCTTTGTTAGCCATGCAAATTAAAAAAAAAAAAAGAGAAGCTAAAATTGCTTTAATGCCTTAATACGCCAGTATAGATATCTGTTATGACTAAATACATACAAATTTAAATTTTTGTTGTAATTTAATTATTATTATTGGTAATGATACTAAAAAACAAAAAAAACAAAATGAATCGGTTCGATTTGATGGCTACTTCTTTGTAACATTTTCTACGGTATTCCATTTGTTCATTTAGTTTGCTAAGTAAAGTTTGTATACCTATTATAATTTTTTTTTTAATTTTAATAAGAACTCAACGCGACTTATCACGACCCAAATTTGGGCCACAACCCACCGGTTGAAGACCACTGAAGTATTACATTGTTTCACAACCGGTCGTTTTCGATTGGTCAAGCTCTCTGGTCGCTCGTTATCAGGACACTATGGACCTTCACTATTTCACTGTTTGCCTTATCCACGTTTGTAATCAGTATTCTCGTTTTTAAATCCCACGGTCACAGAATACATTTGTTGAGGTATTTTCTCCCGTAATTCTTTCCCTGTGACTTGCCCGACGCGGTTTCGCATAAAAATCTAGGGTTATTTTCGATTAAATCCCAACGCGAACTCGAAACCGTTTCAATACTACTATAACGATAACACGATATTCGAAGACGATAATCGGTCAGTGGGAAATCATATTTCAACCGCGCAATTCAAACCAGCCAACGTTGTGAAACGATCCATAGGATGGTCGTACGCTTCTCGGATATCTCTCTGTCTATCGTATTATCATATTAATGATATTTAATGATATTAATGATTAACCTCCATGAATAGTACTACGCAACATCCGACGATCGTGGGGAGGACGGTGAAAAGCAGCCAAATAGTCAGACACTGTGCCGTCGAATGATTAACGTCGATACAATTTCGGATCGATTGATACTTCCAGTTGCACAGATATTCGATTACGGTATCGATACAAATTCCCACTATGGCCGTACATATGGCGATCGAGAAATAAATAAGCCATCTGATCACGTTGCTCGCCACTATTGTTTTATATCCGTTTAATTTCTCCTCTCTGACGGTCAGTTCGCTTTCGAAATTTTCATAGTCCAAACTCTACATGAACGTTAAAACACACACAAAAAATAAAATGCTCTGTGTAGCACTAATAAAAAAAAAAAAAAAACAAAATCTCACTTCGTAATCTGACGATACGTAGTTTATTGAATGCGATCTTGGTTTTACCGTAGAGTCCTTGGCTAATACATCACTAGAATTAGATCGACACGAACCCTGTGAAAAATAAAAAATACTATAAATACAACCAAATATAAAAAAATACGCGCGAATAGATATCATGGTTTTAATGTTCGGGTTAAAATTACGAAAATTTGGATTGTGATATAACTAACGAGAGTTATATAATCAGGTATACTATTATTATTTAAAAATCAATATTGCTGCAGTCTTTCGGATTATCGATTTTATCGTATAAAACTGTTAAACAATGTACACGTATCGCAATAAATGGTAGGTAAGTATATTATATTTGTTTAGAGAGACTATAGAAATGTCGTAATAAAACAATTTAAAAGCTTCGCGCATCAATGCCAAATGTCGACCTCTGCAGCCTCGGTCGGGCATTCATCCAGTTGGCGTAAAAAAAATATTAAAAAAAAATATATATATATATCAAATGGTATTTATTATTATTATTATTATCACTGTTTGGCTTTTGGTGTTATTAAAACTCGATATTATGCTGCGATGGCTGAGCACATTTTGACCGTGTAAATTATTTAACGGATTAAAATTATATTCCATAGTAAATTTATTATTTATTAGTTTATATAGTTAATGTTTTTTCTTTTTCTTTTTTAACGGTATGTGTATATTTAATTTGAATTACAAAAAAAAAAAGACCTATCTCTATAAAACACTACAGTATAACAAAGATTAAATAAATGAATGTACACAATTACCTACATCAATGACTGTATTATTATTGTTTGATACAATTATTATCCGTCGTGTATTTAAATACATGCTTTAAAATTAATAATTATAATTTTTTTTTTAAAAATATCAAAAATAATATTTTAAGCGTTTTATCGAACGAAATAGGGTTTGTTAAAACAATGCATACGTAAAGTTTATTGTCTCACATTATATAAACATAACAAATTCAATAAATACCTCGTCGTTTACATGATTCGTACATTCGACTTCGGTTCTGGTGAATTTCGACTTAGGCCAATGATAGTTTAGAACGTGAGTTGCGAATTCATAATTATGAACAGATGTATGCTAAAAAAAAAAAAAATTTAAAAAAAAAAATACAAATATGAGGGTATATTTGTTATCGATTAATAAAAATGTTAACGATTTATAAATGTACCATTTTATTAAGGAAGAAAAATACAAATAATAATAATAATAATAGTAATTGAGAATTTATAGTAATATAATATTATCAACACTGAATTTTCGTTAAAACGATGTACGTGAATATATTTAATCATTCGTGTACATAATTAATACCGTTAGCTGCAATGCAAAACGGCGACTGTCGCTATTGGCACTAAAATTAAATGTATCATACAACAACAGCTACCGATGTATAGATATATATATATATATATATAGTTTTTTTTTTCTTCCTACAAAATTTAACATTTCGTCACAGCGGTATTGATCGGTTTTTGTTCTATGTATAGTGTTATTCAGTATATACATATACTGTTTTAATATTATAATATTAATCGCGATTAAATAATAATTACACTACAATATAGTTGGGTAAATATACCTAACAAAATTAATATTTTGATACTTTTTACGTTAATATTTCTATTGGGTTTTTTTTTTTTAAACTAAATTAATATTATTATTATTATTATTAGTTATACCTCTAGAAATGTAATATTATAATAAACATGTATAAACATGAACTGTTATAGTTGGTTTTATATTATTATTATGTGTCATGACGTGTAACAATGTAAGTTTGGACTGTTTTACGTTTCTTTTTTTTCCATTTAAATTAGTATTATAGTCGTTATACAAATTCAATTCAATTATGATTGATGGATGAAAACTGTTATATAGATATAAAAAAATTATAAAAGGTTTAAATGGAAAAAAAAAAATTAATTATTCTCTCAATTATTTATTTATTTTTTTTTATTTAATTCAATATATAGGTACGTCTTCGCAGTTCACTGGTGTATATAATTTGAATAATACAATTTGTGTGTAAGACAGAAATTATTATTATAACTATAAAAAAATAAAAGAATAATGATAAAATAACTATTATTATACTATAATATTAATTTATATAATTGATAACAAAATATTTTACACATTTTGCAGTTAGCTTTGTTATAATTGAATTGACAAAAATAAAAAAATTAATAATTTATAGAAAAAGCATTTTAGATTCTGTGCGAACCGAGGGATGTATTGGTTTCACTATATGATGTGTGCATTTTTTTCTATTCCGTGAACAACTTTTATACCAGAAATTTTGCTTCTATCAAATACTTTATAGAAACTTTCTTGTAGCACTTTAGATCTAGTTGGTACATTGAGGAGGTTACCTTTTGAATTTGAAGTTTTTTTATAGCTATTAAAAATTGTCGAGATTTTATTGGGTTTTTTGTTGGTCTTATATGGATAAAAATTGTTTGACTTCTTAAAAATTCTCGACAATTTGATACAAAGTTTACAATAAGCTGTTCTTAAGACACTATAAAACTATTGAAAATCCATAGTCACCGTTTTTTTTTTTTGTTTTTGATGGAACACAAAAAGTTCTGATAGTTATGTTTTTTTATTCTATAACGAAGATAACACATGGGAATTACTTAATCCAGGAATACCAAAACCTTAAAATCGTAAATTTGGTCCGTGGAATATTTCTTCTTGTCGACGACGTTACGTTTAAAAATATTATCCGGAACATTTGTATTGACACTCGTTTATAAATAACAATAATATCAAAACGTTAAAATGGCGTAAACTGTTTGTCGAATGCACATTGTAATTGTTATAATTAATTAATTTGTTAAATTTATCGTGGTTTTTTTTTTTTTTTTTAAATAACACTGGCACCGATATGCTTATCACACAATACAGTGGTTCACAAGAGGTGTGTAATCGTCTTTCACTGTCTTTTTTTTTTTCTTTGTCAACATTAAAATACTGTTTTCTGCGTGAAGATAAAACGCATATTAACTGCATATTATTCACCTTGAAAACGAAAACTCGAATGTCATGGGGGTCCGTAAAAAGAAATAAAAAAGAAAAAAAGAATCAGCGGCGGTAACATTCATTATATGCAAAGTTCTAGGGAGGAAAAATACCGAGTTATATTTTCAGGTAAGTACACACAAAATGGAAAATGCCCGTCTGTGTATGGGTACTGAGATACACTTGAATCGTATTCCCTTATATTGCAAAAGAAAAAAAAAACATTTCGGTATAGGTATAATAATATATACCAAACGTAACAATACCGTTCGATTTTGACTTGGCCTATAGTACGTATATATATATATAAAAATAAAAAAAAAAAACGAAACAATACAAAAATAGACCCGTGTGCGGTGTAATAGTCGCTGTCGGTTATTTATCGCGCGGCAAATCCTGCTCATCCGACGATAGCAGGTATCTATATATATTATATATTGTATATATACACTATACAGGGTGATTTTTTTTTATTTTTTATCTTTATCCGGCGATTATCAACGAAGATTTTAAGAAAAATCAATTTCGGTCTTGTTCGATTAACCGTTTATCTATATATCTATATATTTAGAACGCTGATCTTTTGTTTACAGTATTTTCAAAAAGTACGACTTTTGAATTTAATTTCAAAAAAACTATCGCATGTTAGTATGCAACACAAATGCATATATTGACTTTCGATATTTAGATGACAACCCGCCCTCTCCGCTCGTTCAACAAAGATTCGAAAAACGGATATAATGTCGGATAACACCGTTTGTAACTTAAATCGAAATCCAAAAATGGATGTGAAATTTTCTATACTTCTCTAAACTCCTCGGGTCTAAATTTTAAACTGTTATAAAACTCATAAACTTGTTATGCATGTCAAAATATTCTCTATTCGAATTTGTGTTGGTATATGAACATCAAAAAACGAGTTTTTATAGTCACTGGTTTAATGTAGGCATACAAAGAACAGAAGTAAATATTGTAAAATAATGAAATTGACGATTGAAAAAAAAAAAAATACCGAATTTCCTTTTAAATTCCACCGGGAATAGTAATAATCGCCGGATCGCGATGAAATAATCACCCTGTAAAATGTTTTATATATCATGTGTATCGGTAAAGTCGAGAACCAATCGAAATATCGCGAGCGGTCGCCCGTTCACCCGCGCTCGGGTGGTTCCGCTGCTACCCATCTGCACCCCGGTGCAATATCTACTCGCATGGTCGGCAAATACCTCCCCTATCTATCCGTATATAGATTCCCGAAGTTATAATCCTTTCGAGATTATTTCAAAGGGCGCGGGCGACGCATTCTGGAACATTATGATAAATTTATGTATAGAGTGTTGCCGTATTCCTAGCTCGTATTCCCGCCGTATACGAGTTAAGGTACGTAAACGCGCAGTGCGCGGCGACGGCTTCGCGGTTTTACGGGGTCGGGTCGACGCGGCAGTTTGCGGGAATCGAACGAGAAATAAATGCCGGTATTACTATTATACGTATATACACCCACGCGCACATATATATATACAATACACATCCACTTTTCTTTTTCTTTTTTTTTTTCATTCTCTTTTTCTCTCTGGTTCTTTTTTTTTTTTTTTTTTTTGCCCCCCCCCTCTTTCACAGCCGTCGCTCTACCGCGGCCGGAAATCTGTTAAGTCTCACGGTTCGCCAGAATCGCTGCGATCGGTTTTGCGACGACGACGACGACGACGACGGCGACGTCGGCGATGTCCCTCGCAAACCGGAGGAAAGAGTCACGCGCGCGCCAACCCTCTGCCTACGCCGCGCGCCGCTGTCGTTGTCGGCGGCGTCGTATCGTCGTGTCTCTCCGCACGCTGGCCCGCCACAGCCGCAACCGTTCAGTGTCGCGTCGCGTGCATCCCTGAACGGCAGTAGCGCACGTACGGTGCCGACGAAACGCGCGCACGTGCGAACCGTCGTCGTAATATTCGTCTACCGGCCGACGCCGCCGGATACGCGGTTTTTTTCCGTTAACAATTTTGAAATTATAATTAAAATCGTTCGTAACCATAACTGCCTGCAGATACAGCCGCGTCACGTCCGGTCTGTTCGAGTCGCCGCCTCCGTGTACGCAAAGTAAATTCTGTAATATTTATTCCCCCCCCCCATTCGCAATTCGCATTGCAGTACTCTATAATTCATAATAGAATTATGATAACAAAAAAAAAAAAAATTTTTAAAAATATTAATAATAACACATTGGTGGTGTTACGAACTATGATTTTTAAAATCGAACCCTAAACACCAAAAATTATTTCGTACAATTTTAGAATGTAGCCTATTGTCGCAGATACCCCCAAGTTCTGTGTTTTGGCGTTTAAATATTACAAAATAATTTTACCACGAAAATTTCGTGATATTTTTTCTTCCGCAAAACTTGTTTGATTTGCCAACGTTCGATTTTCGAATCAAACTCGGCGCGAATATTCGATTAGCGAATAGAATCTAATCTTGACATCCGATCGAATTAGGAACAATTAGAATTGCGACATTCAAATTACTTCGGTTCGTAACACCGCCAAAAAAACACTTGTGCACATTTCGATTCGCTTAACCTGGTTAAGGCTATCGATGGGTTAGGTTTATAGTCGTAACACCAGAAACATTTCAAGACGTAATTTTTATTATTATTATTACTATTATATATATATATTATATTTCGGATCACGAATCGACGGGCATTCTTTTTTTTTTTTTGATCATATATCATGTATCATATATTTTACGCTAATAAAGTGTAGTCGATGTATATATATGAATATATTCGTAATCCCGTTTTAATCCCTATTTTTACAGCATATCAATGATAATACATTTTATCTTATGTACAATAAACAAATCGACGGTATTAATCTCGTCATATCTAAAAGCCATACGATTCATTTAAAAATACAAAAAACAATAACGCGGGTATATACGTTTTCAAACCACATGCGTGGTGTTACTGAAATTATGTATCGATCGTATCAAAAGTTAGGTTTAAGTATACCTCCGGTCGGTAACAATAATTTACATACAAAGTTGGCACGATATGGAAAACAAATCATATTATTTTAATCAACTACCCCTCCCCCACCCCTCATCGCCCACCAAACAGTAAAACGAACAATTTTAACTATACGGTACTATAACAAACGTTTCCAATTATTGTTCCGAAAATGAACCATTACGGTTATAATTTATGTTTGCCGACGTATACGAATTATACGAATTTACTATATCAATAAATATAATATGTAATAATGATTAAAACCGCGAATCCATTGGAAAAGGTTTAAATTTATATTATTCGCAACGGTAACGCGATTTGCACGTACTCGACTAAAACATCATGTGTTAGTTTGTATTGTAATGTTCAAAATCTATGTAATAAAAAATGACAGACTTTAGAAACGTTACATACATGTGTAAGAAACTGTGTGTGTACGGTTAACACTGGCTGTTAGTCAGTCATTTAGATATTTATTAATAGATAAATAATATCTTCAATGAATCTCGTATAGTTAATAGGTACACATATGAAATATAAATAGAAAACTTACAACAAAATGAACGATTTTCACGTTTATCATCTTCATTCGTATTTATTCGTATATGAATTTGATCATAAATATATTATCAGTATCCGTCTGCCCGCGTTCCTTTCGCTACAGTTTCACCTGGCCTGCAGTTGACAGTATTACAGCCGAAACTCGGCGTGCACAGAATATCTGTATTTTTTCTCCGCTTTATTTTTTTATTTCACTGTGTAATTAGGTTAGGTTAGGTTAGTTAAAGGTAACCTAATAATCGCCTAAACTTACCATTGATATGCTACCGCCCTAATAAGCAAGGAACTACCGGGAAACCGATTTCGTTATTGTCAAATTATTTCCCGTTGAAGATTTGATTTTTCGAAAAAAAAATATTAATCTTCAAACTATTGCTGGGTTAGCAACGAGATCATATCGTAGGGGGGACGTAAATATTTGATAATTTTTTAATGGCACTAAATTTGATCAGGAACGTTTTTTGTTGACGTAGAAACATTGTTCGGATGGTGATAAGATCAGTCAAATTTACTTTTGTAATCAAAGTACGAAACTATGCGTACGTTAACTTGCTTTTCCATAATTACAAGAAACACCATCATGAGCTGAATATAATCGAAAGAAATCGCCATGAGATCATGGCCGAAACCAATCATTAAAATACGTATTGAATTTGCGAGCAACTCGTTAATGCAAACAATTTATTATCCATAGTGATTTTTGGTAAATTGTAAATGAAATAAATTCTCTTTAATTTATATAACTCGTTTTGTTATCTATATAATAAATAATATACTGTACGCACACAATTATACCAACAAAGTTTATAGAAACTTTAAAATATTTTTAATCACCACAGCACGCTTTCGGAATTTAACTTATTATCATAACAAACTGAAATTTGAATAGTAATTACAAACCTCTTTGAAGTGCTACACCACCACCGAAACAAATTGAAAGCAGAAAATACATGTATTTGAATAAACCTTATATATACTTAAGTTGGTAGAAAGTTATCAAAAGTAGGTGTATTAAAACATTTTGAAGAACCGAGAAACAAGCGTTAATTCATTAATACAGTTTACGGTACTTATGTCTCATCTACTATACTTACATAATACATTAAGTTAAATATTATTTTTAAAACTAAATCAATAATTTAAATGGATAATAATATTTTATTGGATTCTGACATTAGGAGGTTCGAAAGAACGATTTAAACGTTAAACGCAAATAATATTTTGTTTTTTATTTTTAGTATTTTTAGAGCACGTTGTTAAATATGTTTCGTATAAAAGTTCCTTACGTCATTTTTAAGTGTTGAAAATGCAGGCATATTCTCCGGTAGTTATTCCTTTGGTCGAGAGATGAGATTGAATTTACATGCGCCGCATCGGTAACATTCTTATAGGTTCGTCTTCAAAACCATCGTGTAAGTTTGAATCCAGTGAATCTGGAATTTATAATTTTTAGCTTTACTATAATGTGTATTTATTTTTAACATTTTTTTTCTGTCTGTTAACAACTTTTCCAGCCGAAATCATGCTCCAATTATCAATATTTGACGTGGTAGTAGATTTTATTTAGATGGTGCCTTGGACAATTCGTCATTTTTGATTTTTCTTGTAGTTTTCTTAATGATTGGGAAACCCGGATAAAAATAGAAAAATATGCGTAGTAACGATTTCTGTTACTAACAAAACTTTAGTTTCTTAATGCAATTCGTTTATAAATAATCGTAAAAACCCTCTATTTTCACCGAATACTTTATATTTTATATTAGCCCTTGCTAGACTGTCTCAAAAATACTCGGAAAATCAATACAAAATTCATTAGAAGTTGCACTTAGTGGTAAAAATAAAGTTAAACGTAATGTAATAATTTTTTTTTTTTTTTTAATAAGCATTTAAACTACAAACTTTTGATACAAATCTTAAAAAACACTGCGTTTCAAATACTATAATTCCCGTTTTATATGAATAAAATTGTTTTGGTTTCGTAAAAACGCTCTAAAACTCGATACAAAAAAACTCGGCCATTTGAAAATTATTTTGTAGGTACACAGTTTTTGTTAACAATGATTTATCATAAATTAAATTCTCTTCTATATTCTACCTTCCCATTTTCCGGTCACCTACAACAGTAGCCCACTCTCATAAGCAGCATCCTACCTTATCTTATTGTCTAACGTTAATGAAACTATAACTCTCACACCCTCTTGGTAGAGTGAAATTTCAACAAAGTTATACGCCGATTAAATTATCTGGAATATAATAATAACAATTATTATCACGTTTGTAATAGTAAAATAACAGATGCTTTACCGGAGTTGATAAAATTAATAATTTTGCAATAATTATAACACCTAGAAGTTCAAACGGTATAATCTTTTGAACAACAATATAATTCTTTCCGTTATCTGACGCAATGTTTGTAATTACCGAGGATAGTAACATTATGTTAAATATATTGCGATATCTAAAGCATTTCTGAACAAGTTTCAGAGGGCATGCACAACTTTCAAAACAAACCGAATGCCACATTGCCACATTGTGTTATGTTAATGCGATATTAAAATACTGAAAAAATAATTTATTATTTTAGTGGCACCGGTATACGAGTCCGAGCATATGTATTGTGGAATACTTCGATTACAAAGTTTTAACCGGAACATCACAACGTGTGCGAGTGTGTTTTAATGCCATCATTCTGCGTCAAACTATCAACGTCTTGGAAAATACTTCTTTTAAAGTTCCCTACGCATCCTGCTGCAATTTCCTGTAATGGTTTTATGTCTTATTTGATATGACGATCGAGAAAGTCAAGCGTTGTCCTGCAAACCTGACGATAAATAGGCATTTATTCGTCAAACCCTGCAGTAGACGGTCAGTTATCTAACACGATTGTATAACAATTTTTCCAATTTTAATTTTTTCTTAAACAAAAATGCCCCTATATTTTACCTACATTATACCCGTCAATAATATTATGACACAAGTCGAATATTTGTGAGGATAGTCACTATTTATTTGTTTATGAAATTGATATTCACAGTTGTGGCGTGTAAATATACTTGTATTAATAACACTTAAAACAATACAAATATAACAATTTAATTTAAAAGCGTTTATTGTTGTTTTTATCTTTTAATAATACATTTAAAAATAAACTTTTGGAAAAAACGAAAAATGGATTGGAAAAACTGTCTCCCTACCATCCGACATCATTTTTTCTAGAGCCAATATACTTCGGGAAGTTCGCTATAGTTACTGATTACAGTATACTGAATTTTTAGATTAAATTAATAGCGTGTTCCCATTCAAACATTCTTAAATAATCGTCTTGGTTTTAACACAGTAGTATTATTCTCGAGCACGGGTCCATAGGCACAACAAAATACTATATTATTGTTGGGCGCTGAATATTTTCTTGTAATATTGTATTTGTGATTACATAGTTTTGGGACATATATTATACTGGTAGTAATGGACCGTCTTAGAGGAGGGAGGAAAAACAAGGAGTGTGTCTACCCCAAAACCTTTTCCTCGATAGTATGATAAGTACGCATAATCTAGCACTGGGTCGTACAAATTACTGAGTGCTAGTTTTGTACTAAAAGTACATACTGTTAAAAACAGAAAAATCCTTGCCCAATGATTGCGCAATACTCTCATAATACAAAAAGTTTTACTAAGCTTTCGGTTTTTTTTATATATATATATATACTTTCTTCATTACGTTCTTTTTCCGTAAATCGGGGTTCTTCATTTGAATATGTAAATAGTTAATATTGTACATTGCAATAGTCTCTCTTGTTTTTTATATGAATATTGCATATATATAGTGTTCTTTTTTCTTATTTTTCTTAATAATTTTTTATATTGTAGTTTTTTCTCGTTTTTGCCCGAATTCGTATATATTTATACATCAATAATAAATTGTAATTGTCAAGTTATAATAATGTATTTATGTATATAAATGAATAATAACAATGACAAATAAAACTTTCTAAAACATAATTTCAGATTTTTATCTTACATCAAAATATATAAGTAAAAATACGAGAATAGTTATTAAAGTGGTATAACTATACCACGTAAAAATTCCCTTTTTATAAAATACAAATTAAATTATTTAATTTTTTTTTTTTTTTTAATTTTAATGATAAATCGATTAATTTATTTTAAAATCAATTCTGAACAAATTTGGTTAACTAAATAGTGCAGTGTAAATTTAAAATGTTAAAATATTGTATTTAAAAAAAAAAAAAAAAGTATAATTAACGATTTTAATGATTTTCAAAATGTACCTATTGAATAAACTAATAACGATGATTAATAATAATTATTATTACGACATGAGTAGTCGTGTATTACAATAATGTCATCACAGCTCAATACCCCGAAAATACAAATAATGTCATTTACACGAGTCTATGGATAATTTTGTCGTATAAATAATTAATTAAACAGCCGGTTTTGAAATATAAACAATTTCTAAAACATTTTCGAGATAATTTGCAGTATATAATTAAAATTTAATACTATACATCAACTTACTCATTTTCGATTTCTCTAAAATAATACAATCATTTAATATTTGAATAGATATAAATATAAAATAATATATAAATTATAACGACGAATTACAAGATTTTTAATAATAATTCAATCTTAAAAGTATTACAGCTTGGAAATGAAAATTAAAAACTTAAAACATTCATTACTTTATCACTGGACTTGAACACTTGAAATCCAAAGGATGCTAGTAAATCCAAGCATAAGCAATGTTAGAGTAGCGCACCGTGCCACTTCAATTTTTAATCATTAATTATAGACGAATCGTACGAAAATGTTTAATGCATTTGTTCCCGAAATGTTCATCGCATGGGTACCTTGCACCGTTGTAAAACCGAAACATAAAATGTTGTTCAGTTAGGAATTTCTAAACAGTTTTATAGACGTATACGTGTACGTGGGTTTTTGCGTTACTGTGTAATATATAAATAAAAAAAAATCTACAAATTGTTACGAAATTATATTGTCCAAATCAGTGTATATAATTTTCCGCTCGAGTTTTGAGAACGGTGCAAATTTTAGTAAACGCTTGAAACCGCGATGGGAATCCCGGTGGTTTTAGCTAAAGTTAAAATGTATCATTAATCGCTTTATTTAATTGTATATTTTCCTTCGCGTGTAGTAAAGTGTAATGCTTCACATCGTTGCTGTTGCACAGTATTTGAATAATGTATTTCTTGACAGGTGTGCGAACGGAATTTAACCTACATATAATTTACGTATAATTTATACTACGATCATATTCTCTGCGCCCCTCGATCACGTATGTATACATTTCAGAGTAAAATTCAAAATTATTTTCGATTTTGTACGCGCGACAAAATAATACGAATATAATAATATTTATATAAAAAAAAAAAATTAAAAATACTATAGTATATATTATCTTAAAATGTAAAACGTTAATGTATAAATTTGCATCTCGACAATACCTAGGTAATACGTGCATATACAGAATATAAAATGGTATTTAACATTATTAAAATATGCAAACTTATGTATAAATATTCCGTAAACAGTCTAATGTTTCAAAAAAAAAAAAAAAAAAGTCCCATATTTAAACGTTAACGTTTTACGTATTACATTTTGCCCGGACAGAGTGCATACGATTTTAAAGAACCGGGACACCGTGACGTCCGTAATTATATTATTTAAATTTTGGGAATCGTAGAGCCTGGTTAACAGTCCGATCAAGTCCATAATCACGAGAATGAATAAAACGAGAAAATAAATATAATTCTCAACCGTTGCATCTATATCTTAACGAGAAAACGATTTTAAATTAAAATTATGTTACGATTGTAATTGAAAAATAATATTATCATAATATAAACCGCATCGGCATTACTATTACAATATTCATACTTAATAAAATATTGCGTTTTTTTTTTTTTTAATATGCAATTCAAACGACGGTTTTGTTTATTTTTCGCCGCCACTGACATTTAATAAGGCACTTGCACACAGTACAGTATATTATAATCGCGAGATTATACTTATATAGAATGCGTATTTATATAAATATTATGTGTAATATGTGACTAATAAATTTACATAATTTTAATATACTAAACGAAATTTGATAATATTATACCCATGAATTATATACGAACAATTTCATGCGATTACCGGCGAATACAAGCGTATATAAATTAAAATAAAACAACCGGTATACGTTATGATAATAATTTTATTATAATAACAGTGACCGAAATTTTATATGCGTTAAAATGTGCTGCTAATTTTTTACTACATAATGCATTAGACATGACTTTTTTTTTCATTTTTACATAATACATAACTGGTATTATAACAAGAGTAGTAAACATTGAAATAATGTCGATAATCGAAATAAAAATGTCGCCTACGTATCATTGTATCGTAAAGATACTTGGATATTGGGAATTTATAATAACATCGCAGTCTAATGTGCAATATGTTGTCATAAATTAGTGAATCCCCGCGTCGAACGTGCGCACTTTGGTGAACATGTTTTAATTTTAATAATTTCCCTAACGGTTTTTAATAATGTGCGCAAACCTTATCTTTGTTTTTGTTTTTTTTTTTCAGCGTTTTGGTTTTTATGTTCTGACCGTAAATGTCAATGCTCGCTTACGGCCCGCGATCTTAAAACGGCACTACGAATATAATGCATTTGTCAACTTCCAAAGTGCCTCCCTGATAACGCAACGTCAATTTAAAGAACGAATTGATAATGAACACGTACTCCGGTCTGCTTGTAGCACTCGGCTGTTGGTACATATTATTGGCATTCAAAATGGTGCAATCTGACGTCGTGACACCTACTAAAGGTTAATTAAGTTTATTAAATAAAATAACATTTCATTATAGAAAAACAAAAAAAAACGTAGCTGTATTTGTTTTTTTATGACACACGTTATGTGAAACATAAATAATATCATACTTAAAAATATAATAATATGATAGTCGATATCGTTTGTATTATATGTTTACGAATGAGAGACAAATGTTTTATATGTCTCAAATAATGAAAGCGTAAATATTAAAATCGTTTCATACATTGTTCCGCCAAGTTCAGTAACAGAAATGTTCGCAAAAAAAAAAAAAAAACTTATAAATTAGTTTCATAAAAATATTGTTCCCCTTTCAGACCGTGTTTTTGCGAAACGACCTTTTGCAACCGGGAGTTTATTAACTTCCTGCCCCTTTCATTTAATTTATGGTTTAAAATATATATGTATAAATATATTCCCATCAGCTATAACAACCGAACGTATTTCGGATTACTAAATACAGATTTGAAAAAAAAAAAATTAAACTACTATAATAATGATAAAAAAAAAAATACAAAGCGTTCATTTATATATTTTGTCTGGGCTGTTTTAAATACAATTTATTACTTTTCTACTGAGATCATATAATTACGAGAGAAAAAAAAAGAGATTTATTAAAAATATTTATTTAGATAAAATATTAATCTAAATTAGGTACTGTTAAGATAATATTTATTTTTATCCCAACAAATAGAATTTCCACAAAAATAATTTATTAGGTAGGTAATATACCTTTGTAATATTTGACTTGAGAAGTTAATACTATAAAATATAAGCCATACAATATTAATTTTATAACTATTTATTATTTCTATACGTGTTATTCATTTTATCGAAATTTTTCTACTAAGTCGATATTTCTAAATATGTTTAGGCGTATTTTGTCAATCACCGGTTAAGGTCCGTTATTATTTTACCACGCATTATTTACGTTGTTTAATGCAGCTCTAATGTTAATCCTCAGATAAACCAGATATGTGATTTTATTATCACTCAGTTAAAATTTTAACTGGGCTTTAACTACAGAGTAATTAAACCGAGATATTTAGTCAATTAAAGCCTTTTACTCAAGATTAGGATCATTACTATTATATTGTGACACAATTACATTTAGTTTGATTGTACTTTTAATTACAATAGTTTCTTGTTTCGTTATAGGTAAACACTTAACAAGTAATTATATCAAATTAGGTACTAATAAATTCAATTAAAAAATTATCTAATTAATAATAATTTACTTGATTAATAACTAATTAAGTTAATTTGGCAATCAAATTGTATTACCTAGGTATCTAATTCTTATTAATTCGTATAACTAAAATTGATTTTTGACGACTAATATATAATAATTAGTAGTGACGAGAAGTAGAATTTAGTATAGAATTAGACTATATAAACTGATATTTATATCATTAATACCATCAAGAATTGACCACTTAAATAATAACTGGAAGGATCAAGATTTTTTTTACGAAATTCCGCCAAGTAAATATACATTTCAAAACTTCAAGGTGTCATTTTGATCCAATTTGGTAAAAATAAAATTTTTCTTACCGTTTTGTTATCACTCGGTGGCGTATTACCATAGTCGTTATGAAAAAACGGATCAAAAGCTCACTCTCCAAAAAAAAAAAAACAAATAAATAAAACTAGATTAAAATATTCTTGCTTCAAAATGTCCCATTACCTTCAATATTAGTTTCATAAACTAATTAAACTACACTGGCAAGGCTAAATAAATAATGAAAAATATCGAAAAACAAAATAATACAAAATTCAAAATATATTATGATAACAGATGGCAATTCACATTTTTTTTTCCTTCAATTCTTCAATCAGTGGATTGAAGATGGAAATATTTTCATATTAACGATGCGATTAACATCAGATAATGAATTTTTATAATTATTAGGTCTTTCATTTTTTTAACGCTAATTTACATAATCCCGGAATAAATATAGAATTGATAAAATCATAATTTGTAATCTATAGTTAGTTTTTAACTGAAACTAGTTAACATATGAATAGGGATAGTTATAATAATAATAGTTTGATATATGAATTTTGTATCTATTTTAAATAACAACTAAACGTATTATTTATTCAAATTTAAAATTGTAAAAAATAAAAATAAAATATACCAAAGTTCACGGAGTATATTGAAGAATGATTGTGTTTCGAAATCACGGCACGTTGCATAGGCAAATTTACTACATAAATGTGTTCAATAAAAAAGGGAGACGCGATCGAGTAAACTAGAGCCGTGTACGTCGAAATAATTCAATTGGATTTTCGAAAACCGTATTTACCAAGAATAAATGCGGGAACGATTTTTTTCGTAATATAATATACGAATAAATTGAAATGCAATCAAATAAATAGGTAATAAAATTGAAAAACAAAAAAACATTAAGTACGCCGATATATATCGTGATTTTTCAAAAAATAAACACAAACGATTTTTACTATCGCATATTTTATACGGTTAAAAAAATATATATTTTTACGATCATATTGCGAACGATAGATAAAACTGTAAGTTATTAAAAATGTCCATATCTCACGGTCGTAGGAAAAATCAATAAGTATATAGCGACAGTTTATAATTTCCCAATAATATCGCCCGTTCGGTTTTTCAATCAAATATAATTCTATTCTAATAAACCAAATATTTTCCAGACCATTTTGTTGTACGTCTAAACATCAATTGTCGAACAAATAGGTTCGATAAAGCTGTAGAATGATTTAAAGATTAAAAGAGCGCGTAGCGGTGCGGCAGAACAATATTTTCGCACCGTGATGCGCATTACTATCGCACTACTTAACCCTGTATACGTATAATGCATATATATATATATATTAAATACTTTAAATCACTAAACTTACGATAATAAACTGTTTGTCCGGTACGGTATAAAAATAATATTACTGTGTAGACAAAACGTATAACGCCGCGTTAAAATCCACGGGAATTATAGATGAGAGTCGATGTTTAAAAACAACAACGGCACAACAAAAAGCCTACACAGGGTGTAGGTGTGAAGTTGAGAAGGTCTAAGATATAATAAGGTTTAATTTAGTTTGTGCCCTGAAAGCAGCGATAAATCATTGCGATCAAATTGCGTAATGTTCGAAGACGTTATCCCCTGGGACATACAAGTCCTTTAATTACTGTTCGTTCGGCATGTCTGCGCGCAACGATAGATCATTGCAAATGAAAAACGATTCTGAGCCAAGTTCAGTTATTACGGCGAATTCAAATTGAAAATACAACGGGCGGAGCTCGGTAAACGGGTAAGGGTGTTAATAGTGTTTTTTTTTTTATTCCCCAAGTCTGTCCAGATACCAACAGTAATAAAACCAATGTACCAATGGTCATTTGTTGTTAGTTTTTTTTTTAAACAAATTGTCGGGATTCTCAAAAATGTGTACCGCCGGCCGATTAATCGGCATTTTTACTACTATAGCGCTTTCGCTATACACTCGAAAACAAAACAAACAAATCCCGTTCGTAATAGTTTACAATTATAGTAATATTGTTAATAATAATTATACATTTCGTCCGATTTACTCCGGTAGTGCATTAATAATATTATTATTACGCCGTGTCTCTATAGTCGGATATTTATATACTGGTATAATATTATGACAGATTTTTCAATAGGTTATCGCAGTTCCTTCAAGTCGAGGTGGCCTATACTAACAAATATATTACGCTATTGTTGATCCTGTCCGTTATATTATATTCCGATAGTGCGGGGTGGGTGTCTCTTGTTGAATTATTCATATTATTTCCAAAACCCTATTCAAAGAATTCATAATTATTATTACGGAATAAACCAGCGGTAAAAAAAAAAAAAAAAAAAAATCTCCCATTAACTTATACACTCTCGGTTATTGTTGATTTAGTGTTTGTTTTCGTTGAATAAATTATAGAGTAGTCGGCGGAACGATTATACTGCTGGCAGTAAAATTAAATATTTATTTTGGATTTTAACTTCGAGTCTTCGAATGTAATAACAATAACACCAGCGATGGCGATTTGGGATGAATTTATTTCGTTTTCCCGTAACTGCAATACTATCGACGTAACGCGCGCCGTTAGTATTATCGGTCGAAAGTCAACTATTTATTATGTTTCGTTCGCGTCGTTCAACTGATATATTTATTAAAATATCATATGTTTAATTGACAATCAGGCGGTTCGAACACTTTTTTATTTTTTTTTCTTCAAATAAACCATTATTATTACCGACTGTCCACATCGATAAATGCCATATCGATCGGTATATTCTTACTAAAAATTTAAAATAAAATAAACACGGACGCGTTATTTACCTTTACAGCGACTATGATTTCGTCTTTCGGCGATCGCTGTAATAGTATAACTGATAATATCCCATAACAGAACGGAAATTACATTAAACATTCAATCTATTTAAATTTCAAAACGAAATTATGCGGTTTTTTTTTCTTTTTAAATTACAGTATCATTTACAAACCTTTAAAATGAATAAATAAATCTAAAACATGCGTGTAATATATTTTACCTTTTTCTTTTGTCTTTTTATACGGAGAAAGGTAAAAATCCAAATTGTTAAGCTGATTGAACAAAACGCTAGTGGATCAAATCGACTGTGAAATTGGACAACATAGTAGTATATGTTTTTTTCCAGTTCACGTCCCAATTTTTACGAAGAATAAAACGCGTTACTCAATAAATATTTAATATATAGTTTTGTTTTTTTTTCTCCTGAACTGCAATAGTATATAATACTGTCACACAATCCTAAACATTGTTTCGTATCGTTATTCAAAAATATAATGTTTTATTCCGCATATGAGCTACATTTACCAGTAACCTATATCTATATCAGATACTTATATCTTAAGTACAAATTACTTAATAAAAAGTTAAAACTTATTAAAAACAAAAAATGTGTGTTTGGCAAGGTAAATACAGTCAAGTCACTCCTTTAAAAGTATAATACAGATACATTTTAGGTTTCTGAAAAGAACTTACATAGTTCGCTCTCTCCATTTTCCGTTGCCATAATCGCAATATTATAACAATAACACCAGCGATGGCGATTTATTTCGTTTTCCCGTAACTGCAATACTATCGTCGTAACGCGCGCCGTTAGTATTATCGGTCGAAAATCAACAATTTATTTTGTTTCGTCCGCGTCGAAATCATAGTAAATCTAAAAAAAATATATATTTTTAATTTTATATATATTGTATTATAATAGAATGTAGGAATGATTGACTACGGAATTTACTTAATGCGAATATTATTGTTCTAAACGATACCGTGCATAAAAATAATTCACTTAATATAACATTATAAAATAGATCGTATTTTTTATGGCGGTATACTTGCAAATTTCAAATCGTTATTAAAACGAATCAATCAGACAAATTATGATACAAATTTAAAATAAAAACTATTTAGATTTATTTAGACATACGTAACTAAAGATATCTAATTAGTTTACATTAATGTAATATTTGTAGCACTACTGGACTTTACCTATTTATTTACATTTATATATATATATATATATATATATATATATATATATATATATATATATATATATATATAAAGTGAATTACGAGTAATTATATATATAAGATGGACTTCTTGATATAAAACATTTACTAATCTCAAAAATAGTTAGAAACTTCTAAACTTGTTTCACTTTTACGTTATATTAATCCAATTTCGTGTACTGTATATTATAGACTTTAAATTTGATAAAAAGGTAAATGTATGATGTATGGAATACCTAATGGTTTCTAAAGGAAATCGAGACTGCACTCTTAGTTTTACAATTATGGGTCTTTCTTTTTTTCTTTAAAACTCGTGTGGTGAAAAAAAATAAATCCGAAAATCCCACACACCAATTTGATGAACTTTATGTTTCTGTGTATAAATAGTAGGTATGAAGTCATTTTTTAAATTACCCATTCTATGCCCCAAAAAGACAAAAGTCGAAGTAATAGTGAGAAGAAATGTAAAAAAAAAAAAATATAATAATAATAATAAACCACTTAAATACAACAAAACCTGATAAACAATCTATTTTTTTTAATGTACCTACTATTAAAAAACCAAAAAAGTGAGATAGAAACTTAGTTAAAGGTACTTATCTTGGTTCGCTCTTACTAACGCAGAACAATGGTTTATTATTATTTTAAACTTTAATTTGATAAACGGTATATTTGAAAAATAAGCTAAGGGTTTAATAATTTCATCGATTACTATAATTTATTTATTTCGGTTTATGTTATTTGTAGGCTAAATAAAAAAAAATTAATTTTTAATAATATCTCTTTATATTACCATCTATATTTAATATTTAATTACGTAATAATCTTAATTTCGTGCTATTTTTTAGAATGTTTACTATTCCACAAAATTGTTAGCCAAAATAAATTAATTTAATTTAAAAAAAATCGTTATACATGCATTATAAAACCATAATAGCTTTTTCATTCTGTTTAAAATATAAATTTTCATTCATAACCAGAGACTATTCAAACCGCACATTTTATAACGAATTAATTTTCTTAAAGTCTTCTTCAATTTTGTAACAATTACACCATTACTAGTAGAATAGTAGGTACATTATTAAGTTTATTTTAACACTAGCCAAAATAATGAAATAATAAAAGTTCTTTTTCTGTTCTGAAACTAAATAATTAAAAGTAATAACAGTCATACTAACTAAATAGTATCTTTAATGGTTTTTTATTATTAATTTATCACAGAAATAATATATATAAAAGAATTTCCTTTTTTTTTATTTGTTTAATCGAAAAATAATAATAAAAGTCTGACATTTTAATTTAATTATAAATATTCATCAAATATTTTTATTTTACATAATGGTAAATGTATGAACTTACCTACAAGAAATTTTAGTTTAATTCATTACTTTATTAGACAAATAAAATATGAAAATGCATAGTTCTGGTCATAACTCTTAAACAGTTATTGATCTTTAATTCATTACAATTAAATTACAAGTTTAATTAATATGATAATGCACTAATTATGGCTTTACTTCTATTGTAATTAATATTTAATTGAATAAATGAAACAAATACTAAAAACAGATAATTATTTTAATACATTTTTTTTTTTTTATAGCGAAAAACATAAGTATAGTAGGTAACACAGTTTGTACACTTATTGTAGTTATACTTAAATATTTCAAAAAATATTATTTAATATTAAATTTTTTCAATTGCATTTTGATCTACATAATAATTCATATTATGGTTGTATATAATTTAAGTTAATATAAAAAGTGTTTATTATTCAACGTTAAGTACAATAGTTTGATAACATTTATATTAAATATTTCCTTTTATCTGGCATTAATATTGTTCTAGAGGTTTGTTTAAGATATAATTTAAAATTGTATTCTACTGCAGATATAAATTTTCAAATGTTTGTCAATGACAAAATTAGTGTCGTTAGTGGTGTTTAATTCACTTAAATAAAATGCATAACCTATTTGGTAAATTTATATTATTTTTTTTATTTTTTGATAAATTGTAAATAATTTATTAATATTTTATTATCTATAGTCTACACAACTAGCTACAAATTTTTAGATCTTATTACACAAATTAAGTAATTTTAAAACTGTCTAAACTGTATATAGGTAATAAAACAAATAAGTAGCCATTGTCTTAAAATTACAACACATTTTACTAATCGATTTCCAGATGTTAATACCGAATAATTATAATTAAGTGAACGTTAATATGCACGTCAGGTAACGTCAGTTCTTAAATAATTTAATATCATTTTTATTTAACCGACACATTAAACTTATATTATTATTAGGTTTTTAAATGAAACAAACAACCGAACATAAATAGGCTTTTTACGATTTATAGAAGTTAAAATATAATTCTTAAGATTCGAAAAAAGTACAGTTTGTACAACTCATTGCATTAAAAAAAAAAAAAAAATTAAATATATTTTACTTTTCAGTACGTGCAAATATGTATATAATATTTCATTATATTTTCAAGTATCCTATAAAAAAAAATACGAGGGATTAATTTTTAATAAACGGAAATAAATGTTACGTACATATTAGCAGTTTACCAGATTAAATCATCGTTTGGAAAATTTCAGGTTAAGGGGCCTGGTACCGAATTTCAAAATTTTCTCTAATTTTTTAAAATATAAACATTATTTCTAACATTTTGACCACCATCTTGATTATATGATGACTTTTTCACTAATCAACTGTCCGATACCAATTTAGGGGGAAGGGGTACAACCATTTTTACGAACGAAAATGACTTTGCGGGATTAAGGATGAGTCATTATTGTCAACATAAAGGTTATCATATTTTTTATTTGATATCATATAAAATAGTATAAATAGTCGGAAAAAAAAAAAATTTAAATTGGCCCTTTTTAAGAACATATTATTAAGTTTGAGGTTAAAATATTGAAACACGGACTTCAATCTAGACCGTAGGATTGCTCTCTCATTCCAAAACAAAATTTTTTTTGATCAAAAACGCGCTGGTGACGGGCCGCTTGAATTAAAAACAATTTAACTATAATACAGAAAATGCAAATAATTTTATTGATAATCGTTGTCCGATTACGATGTAATTCCGATGTTGTTTTAATTATAGAGTTGTTAAATTTTCTTTTATTATTATTATTATTTTTTTTGTTGTTGTTGTTGTTGTTATCGGAAAGGCCAGAAAAATCACAATGTTATACAATATGTATACACATGTTTGTACATTTTAACACAATATAAAAGCGTTAAAAATAGGAAAAAAATCACAATAATTAATTCGTCTTACTTCTTTCATGGATCGAATATATTTAAGTATATTTTGTTTTTTTCTTTTTTAGTATGTTTCTTCGACTATATTTTGGCATCAATATTTTGATAATCAATTTCAAGTATCTATGTATGGAGTGTAAACGCGGGATTTCTTTGTAAATTATGACTACAGGAAGCGAACTACACTCGTATAATACATACGAACACATTTCGGATAAAATGACTAAGAATTTATATAAATAGGTAGTGTAGTAAAGCACAATATCTGTAAATATATATTTTATATAATATGTTCGTACAGCGATGTGTATTATAGCGTACCTATTATTGCTTAATGGCGGAAATGAGATTTTTTTTTTTTTTTTTAATTTTTTTTTTCCCCTCGACAACGAGAGTCATTACGTTTACCTCTCGGCTAATTTGTCACAAACGTTTAAGAGCCGTAAATTAATTACATTTTCTAGCGATCGAATGAAAAGTTGCTTTATACGTTGTGTTGTACAGCGCACAGATTCGAGCAATCGTTTGTCAGGATTAGAGGAGAGCGCTTTAAACGTCCCCTTTCTCTGTCCCCCGTCCCATTTCCCAACGATGTTTTTCGACCGACGCTCTTTGTCCTCGATGTCGTCCTCTTTCACTAATTTTATTTCATTAAAATGAACAACGGGAGTGCGACGGAAAGTTTGTCGGGGAACAAAGGCACGCTTCATTGAGTGTACGAGTAAATTAAACTTATCAACGGTGAATTTATATAAAAAGAACTCCTTTAGCCGGCATCTTAGGTTGGGTCAAGTTGTATTCTTAGGTCAAGTGTACACCTATAACGATATTCCGATATTCCGAATTGGACTGCCAATTATTCAAATTCGATGCTAAAAATTACGAATTTCAATTGTTGGACAAAAATAGGTTACGTGTTTCAAAGTTACGTTATACACTTTGTAACTTGTAGCGATTAATCGGTTACAAAATCTACGATTGACTTTAAAAAGTAACCCGTTACAATCCGTATTTAATATATATATATATATATATCTTAAATTACATTAGTTAAATTGTTACTTCTGAATTTTGACTTTTAACTTTAACATATATATATATATTTTTTTCGTATTATTATATGATAATTCGTATGTAACTTAGTCGTGTAACCTGTAAGTTGTAACCGGTTACATAAGAATAGAATAACTTGTAACTTTTATCCAGTTACAATATGTACTGTGACTTGTCTGTCATCCCTGGGCACTGTCACCTGTCTTCCTAAAAAAAAAAAAACCGCCCGTTTAAATCCAAGTCCACAATAATATCCGTCAATGGCGTAACTAGAAATTTTGTAAGTGGGAGGGGGTGTTAATTATAAATATTATACAATATACATACAAAGAATTACAAATTATAACTATGACTTTCATTACCAAAAATATTATAAATTATGTCTGTTATAATAGTTATACGGATGTAAAAATATATTACAATAGATAATGATAATAATAAATTACCTATATAAAATAAAATCAGTGCGACGTTTCTTATTCTATGATGATGTTTGTATTATCTCCTCAACTGTTACTTCGACTTTGCGATGAATATTTTAAGATACTAATTCATTAAGTCTCAATAAAACGTCTTAACTGACCAACAGAATTTCAAAAACATATGTTTTCATTCGTTTCAACGAAAACAATTTTTCTTTCGGTTTCACTAGATGTAACGAGTAATGTTGCAAAAATTTGAAGGAATTTGATAATATTTGGAAACAGGTCTTTATTGTACTTATCAAGAACATCAAAAACACCATGTACACTTAATTTTCTAAATTCAAACTAAACTTCTATTTCAATGACTTGTTGATCAATATCGTTTGAAAAAAATGCACTTAAATCGTTGATCACTTGTTGATCATAATTTTAATTAGAAATGAGGAAATAAAAACCAGCTATAATATAAATAATATAATAGATGCACATAACGAATGATGTTTGATGGAGACAGTTGTCGTTTTGAGTATTGAGTACACGCGATAATTGACATAACCAAACCTGGCTGATAATAATGATAAAATAGTATATTTTGTGAACATAGAAATTTATCTTAATTATATTGATATTTTAACGAGTTAGAATAACAAAAACTAGTATTCCTTTAAAGTTTATGTCATGTAATAATTTAATACGACACGGTTCAAGGGGATATCATAATCCCCAAACACCCCTATTGGATACGGCACTGATATCAGTCTAAATTATTTCGTGTTACCATATGGTAGATGATGAGTGCAACACACTGTGTGTTGTTTTATTTGTTTTTCTCGGCAAATTCTTTTCTTTTTTTTTTATCTCTTTCTTTAGGGTGTCTCCCGGGCGGCGCGCGGTGGCGGTGCGAACATCGTTTATATAACAAGAACCGTTATTATATTATTTCTCACCCAAAAAACGAGTAACGAAAATAATACAATATCTTTTTTTTTTTTTTCGAAACTGGTGTATATACTCGGATTAAAAAGGGGATACGCCCAGGTTTAGGGTGTATGGGTAATAGTATTATATAATATTATACAGGTATAAACGTCAAAGGATAATAAGGATATGGTCGATGGAAACGAAAACGGGATTCCGGTGTACAGGGATACCGGATACAGGGTGACCCACGAACATGTACCCATTGTTATATCACCTGAGGTAAAATAGAAAAAATCAAATAATTAAATTTTTACGTTTGTTGGTAAATAACTTTTTAAAAAAAGGCGTACATGCTTCGTACCATGGGTATGTCTCTATTGTAAGTGAAAAGTTGGGAAGGCTGTATACAGATAGGAATTGAATTTTTATCTCTATATAACGATAAATTGCGCAACGAAACAGGATTCTGAGCGGAATAGTATTAGTCGTATTTTTTTCATTGTTTCTATGGTAACCCAGAAATCAACATAAATAAAAATGAAATAATAAAACTTGAGTTTGACGAAATCGTGTTTTTGCCGTTTTTCGTAATTTTTTTGGTAGTTTTTTCACCACGTCAAAAAACTAATAGGTAAAATGATTTCTTTAAAGTACCAACTAGATAAAATTTGCTACCGGAAATAGTATAGGAGTGTATCGGATGAAGTCTTCTGGTAGAAAAAGTGCTTACGGATAAATAAAAAAATAAACATCATTGTAAAACACAAGACTCCTCGCTCCGCTCAGAATCTTTAATAACTTTTCATTTTATTATGATCGAAAAAAATTGAAGACAGCCCCATATTATAAAGTTTATAAACGTTTTATATTCATTAACAGGTAATTTTTTTAAAATATTTTTGGTAGTTTACGTAAAATAAGTGTATAATTTATAATACCATAGTCTTAGTTTTTTTAAATTATCTCGTCTCGTTTTCTGATAAGTTTTGTTTATCAAAACACTATTATGTTTAATACGGTATTTTATTGTAAACTAAAAAAAAAAAATTAATTAAATACCGCGAGGTCAACATATTCGGATGAATAAATTCAATAAAAAGGCTATTTTTGGATTTTTTTGAAAACAATAAAATGAAAAGTTATTATTTTCTAAATTGCATATCAAAACGTATAAATTGTATTGAAATATGAATATTTGCAGTCCTTCGTGCCTGCGGGCCGTATAAAAATAAAACACAATTCGATTATCTCCATTGTCCCGTGAGATATCATCGCGGGAAACCCTGTAAATATTCTGCGGGCGTGGATTTATAAAAACAAAATAATATTATTCAAATATTATACGTACCTATAATATACTATCCGGGGCATAAGAAGAAGAAGAAGAAGAAAAAAAGTATGTTTCAGAAAAGGCGGGGCCGTACACGTATGCGTGTAAAAATAAAACCCAAGAAGAGTGACCGATGATAAAAATAACAAAAGATAATTTCTAAAATATACTCAGGGTGCGCGGGGGAGCGCGTTTCGGACGGCGGCGGTATAAATTATCCGTCCGTCCTGATGGACCGCGTGACGGATGATCGCCTTTTCGTCCCGCGCGGGGGACGGGGGGGGGAGGTGCTTTTTGGTTTGTATTCACACGCACACGCGGCATATACGTATAGGTAACGATGTGTAGCGGTGATACGGTAGTAATACTTCACGAGGCGACGACGGCCCAGTCGTATCGATATATATATATATTTATATATAAATATAAATTTATACGGCGGCAGTCATATTATCACTGCACGTGCTCCATATTATTATTATTATTATTATTATTATTATTATTATTATACATACGTATTACACGAATAACCGCGAGCAAGTTGCGGCGTACGTTAGTGGCCGGGGGGGGGAGGGTGGGTGTGAGGGGGCGATTTAACGTAATAAACCCTGCGAGACCGTCGGCAAAACGATAATACGATTGCGGCCGCAGGTGTGTAGTGATTCGCAAAAACTCCTCGGTCCGGCGGCGACGACGACGACGGCGACGACGACACGGCCGCCGTTAAATTTCGCAATAAACGCCTCCCGTACGGTGCGGCCTGCCCTCCGGCTGCGGCTGCGGCGGCGGTTCGCGCCCACGGCTATGCTCTAACCCTATTTTATCCGCACTGCCGTTTCGCCGCCGCCGCCGCCGCCGCCGCCTCTACCGGCACCGGACCGACCGACCGCCCGCCCGCCGCCAGTACGGTGGTACGGTCCGTATTTACGCGTCACCGCGGCGCGGACGGACTGCAGACGGAAAGAGCGCTTTTTAGAACGCCGTCCGATTTAATTGAACGCAATCGCTGCGGCCCCCGGGGGCTCCGGGCCGGCTTTTCCGCGAATTAATAACAATAATATTATTATAATATAGTATACATACGATATAATATTAAAACGTCCTGTGGGAAGCGCGCGCCAGCCGAGTTCTCGTCGTCGTTGTCGCCCGCGCGTCGTCCTCCCCCCCTCCCCGCCACGGCCGCCGCCACCACAGTTCCGCAATCGGGCCGGACCGCCGACGACTACGCGGGAAGGACGCGCGCGATCTTTTGTCCGGGCGCGGGCCCGGGATTTCGGCGGCCCCCTCGTTTTTGTTTTCCGTATACATTGTGTCCGTACGCGTCGTATTAATTTCCATTTTGTTTAGGCCGGGAATTTACCACGTTAATATTGTTGTCAAACCGATAAATAATAATAATAATTATTATTATTATTATTATAGTTATCTCTCGGGATATCCTACTCGCGTAGATACGTACACGTGTACATATCGTTAAATTAATCGTGAAAGTTATTGCAAATAAATAAGATTAAAAAATATAGAACGTTTTGTTTTAATTAATTTTAAAAATATTGAATAACCGATAAAATTAATTAGTTTCGATACTGTCTATGTTTTTAAGAGCCGATACAATATAATATAATTATAAGAGATTCCAGCCTATGTATATAATACTTAAAAACCACACGACTCGTGTTTATTGCGGAAAAATCTCCGTCATCGCCTAGGAACCTAAGGGAAATCTTAATTGATTTCAATTATTATGCTAATCGTACCGACTGTCCTAGTAATTGGATAAAACGTTTAAAAACATGCTCAAATTCGACACGAGTTTTACTTGAAAACGATATTTTCACTTTTTTAAATTAAACTCCTGAACCTTTCAAAATTTGATTTTGTTTAAAATTTTATAATATGAATAATTTTGAACAAAACAATGAATTTAAAAAATATAAGAAAGTCGACTAAAAAAAAAAAAAAAAAAAAATGTTTTAATATACTCTATGATAGTCGGATACAATTGGCGAAAAATTGATACTTTTGGACGAAAATAAAACCCTTTTTCGGCTTCTTAGTCAAGTATCGAGCAGTAAAATAGTGAAAACGTCGTATTATTAAAATTAAATACAAATTTTTTGACAAAATTTTACAAAATTGTAAAACATTTTGGAAACCGGTAACAGTGCCCTTAAAACGACTCCCTTCAACAAATCCCTATTTTTCTAACTTTTCGTTATGTACACTTTTATAATAATTCGAAGGAATTGTGGAGTGCTCACCACGAGTGAACAAGTATTATTATAGTAACCACAACCTCCTCTCAGGAAAATCTATTTTAAAGTTAAAAACGTGTAATATTTTTTAACGTTATCTCCCCGATCAAAATGTTTTTGGCCAATAGATAGAACCACGGTTCTAATAGAGATAATATAAATATGATTATCTCTATCAAAACTGTAATAATACCAATAATATTAATCAAACGTAAACATGATGAAATTAATGCAAAATGCGCGATAAGAGTAAATACACAGGGTCCGGCACATTTTTTTTTCGTATACTATACATAAAAATAGACAATCAAATAAATCGGCAATACATTGAAGGGGCTTAATTTTGAGATTTATCGAATCGCCGTTATAAAAATTCAGTATTCCCCTCGTCGTTCGATCCTCGCGGTGATTATTAATTAAAACGGCCCGGAATTTTTGACTCGACGCATTTATAAATATATATATATATATATATAAACAAGGCAAGACGGGGACGCCGGGCTATAAAGGTGTTGGATTTCTTATGATATGGTTCTGTTATCCGGTAAAATCGATTCGCGTCTGCACGCAGCACTCGTGTCCCTGATTAAATTTAAAGTTTCACAACGAGCTCTCATCGTCGCAGTTCCCCAGCACGCAACACCAATTACATAGCCAATGAGCCTCTTAGGCGTTTAATGCCCTATCGCCTCAAACTTTATTCGCAGTTTCGTTTCTCGATTTCCGTAAGTAACTACTTATATATATATATATATATATAACGTCTTATTCATGCTGTTTTAAAAGGTATATATATATATATATATTATATCGTCTAGGTGCTTTTGATATAATCTATATAATAGTATTACGGTACGTGTATACTGTACAGTGTACATATATATATGTTTAGAATAAAACGGAAAACGTTTTCCCTGCTCAGGAGGGTTCCGATTTAGTATACCGAATCAGGGGCGTGTTTGTATACGGGGCGAACAACTGGATCAACTGCCTCCGGGGTGTCGGGAAATTGTGTACGGGCGAAACGCTAAAATATTTAATTTATTTACTCCCTCCGCGAATACGTATAATTAAAATCAAAATTTATTATTGATGCTATCAAACATCTCTAGGAATACATACGGCCGCTGTACATAGCCGGACAATAATATTATTGATACATATTTGTGTAGTTATCGACATGAAGAATACGCAGCACTATCGGGGTGAGCATAGATCAAGCAATACAATTTAATGAAAAGTCAATAAAATTTGCCGCCGTGTTCGATAAAACTGTAAATCCTATATTACGGCGTATTTCCCTTCTACGGGAGTTTTTCTAACTTCTTTCTTTTTTTTTTAAAAAAAAAAAAATTAATTATACGAACGGCCGTTTTGTATAGCTTTAAAGACCAATATTGAATGTACGGCCGGTGTAGAAACTAATAACGAGCCTGATGATATCCATAAAATATATTATATTTGTAGAAGTCATCATCGGGTGAGTTATATATCGGTGTTTCCATGCTAAATAAAAACTACCCCCGGGGCCGACAAAATCCTTAATACGCGTCTGTAGCGCAAAACAAACGGAACTTGCCGAATTCCCCGGGAATTTTATGGACGTCACCGGGTGTCGTGTAAACACGCACTTTCGTCGTCTGCCCCTCGCGCCCCCTGTGATTTATCGCAGCGCGCGTGTACAATCGCGTGTCGTGCCGCACGTTTCCCGTCCAGTCTTATCAACCGGCGCTGCTGACGTTCGGACCCGGATCTAAACCGACAGAATCGCTGGAGGGCGAAAGGATATATAATACACGCGTGTAAAACAGATTTAATTCATTTTTCACTTTTTTTTTTTTTTTCCTACGACGACTGCTGTCCCGATTCCGAATGACCGTAGATACGGGAACCGATAACGATACATATACATTATTAGTTAAACGGCAGAATCTTGTTTCGAGAAAAACGAAAAAATATTCAGTTTGGGAGCAGCGTTTTTAGGCGAATAACGCAATGTGTATGCATTTTTATTTATTTATTTTTTTTTTTTTGTACGGTTTAAATCCGTTAAATCAGATTATTGAACGAAGAAAAACCCGAATGGTGAGATAAGGAACAAATAAGATGCTACCACTTAATAAGAAAAACATCAATATTGACAAATTTATTAGCCGCGAAACGTAAAATTTTACATAAAGTTGATAAATCGTCATCGGGAACTTTCGTGGCTAATAATACTTTGTCAATATTGATTTTATTCGTATCGACTTATCTTACGATCGTTTTTGTTCCCCCTTTTTTTTTTTTTATCCTGATAATTTATTTAAAAACAAATATCGAATATGAGGTTTACGCTTTCCGCGCTGCCCAATAACGCGTAATATATTATTGTAATGCGTGTGTGCGTAGTAATAATTACTATCCACCTAAAACATACGACGTTTTTTAAATAAACGTCCTCCGTATAGAATACGATATAACGCGAGTACTTGTATAAGATACGCGTAAAATTAAATCATAGGTCCGAGAGTATATAATATTAAACGTTATAAATTGTTAATTTATCATTCGTTATATTACGCGCCCCCGCGGGTTATAGATCAAACAAACAAGCGTTCTATTTTTCCGAACGAATGATCGCGTTATTGTTGTAAACAGCAATTAAAACGATTTTAATTAATAATAATAATTATATATTATTTTCGGAGAAAATCTGTGAAAATATTTGGTACGAAATTGACAAAAAAAAAAAAATTAAAAATTAAAAATTCTTACAATTTTCAATATTTGTTTAAAGGGACTACTTGGTGGGAAGGTAAGTATAAAGTCGAAAATTCTTGAATTCCGTAGATTTTGATCATATTGGATTGCTTGTAGAACTTTTTAAAAAATAATAATAATAAAGTTTAATAGGGGTTTAAGATAAGTTTGATAAGTGAGATAAAAAAAGTTTAAATATACCCAAATTGTAGAATCAAAACCATATTGATCGTTAAAAACCAAACTTTTTTATTTTTCTAATATAAATAATCGGGAAAACAATAGATGAGCTGACATTAAAAATAATCATAATCTTTTGTGCTGTTATTAAAAAAAGTGACATTTTAATAAAACACTAAATTCAAAAGGTTTAACTTTTTATTTCGATGGTGAAAATTCAAAGTCTATAATTATGGTCAAAATAAATAAATAATAAAAAAAAATATGATTGTATTTTTTTACGTTTAGATTATAACAAAATGTTGAGATAATTTAATTATCTATGTGATGATTGTGTGTACTCGATTTTATAAATACAATTATTTAAAATAATAGCTTTAAGCCTCTTAAATAAATGAACGTAAATAATACCTCTATATAATTTGAAAGACTTCACTGATATTTTAGATATTACAATAAATATTGCAAACTTTTAAAGGTCAATAGTTTTATTAAAATTATTTCAATGTTATTATGAAAATACTTTCGGTGTTTTCCTTACCCACAGCCTACATAATACATACACGCATACATTAAAATAGTATTTAATTTTGATTTATGATTGGCTACTATAGATTTACTTTGAACATTAATACGAATACGGTAAAATTTCTGGAAATTATTTAGTATTATAAATCAAATAACAAAAACAAAATACAGGTTTGCGTGAATAAAAGTAAAGTGGAAAAATGTAAAAGAGTAATTTATATGTTTATCGGCTTTTGGCTTCCCACTGTATAATTATTAATATTTGATGTTTTTATATTAAATAAACAATAATCATTATTATTAATAATTAATTATAAATGTGCTTACAAATTTCCTGCAATTATTTTATGTTTGAATATCAAATAGAAAACTATATAACAAACATCGTTTGTAAACAAATAATATATCATTTATAAAGGAGTTGAGGTACATTAAAACAAAAAAAAAAACTCAATTTAAAAATGGTCAAAACATATTTTTGAGAATTAAAAATAATAAAACTCAATTAACCTAAATGCATTTAAAAGTAATGGCTG
Source organism: Tuberolachnus salignus (assembly GCA_956483605.1). Taxonomy (NCBI): domain Eukaryota; kingdom Metazoa; phylum Arthropoda; class Insecta; order Hemiptera; family Aphididae; genus Tuberolachnus; species Tuberolachnus salignus. The sequence continues at coordinate 29,391,242 of OY101434.1, forward strand.
GTTTGTATAGTTGATGAGTTCCTCAGCAGCACAGCGTAGTGAACTTGCGGGAATATTTTCTAGTTAAGTCCCCAGAGTCAAAACGTAGCAAATTCAAAAAATCCATAGTAAATAAGAATATTTGTTTATGGTTATGAGCCAAACCTAAGGATATATTATATTTTATTGCTCTATCGAATTTTATATATTTAAAACAAATAATAATATAACAGAATTGTTCACATTTTTATCGTCGTCAATATACTATTCTTGTCTGAATAATATATATTATTTATTACCATATCTAAAAAAAGTATGGTTTTATGATAAAGATTATTTCAAGTTATAATATATGGGACAAAGTTATGACAAAGTCCCTCAAAAGTTCGTGCGTGTCTTTTTAAAACCCTCCCTAGAGAAGAATTGAAAATACACCACTGACCCCATACAAAATCTAAAATCCATAGAAACTAAACACAATATATAAATATATCTATATATATAATGGCAAGTACAACATTATTTTATTTGTAATGGGGTTTTAACACTTATACGTTCCCAAAACCTAGCTGATTGAAAACGAGTCGGCGAGTGATTAATTTATTAGGGGTCGGCTTACCAACTTATTAATCATTCTCGAAAAGCTCTCACATTTGCGACAGATTAATGTAAATTCCGTACCCTCTTTACAATAACATTCTACAGGTATTCGATAAACATTTTCCAAGTTAATAATTTTTCACCTGAACACGATATTAACTATACACAGAACATCGCCCAAAAAAGTTTTTCAATACATAATTAAAATTTTAAAAATACTGGGTTATATACTATACAAACTTAATCTAACCTAAACTATTTATCTATGCAGTATACCGTTATAATACCTACTCCAATATGGAATACGATTAGTTTACGAAATTGCAATTTGTGTGGATTAATATTAATTGTATTTGAATAAATAACGTTATCGAAACTAAACAAAAAGTTTTAAAAATGGTTAAAAAGTGTACCAATTTTAAAATAAATCAGTTAAAAATACAACTCTGACGGAGATACGAATTTAAGAGTGCTGCGTAGTACAAATTTAGAAATTATAGGCACTATACTTCTTCTTGTCACTTTTCTTTAATACGTACACACTTATTGGTATAATAATACTACTACTTTTACTTGTTTACTTTATTAACTAAACTAATATAATTAGAATGAATAAGAGCAATAATACGTATTGAGTTAAATACAAAAAAAAAAAACATTTATGACTTTTTCAAATTATTTTAAAATACATTATCTATATTCGAAATTAAATTTTTATAATAAAATTGTATTTTTGTTTTTAGGTAGATTCGATCACTGCAATAAAACAGTTGATATCTACGAAGATATCACTAGTCCAGAAGTAACATCGTTCAATTTTGGCAAACCTCTTTACTGTTCATACAGATTTCGTCCTTTCAAAGGCACGCCTAAAGACTATATTCTTCGAATTAGATTTAAAAAATTTAAATTCGGTGTATTGGTCAACGGGACGTACTGCCACGGAGGATTCATGCAGGTAACAAATATTTATTATAACATTTATAATTTAACTATAATTGAATTACATGTCCAATAATTGGAAAATTTGATTAATATTTATGAAATTGTATGCTTGAACACAAGCCTATTTTTAGTAAAATGTAAAGAGAATAACCCTAACTTTCCTTACGAAGATAGAAAAGTGGTACTAGTATATTGCTGTGTTTTAGATTATAATTTGTTTGGTAATATAGTCTATACTAGTGGTTATCAACCTTTTACAAAACATGACCCCTTCAACATTTGTTTTATAGAACTTGAATACAATTTAAAATACTATATACAGAATACATGATAATTGTGCATTTATCATAATTTTGGCAACCCCCAGGTTTAAAACCACTTCTCTATACGATAGCAACAAGCTAAAAAGGAGGTAGATCTTAATAAATAGAAAACAAAAAAAAAAAAATGTTTTTGATTTTAAAAAAAGGTAGAAAAATTTGTATACAAATTATCCTTGATCATATTGAATATATTTTCCGGCACACCTATAACCACATTATAAATGTGTATTCTAAAAAACTTACTTCAACAATAATATTAATTTCACACAACCATAATGAAAAATAGATTTCCAACTTCACTAAAGCTGAGCAAAATTAATATACAATATTGTTAAAATGTTAATAACGATTATAACAATTTCACCTACTTTATAAAAGTAAGAAATATAATATCTACTCTTTATATATTTATTTATTTAAATTATTTAAATCTTACTCATTAAAAGTATTATCGTCATTTTTTAGAATATAATTTCCAGAATAATATTTGCGAACATTTTATTTTCTGCAACAATAAAAACTTCTTCCTTATTCGTATATTGTATGAAAAAAAAAAAAAAACAAAAAAAAACCGCGAATATAAAAACAAGTTTCTCTTTACCCTAACGACTGTTCGGGGAATAAAATACCACACTTAATTATTCCAGTTCACATCAAACTGTACCAAGGTTTAGACATTCTACTTTACACTTTAAAATGTGGTTTATGTTTATCAGTTTGTTTTTATTATTATTTTATGGATATTTATTTGTTTAAATAATAAAATCAAGGAAATATTAAAACTAAATATAAAATAGCCTAGGAAGTACTAATCGTATCTAACAAAATTTGTTAGATAATAAGTACATTTAATGTACTTATAAACTGGAAATATTACTATAGTTACTACCTATACGAATGGAATATTATGGATTATAATTTTATAAGAAGGAACCAAGTTCATAAAAAATCAGTAGTTGAGAAATTACCAATTTATCGAGAAATAAATTATTCACCTAAATATTTGTGTGTAATTTAATGTACTTACTGTATTGTTTTAATTTTTTTTTTCGGTACAAAATAAATACATTATATTATCATACCTACCTAACCCAATTCTAAAATAAAACATTTAATTTCGTACGCATGAAAGTCATTGTTTTGTCATAATCTTGTAATATATCTAATAATCAGTTTAAAACAATGCATATACGTACATAGATTACAACCAAACATATAATTTATACAATATACATATTATGTATTTATGTTTAGTAAGGGAGAGAGAGAGAGAGAATTTTTATTTGAAACTATAAAGCGTTTAATAATAATTTATTTGATATTCTCGACGGTTAATAAATCTTTTTATTTTTCAATTTCAGTCAACAGTAAATACTAAATATTATAAAACAATTCAATTGATATTCGATAGTGGAAAATATCAGAGGGAAAATGCGTTCAACATTATATTGCGAATGTCTTTAACATTAATACAGAAGCTTTGCCCATCATTTATCATAATCGCAATCAATAAACGATTAGTATAGGAAATTGTTCGTGATAAATTATGATAGTGCCGTTTAGTGCGAGTTTGACTTTGTCGGATAAACAAAATTAAACATTATAAAATACACCTATTCGGGGCATCTATATCAATTATTATTTGATTAAAATTAAACATTGTATTAATATTAACAATAGTTGCGTACGAAATGTTATAACGAAAAGTATAATAAATAATACAATTTTGGAATTTTTTATCAGTGACACTATGTTATTGTTATACGTGTGCAGTAAATACGCAGTGCTGCTTTGTTAAATATTTCGTAAACAATAAAAACAGTATAATTCGTAATAATATAAATATTAAAATGCAAAATAAAAAAACCCCCTATTCGGACTGTGGAAAAGTGAAAAGTTAGGAAAACATTATATAAATATAAACGAGAAGATATGAATACAGTTGCGAAAAACTTTACCCCCTTCAGAATTTTTCTCGTCTTTAATTCCTACGCCCAAGGGCAAAACCATTATGAAACGCCTTTATTATAAGTTAGACGGACTCTAACAGGATATTATAGTTTTTGGTGGAGACGAAAAGAAATTGCACAGTGACATAATAATAAAAAAAAATCTAAACGCCCCTCCGGCGACACCCCGTATTTTATTTGGCCGCATTTTTGTTTCTTATAAATATATTCCATGTGAATTGAATGCAAAATCGCAACCCACCGTCTCTACGAGTCAAAAGATAATGCTTATTTTTGTAAAAGAATTGATGTTTTAGTATTCAGTATATGCTCGTGTGTAAAAATAAACCCTGATGCAAATCAGAGAAAACTTAGTTTATAACCAGAATATTGTATTCTTTTCACAAGGGCCGGGCATATAATGCTGTTACTAAAAAATACCACGTCAGTTTTGTCGTTGACGCCACCGCCACTCGTTATGTAGATTTTGACATTGCTATTGTCCGATAATGTTATAATTCGAACACCTTAATATAAACATCTAAAATTTAAATTTCAAATTCAAATTTACATATCGGAAACCTCGAAAAAAATCAAAAATACAAAATAAAACGTCTTTATTCTCGTTCGGACGTACACGAAACGAATTTGTGATAATATGAACGTCGGCACGGCGAGCTTTAGAAAACAATGCATTGAAATCCCAGCCCTAGTCACAAATAAGTAACGTAATAATATTTTCACAAAACGTATCGGCGGTTGACAATAATATTAGTTGCCTGTCCTATATAGCTACGATACACACACCGCCGGTTTGGCTAAAAAAACACGTTGTATTTTGAATTATATCTGTAATTCCGAAGTGCCTGTGTCTCTGGTCGATTCTTCCCTCAAGTCACTCAAGCCGCCACATTTTAATTTTAATAAACACTCATTACGCTTATTGTACTATTATTTTTTTTTTTTATATATAGATATAATATTGTATAATAAGTAAAATAAAATAAAATCCCTATAAGGGGTTCAATGTGATGACGGAAACAGTGATGGTGAAATACCTCGCTGACTATATAAATTACTTATTACCTTTTACATGTGTAGGAATAGGTTCGCATGAGAATTAATATTACGTTTTCTACGCGAGACTTTCTCAGCTGTGGAATTGAAGTGGAAGGGATGTATGAATTCTTTAAATATTGTAGGTATAGAATTGATAAACAATTAACAACTTTTTAACTTGAACATATGTTAGGTTAGACGCGAAAATAGAGCATACATGAGGAATAAAATCGCCAATGGAGCCAGTTTCCGGACGCGTCTGTCAGAGTCGTAGTGGATAACCGTGAAAGAAAATGGGTGAATGAGAGATCCGGCGAGTGAGTGAGCGCCGAGGGGAAAATCGGACGTGTATATATAGAGAAAAAATGGAAGACAGTGTGTGTGTGTGTGTGCTGTCGTCCGGTCGATCGATATTAATTTTAATGTATGGCAGATAAATCTAAATTATTTAAATGGCTTAACAAATTTAACAATGCGTTACAAAAGACAATGTAGATACTACGAGAATAATATAATGTAATAAAATATAATTTTAAAAATGATATAATAATATTATCATTGCAATTTCATAACTACTATATATATATATAATATACGCGCAACAAAGGTACAAAACCTGATACGAGGTAATATTTGTGTACGTATAATTCGGGCGTCGCGTTCGTTTTTAATCGCGGCGATCGTTAAATTTTACAATTTATTTGGTTGGCAGAAATTCAAACCGCGCGCACTCGAGGCGCTGGACAAATGCTCGCCCGAATAAGCCAATGGTGGTGAGGGGGAAACGAAAAAAAAAAAAAATATATATATATATACATATAAAAAAATAACCTCCCGGAGCTCTTTTGCGCAAATATTGTGATCGCGCAGGTATAAATACGGTCGAGAGGGTCCGGGGACGAGATTAAAGCTGATCCTTTTTAGGGGCTACGTGGCGTTGATCTCGTAATACTGTGTACACGGATAATGTCTGGGTGTACGCCGGTGCTCCGAGCGCGAGGGAACGAGGCCAAAACTGCCAGCCATTGGCGAATCTAACTGTGTCGCGTGTAATAATAATAATAATAATAATAATAATAATAATAATACGTGTGCATATAGTTTATTATTATTATTATTATTACTATACGCGTGCCGACCCTAAAACACTTAATTAATTCCTTGTCCGTGATGTGTGCGCGTCTCGTTTATAAAACGTTTATTTTTTTTTCTAAATACCTTCATAATATTATGCGTAACAATGATACCAACCAGTGGCGTACAAAGGATTTTTCAATGGGGAGTGGCGAGGGGGCTTGAAAATTAATAAATTTATCGACTGTCACAAGTTTGAAAAATAAAATAGGACAGTATAGGCGCGTTCTTAATTCTGACTGATAATAATAAATATAAAATTTATACAAAAAATGGACAGTAAAATACAATAGTTGTTTTTATTTTGTCCAGTCTGATAATTGCGTGATATCTTTGAACATTTTTTGCCAAGTTTACATCTGCATTTTCTCGAAGTTCCTCTAACGCATATCGATTCGTCATCATTATATCAGACAATGCCTTTGGCAAATCTTGCTGCTTACTTCGCAGTGATATACTAAGTTTGCAATGTATACGCGAAATCAGTTACTCGTAATAATAACAAAACCAGTGCTTATAACCTCTGTCACCACAGTTAGATAAAAATAATAATCTTATCAACACATTAATGTAATATAGTGTATTTTTATGAAAATACGTCCTTGCTTACTAGTTTTTTACAGTTGAAACTTGAAATTTTTTAAAAATAATATATATATATATATACGGCCAATAACCCCCCCCTGACTTCAGCCCCTTAGCCCTCTTCATCTGCGTATGCCACTGATACAGACGATAATAATACTGTGATCCTATGTTTCCTTTTGGACACGAGTAGGTTCGTAGACAAAGGGATCGTCCGAATAAATACCGAATATAATAAATACGTGTAGGTGTCATTTTTGAAAAAAAAAAAAAAAAAATGATATTACGCGCGATTAGCGTGTCGTGTAACAATCCTTGGCAGTGGCGGATTTAACGGTCTCCTAAATTGTGTACCGGAGCCCTATCTAAATTATGTATAGTTAATTTTTTTTTCAATTTTTACCAAAAAAAAATAATATATAAATACTTTTATATTTCAAACCGCAATATCATTTACCGCGGTTTATGTTACCGATACATGTTGTACCGAGGCCCGATACATTATTTACCGACTTTATTCGAACCTTTACATCCGCCACTGATACTTGGACCAACGATTGTATCAAAAAAATCAAATATGATGTAAAGTAACGTACAAATTCGTATATGCTACATTTTTAAGTACTTGGAATTTTGATATTTATTTTATTGCTAACAACCTCATTTGATTGAGTCACTCTTATTTAATAATAGTCAAATCTTAATTTGTAAGTGTGCACTCATATTTCAATACAATACGAGCTTTAAAAAATATTATGTGTGTTTTAATGGGACTATTAAATTGTTTGGATCCAAATGATCCAATTATTATTACTGATAACCAGGGTTCGGAACGTATAGCTCGTTAAAATATGATAATAAGCACTAAAATATCTAAAAATACCTGAAAAATAATCACTTAACTGCAAAATCTATGAAATATGAAAAAATATACATATTAAAATTTCAGATTTGATATCATGGTAACCAGAAAGGAATTTATTTTGCACACTGCTATATTTTACAATAAATAACAAAAGTATGCAAATTCTATAAGTCCCGAACTCTGATGATAACAGACTGATAAGAAGAGCACAATACCAGCAGATAGGTATTGCTATACTCTGAATTATTCATGGGTATTTCATGAAGATATCGATTAATTCCTACTACATAATTAATTTTTCGAAATAAAATATTAATACTGTAATATACTGTAACTCGAGTATTTTGAATTAAAAAAAAAAAAAAAAAAAAAAACGCTTATATCTAATAGGGCGGAGTGATAAGAACGCCTTTTAATTATTCAATCGGCGTAGCTCAGGACGGATGTACAAATAAAAACTGAAAATTATAATTATTTTTAAATTGATATTTAGAGGTGTCCTAAGAGACTCCAATGTTTCAGATTATTTTGTACAAAATTTACATTTTTCATTCGAATAGGATTAGATTATATATTTGTAATTTACGTTGAAAATTGTCTCGTAATATTATCGGCAAAATATTATATAAAATTACGTTGGAAATGGATCTTCTTTTTTTGTAGCGAGTACGGATCTTAATCCGTACTCTATATCATCTTAATGATATCTTAATTAGCGGTAGTGAGTAGTGACTGCAGTGTAATCGTTATTCGATTTAATTTAGGTGTTATTACGTATTTCCAAATCGTTTTATCCGCGGAACCGACAAGAAGGGCTACAGTGTATAGTAAAGTGTTTATGATTGACCTTAAGTAAAATCGAATTATAGTCGGATAAATTAGTTTAAAATTTAAATGTAATAGTTTATAATATTTTATCCGCGCAAACGTAAAACGGAAATAACCAATTTGTCCTGGTTAGTTGTTTTTATAACATTATTACTACAACAACAACAGCAACGACGACGGAGAAAAAAAGGGAAGACGAAAAGAATGGGGCTACCTACCAACAATTTAGTAACGCTATATAAATAATAATATATTTTATTATTTTAATATTTACTAGTGTATATTTTTCTATGTGTACACTGTACATGGATTCGATCGATGATGCCCTCTATTTAATCACGTTTTACTATTATGTTCACATTTCTGACTATAACAATATTATGTAATTATATTTTTTAATTTTTTTAAATTATACCAAAAAAAAAATAATAATAATAATAATAATAATAAATAAATAATAAACAATGTATTCAATTTTAATTTGTGTAAACGTCAAATTCCATTAGGTAGGTATGTATTTGTATTTAATGATGCGACTAAAATTAAATTAAAATGCCAAAAGGCCATAAATTATCTAAAAACATTAATAACGGTTTAAAAACAACATCAAAATTGATAAAATAATTATTATGCTTTATGTTACCTACCTATATCTATATAACAAATTGCATGATGTAAAAAAAAAACCGTAGGCAGAGGTATTTACTAGAAAATAAAATGAAACATGCACTTAAATTTAAATTTAAACAGATAGATTTTGCAAACAAAAGCATTCATCAAGTTTTTCCGTATAAAAATAATAAGTAAAATTTATCTGTATTGTTACGAGACAAAACAAAGGTACATAAATAATAATGAATAGATATAATATTTTAAAGGTGTAATAAAGAATATTATCATTTATTATCATAATTCATAATGATAAAATACTGGTCTATAACGTTGTTTCTCTCGGATAATGAACCTACGAAATTTAAACTTTATATAAACGGTTTAGTATGTTTAAAGTCAAAAATCAATATTACTCATCAAATACTCGCCACCTACTAGCATCAAAGTTGAATTTTACATTTTGGTAATGAAATAAATATATTGATCAATTTTAAATCTATACTACTACTAGGTTCAAAATGTTTGCTAATTAATTTCAAGTTTTCGATGGTCAGCGAATGGCTTTCATGTTCATCCTAATACTTTTTACTCCTCGGTGTTTTCTCGATTTATTATCTTTAATGGAAACATTAAATCTACCTAATAATTGGAGGTTATATGTATATTCGTAGTCACTAATAGTTAGTATACTTGTGGAATGAGTACGTGTAATATACAAAGTATTTCCCCCCCTTTCCCGCATAGAGATTACCAAGAATCGTCCCCTGATACTACTAGCATCTTTCGTCTAAAATCTATTATCTAAATATGTTACCAGGGTTTAACAAGTTTGAATTTTTAAGCACTGTCTATACCCCACGGTCACTGTTGTATGATAATGATATATCTACGATATGTGATAACAATCAGTTGCAAAAATAATAATATAATTCATGCGACGACAGGGTTTTATATCTAAAACCACTTATGTACAGGGAGGGCTAGTGGCGTAATGAGAATCGCCTTACCTATCGCCAATCAGATGGTTACAATTACGGGTTAACAAAAAAAATTTCATAATTTTGAAAAAAAAATCAAAATTACGATTTCTGTTTAATTTTAAATTAAATCAAAAACATAAAAAAAAACTATGATTTCACGAAGATTTTAGGGTGGGCCACAGCCCACCTTTTGCGCCGCCACTGAACCAGATTGTAGTGTACAATTTATGGAAATAAGATTTACGAATATGAGATTGATGTCAAGATTTTGTAATTTTTTTATAAATATTATATGTATATATAAAATATTATAAATATTGAAGAGAAATGAGGTCATTAGGGAGATATTCACCTCCTCCAAATCCGTTTGACTTACCCCACAACTGCAGTAAATTGAACTCTATTCAAAATGATGGATTTTCAATTGAAAATTTCGAGTGCGATGATATTTTTATCGTTGATTTCAAATGTTTAATACAAAAACAGTATTTTACACCGTACTAAACTAAAACAGAACAGAAACGGCCAGTATCTGTATTTTTACCACATTTTTTTTTTGTTTTGTTATTGTAATCCAATTTTTTTATTTTTTTTTTTTTCATTTCGTTATGATTAAACACATCCGGTGGGGGGGAATGTATGGTTTTCCATACGAGCGGCGGAAGTTTTAATTACTAATTTTAATTAGGGTTTTTTTCAGTGTGTGTATGTGTTTTATTTACATTATTCGAGATAGGGAAATATCTGTATAGAATTCGGGTCGGAAAAAGTTTCGCCGTCCGCAGAGTTAATTGGCAAAGGGAATGCGCATTAAAACGATCGTTGCGATAAGCCGACTGGACGAGCACAATATACTTTAGATAATATCGAATTTAGAGAGTCAGACCTACGTCACGCTACTTATATCATATTATCATTATCATTATTATTATTATTTTAACGTAGCACACGTTTGTATAATGTAAATATCCCGAGAGTTAAAAGTGAAAAATCTCCTAAAGTAAATTGCAAGTAAAGCGATTTATGATAATATTGTAGCTATACAATATGGCGTATACGTTTACGTTATAATACAGTTTATGTAACGTTGTATTTTCATATAATTGAAAAATACATTTCGAATTAGGTACTAAAATCGACCGATTACCAGGTACTAGTGATGGAAAACATCCGGATTTACCGAAGTTCGAGAATCCGACATTTATTGTAAATCCGGATTTTAATCTGAATCCAAATTTCGGTTTTTAAAATTGTAATTTTATATTCTTTAATTAATTTCTCATAAAACTATTATTATTATCTTATTGTTAATACGAGCATTAAATGTGTAAAACATTAAATACGGTTTTATAACTCAAAATATATAACAAATAGGAATTTATTGAAACATATACAACAATAAAAAAATCATACATATTACACTCTAATTTATATAATAAATTACTAGATGACCCGGCAAACGTTATTTTACTCATACAAATTATTTATAGTAGTAGTAGTAGTAGCACGCCTTAAAATGAATAAAATTATTTAACTAATTTTATAATGTAAAAAACATAACCTACGGATTTGATTTTAGGATTAAAAAAAAAAAAAAACAGAAATCTGTACGGTCAAACCCAAACTTTGGATTTTAAAATCCGAAAATCCGGTAATCCAGATTTATGTCACATCACTACTAGGTACCCAGTATGTTTATACAGGGCAAACAAAATATAATCGATACAAAATAGGTAATATAAAATTATACAAATTCGTAAACCGCCCTGTATTATAATAATATGTAAACCTACCTATGTTATAGATAACATTACAAAATTTTTCATACCGAATTCACCACATTTTGATATTTCCATAGAGGACATATCTTATACAGTATACATAGTTGAGATAAAAGATAAAGTGTTTAAAATATTGAATAATCGTGCTCGGGTACAATTATCTAAGTGAATATATGCGAGTATAAAATTCGAGTTCGATCGAATGCATTTATAAATAAATACCTTAAAATGTAAAAAAAAAACCTAACCTAACCTAACATACAACCAATTGTCTATAATATAATATACGTGTATAATGTATTTATATTATTGAATTTAAACGAATATAATATAAAATACTATAAGTTATAAAAGTTGCATATAATATTATACAATTTACTTCAAATTTGTAATTCGTTTTTTTTTTTTAGCAAGTATAAAACTTACTTTTTAGATAAAGTATAATAATAATTCAGTCCTCGCATCTCAATCAAAAATAAAACACTTTAAATTGAGTTTTGTGCATTCAAAGAAGATAAAAATAGAGTTTTCAGCGCTGAAAATACTATATTATACCTAATATGAGGTTGAAATTACTTTTTTCTAAGAGTATAATACAGGCATAGGTATTGATTATAAAAAATAATAAATGTAAATTTATTACTTTAAGGGTTATTTTTATGACTTGAGAAACTTCAAATTGCATTAATATGCCTAATACAATTATTTTATATTATATAATATAAAACCTTTAAAATTCCGAGTTGGTCGACAGAGCTATTAGTTTTTATTTTAACTTGTCGGTGTAATAAAATACACGTAGAAACCTACCGAATTTGTCACGTCGGCGACTATGTATACCGAATCCAGATGATATTTTAAAAAAGTTATTTTATTCGAGAAAAAAAAAAATACACGGATGAAAAACTATATAAAAAAAATTCGCAAAAATCACTCAAATCATATTATATAATACGGTGTTACGTATACTATATGTATTTTTATTAAAAATAGATGTTTTATTCATAAAAAAAAAAAATTAACCCTTTTCTCGATTCCGTATTTTATATTATATCTCATAAAGTCATAACCATAGATTAAAAAAAAAAAAACAATATATATATATAATTTTATTTAATCTACGTTATAACAGACAGTTTTACAATAAAAACAAAAAAAAAAAAAAAAAACGTATTGCCCAATGGGTTTTCTCGAATTGTAAACTGCAGTAAAATATTATTGTATCAAGACAGACAAGAAATAATTAAAACCTATATCTAATCCGGGATAACAATTATTATTATTGGACGCCTGATAAAATAATATTATTATACAGTGGCCGGGGGGGGGGCGGGGGTGGGCTGTGGTATTAAATTAAATTAAAACCATTTCGTCCGACGCGCGCATTTGAATAAATGTCGAATTATTTTTTTTCTGGCGATGACGTACACATCAGTGTATTTTTTAAGGAATTTTCACAGGGCGTCAAACAAATGTTCTCGTATTCTACAATAATAAATGCATTTGGATTTAATATCGATAATATATGTACCTACGAATTTATTGTAGTTTTTTTTCTTTTCTTTTCTTTTTTACACGGAATAAAAATTCTTCATTTAAAAATTGTGTGTCGCTCAGTCAGTATTAAAAACACCGTCGACAAGGTGACGAAATATTTTCCAGTTGACTAGCCAAAAAAATGCACCGCCGTACGGATTCGTGTCGTAGTCGACCGCGTGGAAACGTCAAAACGAGTAGGTGGTATTAATGGTTAACCTCCTAATGCGGACGACGGATTAAAAAATCGAAATCGGCGCCGACGGTTTACGCGGATTGTAACAACGGGTTAATGATATTAATAATAATAATAATAATACTAATCGATTACGAATTATTATAAAGACACATTTATTGAAACGACCGGCACGACATTAACCGAGGACATTATAATAATACGAAAGGGGGTGGTGGCGAAATATTTCGTGTTGATACAATTACTACAACGCCACCGCCGCCGCCTCGCCGCCATTGTGCGAAAAAAGAGCCGTTATTAATTTTTTAATCATAATCCCGCGCCAGTAACCGTCGTTGTGCATTGGTTTATTGTCCTCCCGGGCTCCGTGCACCGGTAATGTAGCAATAATAATAATAATAATAATAATAATAATAATAATAATATGAATATGAATAATATGAATAACACAGAATTCGGCCATAAGTCTTGTCGGAACACGGTGTATACAGGGCGTTTCGCCTTGTCCCGGATATAAATAATAATTTTCCTCTATACCGGCGGTTCCCAACTGGTGGCCCGCGGACTCGTTCCCCACTGGTCCGCGACGCTAAACAGTTTTGTTCGTCATTATCAATGTTTTTAATTTAAACATTTCAAAATACATTTTTTTTTTTTTTTACAAAACTAACGAAATTGTATTTACGGTTTAGTAATTCACGGATCACACAACCGGTCAAAGAAGCGCGTGCTAATATGTCACACTAATCGAATACGTGTTATAATTCGAACTCGTATCGTTTTTTTTCACGTTGAATAAATATCAATTAATTTAAATATGTAAAATCGTATTTCCGTGTACGATTAAATACCAAAATTTGAATTTGTTTCGCCATTTTTTTTTTACTAAATTAGTCTGTTGTCAATAAATAAGTCAATATAAACTGATATAACTATATAACTACTACTATTACCACTTATATAACCGTATTTCTGATTTTATTATGTTATACGTATCAATAATAAACTATCAAAGTATAAGTGTTATAGAGAGGGGAGGGTTGTAAAAAATAATAATATAATATAAGTCGCGGTCCGTGACGGTGGAAAATGCACAAAAATTGGCCCCCTGCCTAGTGTTGTTGAGTCGGCAACAAAATATTTCAGTCGGACGAGGCCTCGTTATTCAATAATGGGGTTCGTTCGGTGAAACGAAACGGAGTGCCGAAACACTCGTTATGCAAACGAATTACCTATGTTTCGGCCCTGCCGGGTACGAGCTTACAACAATTATTCCGATTTTCTCGGTATGAGTCGAAAACACAGTGAACATTTCGTCAAAAACGGATTGTCCGTCAATATTAAATTTCAACATTACTTAATTAGAAAAAACTTTTTTTATATAGAAATTTCAACACAAAAAAAAAAAAAAAAAAAAAAAATATACTTTACCCGAATCTGTAGAAGAAAAACACGGTGTTACCGTTTAAAAAAAAAAAAATAATTAATTTGCGCATGCGCATGCGCGTACCCAAAAAGTTAAACATTGGCAATTTGTCTGAAAATTTGTGTTTCGGTACTCTATTCGCCGAAGACCTCATTTAAAATACAATCGCATCCAATCGAAATATTTAGTGGTACCTCTCTTAACGTGAACGACCTGTAAATATTTTTTTTTTTTGGAAATCACTTTTGTACAAATATGCTAATATTATACTGGTAAACAAATAAATACATAAATAGATGGTACCTACTTAAATACATAATTACAATAATTACCGAATTTTTATGAAAAATAGTTATTCGCCGCGAGACACTCTGTATACAGTTACGATGACACCACAGTGGCCACCCCGTCCTGTATACGGAATACGGGGTAGGAACACAAAAATAATTATTAAAAACTTGTCGTCGTGTAGAAAAAAAAAAAAAAATGACTTAATGTATTTTATAAACGAAAAAAATTGTATTATTATACCAAAATAACAGCTGTAGTGATTGTAAAGATTACATTATTATTGTAAATTTGTAAATAACTTGTGTGATGATTAAAAAAAAAAAAATGTGTACCTATTATTTTAATAATATTTCATTAAAATACACACCTAAATACATTATAAAAACACATTAATTAAATATATATTACCGCGGTGCCCGCTGTTTATTTCAGTGGAATATTTAAATCGAATTATATATTAATCTGTACACAATTATTTAGGAAAATATTAATCTAAATAACGTACAATGGAATATTTAAAAATGTTTAATCCCGGCAGGGTAGGTCGAAATTAAGTTTCGGAATTACTTTTGTTTTTACGGTTTTCGAATTGTCTTGAAAAATATGTTTTGGGCAATTGTTCGGCATAACCCACAGTATACCTAAATATAAGCAATAGTGTAAAAACAAATGGAAAATCCCTATAAATACCGAAAAAGATCTAAGAAACATCATATTATTATATTTACGAAATTCGTATAGATTATGCAGTCTCAGTAGGCACTAGTGATATGACATAATTCCGGATTATCTCGAAATGTTGTATTTTTTATGAGTGAAACAACGTTTGCCGGGTCAGCTAATAAAATATTATATAAATTGGAGTGTAATGTGTACGATTTTAGATTCTGACCGGAGCGAGGGGTCTTGTGGTTTTACAATAGTGTTTTTTTTTTTTTCTGTTAACACTTTTCCTACCAGAAGACCGCATCCACTCTGTTTCCGGTAGCAAATTTTGTTTAGTTGGTACTTCAAAGGGGTAATTTTGCGATATACTAATTAGTTTTTTAACGCGGCAGAAAAAACTACCGAAAAATGACAACAACAAAAAAAACCGACAAAAACCCAATTTCGTAATTTATCGACTTTTTCGCATAAAATGTAACTTTATAATATAATGACGTGTACTTTAAGCTATTTATTGACATTTTGATAATTTTTGTAGAGGTTTTAAGCCGGATAGACGGAAATTTTGGGATTTTGAGACCCGAAAATTATTTTAAAAGTTTAATTTACTTTATTCTAAATATGTTCAAAAAAAAATCTCCAAAATCGGTAGTCACGATTTTCTTTTATATAGCCGTTTAAAATGTCTAGTTTAACAACATTGTCGAAAATGTACGTACACAATTAATTAAAAGAAATAATATCACATTTTTCATCATTTCACCGTGTATTACAGTGTAAAACATACTCTACATGACAATAACGGTCTTATATATTACGCTGAAACTCTGCTCAGAATCGTTTTACTAAAAGGTGATTTATCATTTCTTTCGAATTCAATACATCCACCAAGAGTAACCAATGCAACGAACGAAGTGCGCCAATTTTTTTCTTTTTGTTATACTCGTTTTTGTAAATAAATCTCATAAAAATCCGGATTTACAAAAAATTTTGGATATTAAATTTCGGAATCCCAAAAATCCGGATTCTCGAACATCGGCAAATCCGGATTTTTCACATCATTAGTAGGGTACCTATAATACCTACTTATTATTGAATATTCGATTTTAAAACACGAACATAAAAATATTATAATCAATTGTAGGGGTAGGTGGTATCTACCCGATTACTTTTTAGCGCCTATCGCGCGCGTATAGATTAAATAAATTCATTTTTAATCGTTTAAAACGAAAGGTGTGCACCGATTCGGAAATGACATTGTGCAGGGGGGATAAGAGCGCCAATTTTGTTCGGCCCGTTTAAAAACGACGACTGACGATTTTTCGCAATGAAATACTTTTCATTTGTGCGTCTATAAGACTTTTAGTGGCTATCGATCGGATGAATGATTCTATCGTTTTTTCCTATCTAACAATACATTTTGATAATCGTTTAAACGATTTAACTAAATCTTGTAAATATTTATTATTATCACTTGAAAAATATTTCAAAGAAGCAAAAATGGCAGGGGAGCTATAAATGTGCCACCCTAACGGTTCTTTATAATTTAATTAGTTAATTTTTTTTATATTTGTAAAAATGTATTTACTTTTTCACTGTTAAGCGGGTTTTTTTTTCATCTGCTTTCAGGTGTACGAAATTAACCATTACGGATTAGCTTGATATAGAAAACGTACCGTAGGTTTATTTTATGTACAAAACCATGCTACATGTGTATATACATTTTTAAAGGAACTTGAATTAACATTAGATTATCTATGTGAATTATGTGCTTACCTATATAATATTCAGCAGGTTAGGTGGATGATTATATAACCCATATACATATCGTACTCCGTGTTAATCATGTTTTTTATTATTTTCTTATATACTTTGTGAAAATCACCGGTCGAATCGATACAGTATTGTTAAAATGAGCCAACTATTTTTTTGTTCTATTGTCGGAATATGGTCGTTTAAAAGGTTGGACAGTATAATAAGAAAAATCATGTTTCCACACAAAACCAATTTGCAACAAATTTGTTCATGTCACACTGCAAGTTTTTTACGGCTTATACAGTTATATTATTACAAAATATAATAGTGTAATCAAAATTCGACCTCATTACCTATTAAACTTTTGCAGGCATCGTAATAATAATATCTATTCGATTCAGTGACAATAAAGTATAATTTACAATATAGATACGTATTATTTTTTTTTATTTTTGCACAATTTTTCATCATAACAAACATCTATGTTATACATACACATAAAATTACAATTAATAATTTAGTTTCAACTTGTTTCATTGGTATAGGTTGTTGAGTTTTGTTTTAAACATAGATATGATACAGAGTGTATGTATTAATTTTTTCTGTTAAAAACACAATAATAATTATTACATTAGAATACATAAATGTAACCTTGTACCCCTAACTAGAAATCAAATTTAAAATAAATATTAAATGTGAAAACATAGACTTGAGTGTAAAACTGTATCAGTAACCACTAGTTTAGGTTAAGCGCCATCATCAAATATTATTATTTACCATCAGGGCCCCGAGACTTATAGCACTTAAAAATATTTAAAAGAAGCAAAAATGGCAGAGGTGCTATAAAAATCCCCTTTTAAGTTTATATAATCTAATTTGTTAATTTTTTTAAATTTGTAAAAATATATTTATTTTTTTAATTAAAATTGTAAGTATTACAAAAAAGAAAAGTTAGTGTTAATCATTTGTATAGTATTGGAAATTGTTTTTTATAGGTTAGAGGGGAGACTGTTATATCCTACCATATTTGCTTTTTTTTTTTATATCTTTAGGTGCTTTTTTCAATCTTATTAATAATAAATAAATAAAACATTAATTTAAAAACCTTGATGCATGTAACAACAAATTATTTTATTCACATCAAAATCTCCAAAGGAAATTATTAGATTATACTAAAAAACAATTTTGTAAATGAAATAAAATAAAAATGAACACAGAAATTTTAATTCTTATCAATTAATTTTATAGTTATATGATTGTTATTTTTATTTTTAATTTGTTGCAGTACAATATTTTAATTAATCTAGTTTAAAGATGATTAAACTTATGTCACTTAAATAATACTACAACAAATTATAAATATTCGTTATGTTAATTTATTTAAAAAATTGCGAGCAATGTAATAAATAATTGGCATATAGGTGAGTAATATAAAAATATTATTATAATAATTGTATGATTATTGTTTTGGAATTATGTATTCAACTCACAAGAAAAACTAGTAAATTAAACCCATAAATTTATAAATTAATCAATTAATCAATAATAATAATTAAATATTAACTTAAAGGACAATGTACCTGTATTATTTTCTGCTTATATTATATTTATCAATTTATAAAGAATGTGTAGTCATCAATAGTATTTAATGGAAAAAAATGACATCTAAAAATATTATAAAATTTATAATGCCTATTCATTCTTCAGTTGGAATCTTTTGTATCACTAATAGCCTCTTGGACCGCCAGATGGAGGACCTATATAAAAAATAATTGTATGTTTGAAAAAATTCAAATATTATTTTAACAAAAATTACTATTCACCTCTCATCATAGGTGGAGGGCCACGCATGTTGTTAGTTGGCATTGGTGGTGGTCCACCTCGGCCCATGCCAGGCATTGGCGGCATACCGGCTAAAATCAAAAAGTTAAAACTGTAAAAAATATTTTAACAAGGGTCGGTTATGAGCCATAAACTCGGTTTAAAAATCAAAAAACCCCTTTGTATAAGTCGGTGAGAATGGCCATATGGCCAATAAATAAAAATAAATACATAAAGTTTTAATTTATATGAAATCACTTGTGTACTCACACATCATGCCTGGTGGAGGTGCCATCAATGGCGGTCCTCTAATCGGAGATTGAGCAGGAGCGCCTCTAGTTGGTGCCATGGCAGCAGGAGAAGGACCTCCGACACCTCTCACTGGTCCTTGTAAACCTATTTAAATAATTAAAATAAAATTAAAAACCAATTATAAAATAAATAGAAAATGTAACTATGAGAATAAAAAAACTTTTAAGGTTATGGAACGGAATGTCATCCATAAATTACTTTTGAAAAAGTAACAAGTAGAATCACCACAATTTAAATTCCATAACTTACTACACTATAACTTAATTTGTGCATTATCAGCTAGCTATATATAATGCATTGAAAAAAAGATCACAAAGGGCGGGGTATGCAGTTGTGTCAGCAGTAACCGAAATAATGTTTATTAAGTGCCCGCTTGGAATCAGTATAACGTGCAGGATTTAAATTCCAATAACTTCCAAACTAAATGCAAGAGGAGCAAAATCTTTGCAGATTTGTAATCGGCATTAAAAATACTGCCGATAAAAACCAAAAAATTTGAGAGAAAAAAAGTGCCTGGTAAACTAAATCTATATGGTCTATTCTATTGCAAAACTAGACAACAAAATCCAACAAATTTAATAAACAGTAAACAACGTTCACATTATATTTAAACAATGTTCAGTCTTTAGTAAAACTTGATAAATCAATTGATACTTTTGTATATAAGAATGGTATGTAACAGTATTTGGCTGACGAAAATTCAACTAGTTATATTATTGTGTATTAACCATTTAAACAATTTTTGTTTTTGTTTTTAATTATTATAAAAGATATATATGTTTAGCATACAATTTATTTACCCTAGTTCACATATTTTTCACATCTATGCAATGATTAAAAATAATCAATATAATTTAAAAACAATAATAACTCAGAAAATAGCAGAAAATGCTATAGAAACTCAACGATAAACTATATATATATATATATATATATATATATATATATATATATATATATATATAAATATTCAAAATAATTGACCAATGTTAATGCACACAATATTGAATATGACTACAGTTACGACCACCAAATTACTGGTTTATTACAATTAATGTGTTAAGATATAAATTTAAATTTATATTAATAAAAGAAAATGTTTCCATGTGTATGATGCACATCCAAATTTATGGGGCACAAAGATCTAATATGTTTAAACATAAGCAGAAATGATGGGGATTTTTTGTTTATCTTGAATAAAATGAAGAAAAAAAACCAATAATAGAAATAATACATTTATATAATTACGAAGTTGTAATTATTTAATTTGGTTTTAACTGATTCAATTTACATAGTGTTTTGTATTATGTAGATATTTTTTAAATAAGGTTTTATGCTAGGTTAGTGGTTAATTTATTATAATTGAAAAACAATGAAATTTTTTGAAATATGTAGAACTATCATGGACAAGATCTAAAAAAACATTATTAATATTAATTTGCTTGTCACAACCTACACGCAATACGCCTTGAGTAGTTTATTCGAATTAATTATGACCAGGAAAAAAATTCAGTAAGAATGTAAAATTGATTTTTAATATAATTAAAAAATTACCAGGTGTAGCAACTGAAGGAATAACAGAAGGCATTCCTCGTCCAGCCGCACGGCTTGATCCGGGGCCACCACCTGAACCTGGCAAGGGCACTCTAGGAAGGCCTTCTTCTGGAGGAGGTGGTCCTTCAATAGTTATTGATACAATATTTTGACCACGCAATAAAACAAAACCGAGTACACGTTTTTCTTCTCTTGGTTCTGAAGGAAGCGTAGGTACTTTAGCTTTAGTTTTCAATCTACGAAATTCTTCACAGTCGGCCAAAATCAAATTCATATGTTTATCAAACGCTATAAAAAAATAATAATAATTTAAGAAACAACCTAATAATATTAAATAATTTTTTAAAAATACCTTTAAATGTGCCAATAAACATTCTGGAGTCTTGTAATATTACACGCACTCTGTAATTGATGTGCTGCATCATTTTATTATTTTTTGTGACAGGCTATAATAAATAAAAGTTCTTAAATCAACAATCATATCATTAGGTTAATATTTCTAAACTCGAAGACATTATAAATACAATTACCTTATATATTTAACCTCATTACATAATTTCAATTATTAATAAATTATTAATTTATTTACATAAATTGTATAAAATATTAGAATAAAATAAATTTTATATAATTAAATAAATATCTGAGGGAATATTATTCATTTTAATAATAGTCAAATTAAATAAGTATTTAAATTTCAACAAAATCAATGAAAACACGTACGTAAACGCAACCCAAAATGTATATTTCATCTTGGGTAAAATACATTTGTTATTACTATCTCTAACACAGGCCAATAAATAAATTAAATTGAAAATGTGAATAAAACTTATATTCTGTCCGCTAACGTTTTACATTTCGTTAACATGAGCTTATAAGCAACAAGAAGGCGGTAAATACAGCCATATACTGGACAAAAGAAAAAATATAATTACATATGCAATACTTGTTACCATTACATTAGAGTGTTGTTATTATTATTCATATTTTACTTATTTGATATTATTTATTTAGTTTTGTTTTATAAATTACATGTTTATTTTAATTTTAAATATATGATGCCTGACACGAAAAAAAAAAAAAAAAAACATGAGTTTATGCATCTGAAACGGTACACTTGGGGTTATCACCTATTGGATTTAGAAATTATACGTGAATAAATGTCTTACCATGTTTGCGGGAAATGCGTCACAATGTCATAAAATCAAAACTAATGAATAAGAACAATAAATAAAATCTCGAAGTACACGACGAATCTTAATTCGCAATGAATTGCGATCAACTATTTACCTAACCAGTAAACAGTAAAATCGTAAACAAAACAAATGCTGTCGGCGAAGATCTACTGTATGAACTGAGTTACGTTTCATTTCGCCCCGGCCGGTGCGGCTTACGAAAACGGTCTTCAGGGTGGCCAACACAAGCTCCGTAATTTATTGTTTATGGAATATATAACCTCCGACACGCGACAACCGTACGCGGTGAACACTGTCACATTGTTCTGCTATCCGCCTATAGAAAAAAAAAAATGTAGTAGTTATTAGTTGTTGAAATTACGACTTTCCTCCTACTGACCTACTGTCCGAATTCGTTAAAAGGTAAATAATTATGTTATTCATATATTTCACTTTTCAAATATCACCTATAGGGTACCTTTTATTTTTTCCTATATTGCTCGTATTCCGTTTCGGGTTCTTTACGAATTTTGTAAGAAATCATAAAATTATAAATATACACGAATACATGATTGGTGTACTTCATATCTAAAATATGTACAAACTGAAACAATTGTCAATAGACAGGCACCCTCGTATTTTGTTTGAAAGATTTATTTTTCCAAAAATTGAAATTAATGTCAATTAAAATATACATAAAATATCCAACTCTGTGTTTAACCATCACGAACATTCGTTACACGATCTGTATGAATAATACTACAATATAGAAATAAATATATTTTCATACTCGTACAACGGGTACAGTGACGGATATCATTAATTTACTAGGCGAATCGGACTTTATAAAATCGGTATATAAATACCCACCCGGGTCTACCGGGGGACCTAATGAACGACGGCGTGCGTATCAGGCTCTGAGGTTTGAAAATATTACAAAATAAATCAACACCCTCGACCATATACGAATCTCTTGAACCTTTCATGCACGTCGTAGCCAATATTTGAAAATACATAACGTAAAAAAGGTAAAAATATTATTAAATATTAATCAATTGGTACCTGTTATGCGATTAATGGTTGTATTAAAATACAAAATATTATAAAATTATACAATACAAATCTAAAACTACAATGATACAATGTCCACAATAGTACAATATTTTTCATATAATTGAATAAAAAATTACAAATGTTAAGATATTAACCATAACTAATTTTTTTTTTTTTATGAATATCTAATAATGCGATGTTTATAGAAGGTAAATGATAAAATCTAACGAATAGATTATCTATATCTATTTATTTATTAAAACTAGTAAATATTGTTCAATAATAATAATATTGTGTTTAAAACCCATTATGTTTAACGGTACATTGATATTTTTAGGTGTTAACTGTTAGTTATAGGTATTAATTAACCGATATAAAAACCTCACGAGTGTCATTTAAAATTGCAAGTTTTCAATTCCAGGTTGGTAATACGAAAAACCAAATTTACAGTAAAATTATCTCTGTATTACGTAAAATGTAACCGATACACTATTAGGATATGTTTTATTGCGTCCAAAAAGTAGACATTTTCCGTAAAATATAAATCATAAAAAAAAAAAAATCAATAATCGAAATTCAAAACAATTTTGTTGAATATCTTAAGTAAAAACAAAATCGAAGTTGGTTATGTCGCATTACTTACTATCGAACTTTTACTGCGATTTGTTGTGCCGCATAAAATGTACAAAACCTATTCGTATTGTAATATTACATTTACTTGTTTCAAGATATTCGACCATTCGGGCAAAGGCAATGCGGCTACAATTACGTCGAAAAAAGATCTACCGGGATCGTATTGTGGCGAAATCGAACAACCGCAAACATTCATGTCGGAAACGAGTTCAGTTCGTATTATATTTCAGACGAATAATTTTACGGACCAAACTTATTACAGTTTCGATTCAAGAGCCGAACAAGAAACTCAAGTGTACTTACGATACGGACAGCACCCGGAACTCTATCCGAACAGAAGGGGTCTACTGAATCCCGGGTAAGATTAATTAAAAATATACAAATATAATACGTACAGTACGATACCTAAACTATTTGGATTTTTATATTTATAGTAATTTGGTATAAAAGGTCTACGAGTGTATAATAAATAATAGTATTTCTTCTTTTTTTTTATCATAATCATTATATTAGAACACAAATTCGAATATTAACAATATTATACGGGTTGCGTATAGGCAATTTTAACGAAATGTTTGTGAAAAAAACAATTTATCAACTCAAAAATATTCAAATAAACGTACTTGTAGTCCCGTGTCACCTATTACAAGTATTTATTGCTTAATCGGGAAATTATAAACGTATAACATTATAAATTGTAAATAATATGTACACACAAAGTAGTATGTAATAATTTCGTTAATAGTTGCCCGTGATAAATTCTAATAATGCGGTTTTGTTACGATTAATTCCAGGAGCTATTGTGACAGAACATTTAAAGAATGCAAACTGCAAACGTGCTATGTCCAAAGTCCAGCGTACCCAGGAGTGTATCCCAGAAATCTCAAATGCAATTATTGGTTGAACACTAAAAATAAGTTTATCAGGATGTACATACAAAATGAAGAATTCAACGTAGATGGACAGCGGTGTGAAAACATAATCACGTGCCCGATGAGACCAATCACATCGGGTACGTTCAATTAACTATATTACTTACGACCTACCCAATGAGCCAAAATGAAAATTAACGTTAAAACTGTATTTCAGGAGCCGAATATTGTCCGTATGATTACATAAAAATATACGATGGTAAAAATGCATCAAGTCCGGAGATTGGTACTTTTTGTGGAATGGGAAAATTCCCACATTCCATCGTTGGTACAAGTGAAGATTTGTTTGTGGAATTTATTACATCTCCAGCGGGTATGAATTTGTATAACAATAATAATAATAATAATAATAATTATAAAATAAAAACTGTAAAATCATTTAATCAGTATGGAAACAAAAAATAATACTGTTGTGTTTAGATTATTGCTTCTACGCTTCGACAAATATTTTTATTATGGCGCGTTTAGCGGTGTTGCAAAATCAACTTTCTACAGTTATAATAAAAGTTTCAAAGCCCGAGTATTTCTATACAACTTGTTACTGAATAATATATTCAATCTACATAGACAAATAAAATATATATGACCTGATTTATGATGTTATATTATAATAGGAGATTATTATAAAGTTAGGTAGTTTTGAATTAGTTTTAGTCTTAATTTATAATATTTAATAGTAGGTAGGCTGTCGGTTCGTACAAATTATTAACACAATATAATGCATGCAATGTAGTACTTAGTAGAGTTTGAATTTATTGATTTGTATTACATATATACAAATTGTAACATATGATTTTTACTTACCCTCACCCAAGTACGGTTTAAGGAAGCTCAAGAATGTGAGTTACCCTTATGGTTGAATAATTTAATTTGCATAATTCTTTCGGCACATTATACAGTTCAATTTGAAACAATTATTATTATTATTAATAAATTATTATTGTCATCTAAAGTTTTGATACATAACGATGGAACAAAATTTATTTTATGTCCTTCCGTAATTAAATTATGATTATGATTTCTTAACATTAAGTAATGGAAAAGGATACATGCATGTAAGTACCATAATGTACCTATATTATATTTTCTATAAAATACATTTTAAAAACTTAAAATAACAATATAAAATAATAATTATCAACCCGTAATAAAGTATAATGTAAAAGTCCAATATATTAATATATTGTAAGTAAGATTGTTAAAATCAAATAAAAATATTTAAGTTCGGATATTTGGACGAAGAAAGAAAACTAACAGTTTCAAAACCATTTGGGTATTTAGTTGCTTTTAAAAGAAAATGATCTATAATTTTGTGTAACTATTAATTAATAATACTATTTGTTGTTTATTTCGTAGGTCCACTTTTAAACACGGGTTTTCATTTTAATGTTGGTTATATGCCTGGCCATATGCAAACTGCTGGTAAAAGAAATGGTTCCTGTGACTGGATATTATCTAGCGAACATTTAAACCAAGATCATCATACTGAGGGTATATTTATGTCAATCACTCATTGGTATCCTCCGCATACTTCATGTACATATCATTTAATGGGCCTGCCAAATCAAGTAGTACGGGTTTATTTCCCAAGGTATCAGCAAAATAATTAACGTATTGTTAGCTTAATGCACATCATAAATACAGTGGCAGCTCGCAGGTGTTGAAAATGGGAGGGGGATTAAAACACATTAGTTTTCGAAAAGCATAGAGTACAATTATTTACCCATTCAAAAAGTATTTATTAAACAAAATTATAAATATGTTTTACAAAAAACGAAAATTAAAAATAAATACAACTTAAATGTTTTATATTTTATATTTTATTTTTTATATTTTATACTTAAAATCTAAACGTCTAAGTTTTATTTCATTAAACATATTAATAACTTTTTGTGTTAAAACTAACATCATTGGAAATCATTTTGTTTTCAATACTTATCATTGCTGGAGCGTTCAACTATTTTTCTCCCATTCATAAACAAGTTTTTATTCTTTAGAGTGTGTTACGTCTTTCCGCTTCGGATGACGTCATAGGAGTTGTTATTAATATTTTTAACAATACTTTTAGATAAGTCACAAGACTTATTATTCGTATCATTTGCTATTTTGTTACAATTTTTGCCACTCATCGCCCATACACACGAGCCGCCACTGTCAGACATTAAATTTAAATAAGTTGATGTATTAATCAAAATTGATCATTTAAATGTAATGAGAAAAACCGATCTTACGCATTTTGCACACATTAATAATTTAAAAAAATTGTTATGATTTAAACGTTGTATTTCAAGCAAACCTCGATAAAAATAATAATACTACTTTTTATTTAGTTTTCGAGTGAACAGTATTGAAAGTCCGGTAACGAGTGATTGGACTGGTGACTGTGGCGAAAGTTTAACTCTTTATGATGCCGCGGAACCAGACGACACAAAGATCATAAAAACATTTTGCGATACGTTTTCAAAGCCAGCTGAAAAACATGATTTTATTTCAACGGGAAATTCCATGTTTGTTCGATTTGAAAGCAAAACTGGTAGTTATTCAGGGTACGTGTATTGTACATAATAAAATAGTAATTTAAATTATACTTGCCTATTTGAAATATAGATCATTTTTTTTTTGTTTCACAGGTCGTCATTATATTATTGGGCTCATTATGATTTTTTTAACAACACAAAATTTGGTGTTGCTATACCAGATACAATGTGTGACGAAGAATTTGTTAGCTGGAAGCCTTTGTCGGGGTATTTTAGATCGCCGGTGAATACACTGGTTTACAAGCGTCAAGGAACAGTTACGAATCCCGATGTAAAATCTTTACCAATTGTTTGCCGTTATAAATTTACAACGGACGTACGGCTATTCGCACGTATAATTTTGAAAATCGAATCGATTATATTAAAGGTATTTATTACCATTTTATTAAATACAATATTATTATTATTATTATAATATCATAGAAACTGCAGGATGACATAACTACATTGATCTGTAGGTGAGATTGTATATGGGAATAGAATAATTGAAAACCAACAAGTTTTATAACAATAACTATACTTATTGTATTCGCACATGCTCGTGTGGTATTTTGTAGTTTTTCTTACAAAGTTATTATGTATGTTATAATAACTAGTTAGGTAATGTTTAAGTGTGGTCAATATAATAATAATCACATTTCAAATTTCTCATTTGTACTTATTTGTATTTATTTGTTGAATAACTAATAAAAAAAATACAAAAAAGTAAACGATAATAATGTTTTGTTGATGGTGAACTGTTTGTTGGATTATAATGGGACATTTTTCGGTTTTACATACAAATAATTATTGACTCCTACAACCAACGAGGTTTTATAATCGACAAAAAAAATGATTATATTTTCTAAAAAAAAAAAAATAAAATAATGACGATTATTATTGTTGTTAAATAATATGTTTCGACGGTATGTGATTTTTAATTCAATTTTTAATGGTTACACAGGATCACAATTATAAGATACCCATTGAAAAGGACAACTGTTGGTTCAGCGAACGTGACAAACTACTAATATGGGAACCGGAGGAGACTAATGAAACAGGTTTCGGGCTAAACCGAACGATTGTCAATCAGTCGAACGCAAACAAAATCAACGGGCTGTGTTTGTTCCACAACATAAGTAAAACGGATCCAATTGCGTCTGCCGGAGGCGTGAAATTCGTATCGTCTGGAAACACGTTGAATGTCGAGTTGAGTTTGAATCCATTGCACGCGGCCATTAGTTATTTCAAGTACGACGTGCCGTTGTTCGAGGCCAGATACGAATTCGTACACGGTCCTCTTTGCGGGCCCTCCATTATCCAACCCATTGACGAAGGCGAGCTTATATTTCCGCGATTCGATGCCATGGGATTCGTAGAGCCGCCGAAAACTCTCGAATGCATTTGGGAGATACGCGTTCACGAGGATAAAGATTTGTGGTTAAATTTTAATCAGGTGATTATGCCGTTTTTTTAAAATTCACTCAAACACAACGCAAATTGATATCCTCGAACAGCCCACCAATACAAACGCATAATTTATTTATTTCGAATTTGTCTATTTGTTTGTGGGGTTTTACTTAGTCGGAGAAAACATGAAACAAAATCGGGTAAAACAGTATTATAATAATAAAGCAATATTGTTACATTTATTTTTTAATCAATCTCGTGAATTCAACAAAATACTGGTATCAAAATTTGAATTTTATTTCCCTTGACTATATTACAAAATTTACAAATAAAATGAAAGTTATGTGTTTTAATAAAATAAAAAAATAAAAAAAAATCGATATAATTATAGATTTTATATATGTAATTTAATGAGAACGTATAACCACGACCACTTCAGATACTACGTGGTCGCCGCTCATAAATTAAATTTATGTTTTAACGGACTAACGCACAGTGGTAGGTATAGCAGTAAATTATAGTACCTGCTATAATTACGGCTTCAACAAAATTCCGAGATAATTCAAAACACGGTTTATTATTATTATTTTTTTTATTATTAAAAACACCCTAATTGTACGTACCGTACAATTTTAAAATTACCAGCGTCTAAGGGCGATAATAAGACTCAACCTACTCAGCCCCCTGTTCACTTTGGGCACGATCGTTATTTTAATTGGACAACAGTCTGTGTCGGTGATCTCGAATAAACGCATGCATTCAAAAAACACATTTGCCCGGGGGTGCTGCATTTCATGTTGCAAATACGGTACAAAGGATAGTCGCTTTACCACTTCTCATTGACTTCTTCATGCCCAAACATCATTATAATACGAACAAAGTGAGTGGTTGTTCGAAGAACGTTGAAAAAAAAACAAAAAAACAATGGATTAAGTGCATTTGTGCGTACCATAATATTTTCTAATATACTGTTTACCGTTTTTAATTTAATACACAATTTGCAACCTAACCGCACAAGGTGCGGGAAACTAGATGAATTACTTGTGTAATTATATTATTTTTTGTTTTAATTATTTTTTTTTTTATAGCGTATCGCATTCGATTTAATTGCTCTGACTGCTCAATTTCGGCAATGACACGGTCAAATTATTATTAAAAATGTATTCTGATAGATAAAATAAAAAAATAAAAATACAACAATTAAGTATACATATCTACTATTCTCCGGTAAACCCTCCCGATTGGCCATATCATGGCTAAAAAATAGCCGTGTCCGATATGTACTTATTCGATTATGTACACCCTATGTTACACCCTATGTGTACCCTATGTTACTACCTGTTGTGGTGAAAGCAGGGGCTTTTAAACAGGGGAGAGGGGAATTTGCCCTTCATTATATAAATATATATTGTCTATATATATTTATAAAAAAATAAAAAAAATAAAATAATGTTAATAATTGTTAAAAATCTCGAGTGACAAAAAGTAATTTGACCATCACTGAGTGTAAAAGTGTTGCGCAGTAAACTATGCACGGTGTTAAAATCGTCAAATCGAGAATAACACATATTAATATAATGACGAAATGCAATGGTGTTGTAGATAAACTTCGTGTCGGATACTTGTCGGGACGGCCGCCTGGAAGTGTACCTGCCGTCGAGATCGGCGGATTACCCGTTCATGTCGGTGTGCGGCCATAACGCTACCGCTATTAAAGACCTGCCACTGTTGACGTCCAAAGACGTCGAAGAGGCCCCGATCGCTGCCCAGGCGTCTTCGTCGTCGGTGTCGGCCGTCGGCGAGTCGTCACGACACCATCACAACGGTCGGCGGCGTCGGCGGTACGTTCACGTCCGGTTCGTGGGCAACGCTTACCCGCACAAGGCCCAGTTCAAAATCGCGTGGTCCGAGTTGACCCACCTGCCCAAGAACCAGGACGGTACCCTACGCACGGCCCGACGGACCGCGGCCGATCACGGTGACGAGGAGTGCGCGTTCTCGTGCCCCGGCGATGAGCGCCTGTGCCTGCCCGCCCGGTCCGTGTGCAACGGAGTGGTCAACTGTCCCGGTGTCCTCAACGACGAGTCGCCCTCGACGTGCTTGGAATGGTACCGGAACGGCCAACGCTGGTCCGCTTCCGCGTCACACGGCGATTACGGACCGTCGACCGTTATTCTGTTCGGCGTCGTCACCGCGGCCATAATCGTGTTCGGCGTCGTCTTGTTTGCAGCTAACGCGTACTGCCGCCGTCGACAACCGACGGCGGCGTCCGGTTGTCGCCCAATGGCCGACAGCAGGTCGTCCGACCGTATTTATTCTACGGTAATTTATATACACACATTTCATATAATCACAATGTAATCTGCATTATTATGACTTCGGCGAGAGTAAAAAAAACCCCCCCCCCGGTAGGTAAATTTAACAAGACTAAAATCTGAACATATAAAAAAAATTGTTACTACGAATTTCCGATATTTTTTTATGGCCAATATATGAACCCCCTCTCCTGCAATTCATCGACTAGATCTAATATACAGCAAAAAGCTGATTTTTCATTTTTGGATTGGAGCAAGTTTTGTGGTAGAAAAAAAATATACATTCCTTATACAACGCTCAGAATCAAAAAAAAAAAAAAAACTTAGTCCATTTTCGAGAGGTTCTAATAACGAATTTATAGAACGTTAAAACATGTCGAACTTATGTCTCCTAGTTGCCGATTTTGAGTAGACCTAGGTAGTATAGTTTTATTAGGAGTAGTATTTTTTTCTCTGAAACTTTTTGACTTGTAAAAACGCCCCAAAATTCCACACCGTACTGTAAAAGATGCTTTATTTATCTGAAACTTTCATTTTTTTTATATATTCCCAACTATTTTATTTAAGAATAAAAACAACAATAAATGATTTTGGACAGTATCTGTATATTTAGATTCGGCAATCTGAAATTTTGAACCAAGGCGAACAGTAACAGATAACCAAACCTAGGATTTTTAAATTTTCAACTTTTTTTTCTGGTTTCTCTTATGGTTTCGTGAAAAAAAAAAGAAGAAATACTTCTTGTTTAATGTAATTGTTTAATCTAACCATTTAATATAGTAGTCAAGTACTTGCTATAACTATCGTATAATTCCAGAAGGTAAATCACCAATGAATATTGTGTACAGGGTGACCATAGAAATAAAATAAAAATACGGAACACTTTCTAACTAAATATAATAGTATAAAACAAAAAAAAAACAAATTAAATGTGTGCTGTATAATGGGTTTGAAATACAAATAAAATATTAATATGTACACAAAAATACAAAACAAATTTATTTCGATGGTGGCTGGGGTAAATTTCTTCTGCTATTTTTGTGTACTTTTGTGCTGAAATAATTGCATCGAGTAACTAAGTTTCTTTTAATTAAATATTATAAAACTCATTACAAGAATAGTTTTTAAAATGTGTTTTCACAATGATAATTGATTTGATAGTTTCAACCAAAAAAAAAAAAACGATTCTTTTCGTCTGTCCACAACACATAAATGGTTGGAAAAATCAGTTCTACTGCAGCATTTGTGTATCAGGCATTGCCAAAGATTATTCTATGATTGCTGATATATTAGTTGAGTTATAAATTAACAGTAAGTGGGAAAACGGGATAAACACGGGACGTATGGTCACCCTAGTGTACACCAGATTCCAGAACACCGCAATTTCCCAACGATTGCCATAGATTTCCAAACGATTGTACACTGATATGCCCATCTGTATAATTCAGTAGTCTTTACACTCGTTATTGCGGTGTGTCAACGGTCCATTTACACCGTAGAATTATCAAAATTAGACATTACCGTAATTTTTTACATTAATCATTCCGCACGTGGTTTCACAGGACTATCTAACGCGAACATAATATTCTACACTCAAGTTTATGGCCTAACACCGTCGACCATCGTTGCAAGATTCAAACGAATATCATATTATCATCGCCCGCATATAATAATAAACTTTATACGAATTATGTTCGAAAAGAGTATGTTTTATATTATATAGATTCACGTCACGCGAATATACAACTATATTATATGCGCTCATTTTTATTAATCGTTTCAATATATACATCTAATACATTATATAGGTACACAATACAAATATTACTTGTATAATTATTATTAAATGATATTATAACTTTGGTTCTACCTTACCGTTAGGTTGCATACAATGTATTGTTTTTGTATAAGGTAATTATTATTATGTTAAAACCTTGTATTCAAAACTTCAAGAGTAATAATAAATAAGAGAGAACTAGATAAATATTTGTATTTTATTATGATCTGTGTCTCCGGTGTCTTTACATATTCTATACTATGTAAACTACTACCATAAAGGATGGGCGGTTCTTTGATTAGGTTTCGATTGTGTGTATCTGATAGATGCCATTAACTCTTCCATAGACATTCTATAGTCTCATTGTTTACTTCTGGGTATAAGTATATTGGGTTACTAGACTTTAAACGTTCCAGTGGATGCCCAGAAATGTCCGTTTATAGTGTTAGATCAGAAAGGCTTTTAGGTTTATCTGGTAACATCTTTATGGTGTGGAATAGTCTTCTTAAATTTATATTTTATTTATTTATTATCATAATTCTATATTTAACATGTTTTATAATTTTAAGCCGTAATGTAATATGCAAATAATAGCAATAATAATAATCATAAAGGATCAAACACTCAAGTCAGCATTTCATACTTAGGTGTTATTCTAGAATCTAGATCACAAAAATTAAAACGATCACTCAAACACAAACAATGTATATTTAATTTTGTGATGGTGTTTGATTGAATATATGAGTACATTGACGATAAATAATAATTATCACCATATAAAACAAAAATGTTGAGCAGGTACTAATTTTGTCAAGATTAAACATTTATTTGAAAAACATATATAATAACGAAAATTGTTCTTAAATATTAATACTCAATAATATATCAAATATATAAATGTAAAAATATATTTAAAAAAAAGGTAGAAAATAAAGCCGGCAGTATAATACGACCAGTTTTAATTTAAAAAAAAATTATCATTAGGTAATAGAACATAAAAAGGCGAAAAATAATATACGCCTGAATATAAAATTAAAACGAGAAAAACATAGAAAAAAATGACAAATTGAGGAAATTGTAAAACGCAATGCCATGACATAGTTTTCAGAAGTTTAATTTATTATATTTGATAATTATTATTATTTGTTAAGAATATAATATAACTATATAGTATTAATTTGTTATCATGTAAACCCATGAGTAATCAGTGTGGCCATTTAAACGACAGACGGGTACAATACATAGATAATGGTGATATGGTACAATCTACCACGACTTCGGTTGTAGAGATAGTACAATCGTGCTACCAAGGACCATGCGTACTATCGTTTGTCAATCGTATCATTAGATTATTTAAATATCCATAACCGTACTAATATCATGAAGTCTGAAAAGCGTTTTTGCTGACTGGGGTGTCACGTATTTTATTATGTTTCAATTAACTATATTCGGTATATGTATTGACATTATACAACCACGGTCCGTGTGTATAAAGTAAGTAAATAATATACTGTTGGAAAATAATGTTCTTGTATGTAATCGAACAGGTAAGACAGAAACGGGCCAAGAGGTAGGCAAAAGATTGGGAGGAAGTTATGATATGAAATGTAGTCTTGACTGTTTTGAATACATTTTATGGAAATATGCTAATGGATAAAAGAAAAGTGTAAAAGTTGCGTTTTGAAATTGTTAACCCTTTTGTACCTATAGAATAAAGTGTAAATTAATAAATGAGTAATTGAAATGTATAATACTTATATAATAATGAACTTGATCATTTTTTTTTCATTGAAATTATCTGAAATTCTCAACTTTCTTTGAATATTCAATTTTTATGTAATTTTCTTAACAATAAAATATGTTTATCAATTATAAATAATTATGACTTGTGGTCTTGTGGACAACAACTTGTGATTATTAGTTATTCTTTTTATGAAGCAAGTCTTTTGCAAGTAGAGATATATTTTAACTACTTAATTATATTCAAACAAATTTAAAATTATATTTTTAGATACAATTAAATACACGAATGCATCATCGAAATTAAATAGTAAAAAATAAAAACTTCAAAGTACTGGTACTTGCTGATTATTACACATAACTAATATTGTTAAATACAGAATGTAGGTACACTGTAATAATTTTATTTTATCATTTTAACATACAGCTTAATTGATGACTGATGTTACTGTGTGTAATTTAATTTATTTAAATATAACTAAGTACAAAGTAATATTTAATAACTACTCGAAAAAAGTAGTTTGCATTAAATTATGATAAAATCAATAAGGTCGGGCGCACATTTAGACTGGTGTCGAATAGGACATTATGTCAAACAGCTTTAATTAAATTTTTTTCCATGGTCGATTTTAGGACCATTTTTTTTTTATAATTTATATTATAACTATTATTTTTCTCTAAAACCACACTGCACGTTTGCGGTATACTGTGTCGTGAACATTAAGGGACGCAAGTTGGCAAAGGCGCATTACTGCTGTAACACTCAATATGCACTTTGTAAGTTCTAACCAACTGATCACAAAACACTATGCTGCACTGCTCTACATCACCTGGGTCTCAATGCGCGCCCGGTCTAAATGTTGAAAAACGTTTAAACACTCATACTGAAATAGAGGAATAACATTTTTAATAAAAAATAAAAATGCACATTTATTACTGAAATAAATTTATTTCTATTTCCTATATTATGTTCTAGCAGCATAAAATAATATTAAAATGGGTAAATGGTAGTACAGGTACACAGCTTTAAATATAATTATGTAGGTTAAATATAAAATATTATGTTGATTGTACTCATTGATGTATATTAAAGGATTCTTGATAAGCAATGATAAAAATGTACATCACTAGTAATGACAAATAAAAATGAATGGAAACTTATTTAAAACTAGATTTTAATTTAAAATATAAGACGGTTTTTATTTTAAATTTAAGGTAATAACAAGTGTAGAATACCTTTTCATGTCTGTGTGTATTGGTAAAAGCGAATGGTGTCTTAAGTAAAATACTTATTAAAGTAATAATTCTGAATTAATTTGTGCAAATATTTATATGTTTATTGAGAAGTTCATTGCTAGTTTATTATGAATCTATAGTTAGTGATCGATAGTTATAAACTAGGTACCTATCGATTATATTACAGTTTGCAATATAATATTATTAAAAATTAATTTTTATAATGATTCAACATTTTGTATGATATGTTTTAGGCTTAAAAAAAACTAAAAGTTATAATAGTAAATGCAGTTTTTGGCAACTTTCTTTTCGCAAAAAGCTGAATATTATCACTATGGAAGGACAGAAATTTGATGCTTATGTTTCATACTTCAATTCATTTAAGAGCTTTTATATACATAATAAAAACCAACAGCATGAAATTCAACAAATATTTTCAATTCTTCAACAAATTAATAGTGAATATTTGCCTTTGGCTTGTATTAAACCTGGAGAACTTCTCGCTGCTAAAGATGAAAATAGTGGTTTGTGGTTTAGAGCCAAAGTTTTAAACACTGAAGGAACTGCTTTTAATGTTAACTTTATTGATTATGGTTATTCAGAATTATCATCAAGCTTTAAAAAACTTCCCAGAAATCTTGCTAGTTATTGTGCAATGGCATATCATTGCACACTTGATAATTTTAACAATGAAGAATATATAATCACCACTGACAATAACTTGTATAATACAGTTTTGGAATTCATAACTTGTATCAATGTAGTTGTGACTTTTTTAAATAATGAACAACCGTATTTAGTAAAAATGAAATGGGATGACAGAAATATTAAAGTAAGTTTAAATAACTTAATTTCATATGGCATCACTATTAATACACACGAATCACTGAAAAAAATTGATCAACCTGGTGTCAAAATTTGTGTAAATCTTATTTATACTGTTTCAATAGATGAATTTTATGTAGAAACTGAAGATAGTAAAGAAATACAAGAGAAAATTGATTATGAACTCTCGAACAGAACAGTTTGGGAACCGGTGACTGATTATAGAATTGGTAAAATGGTAATTGCAAAAAGTGAAACAAATAACCGATGGTATAGAGTAAGAATTTTGGACACATTTAGAGATGGTAAATGTACCTGTTACTTTGTTGACTATGGTATTAAAGAATATTGCTCAGAATTTTATGAAGCAGTTGGTTATCTAGAATCTGCCCCACCGTGTATTAAACGGTGCTCGTTACATATGCCTAACATAAAAAACAAAAAAAAAGAGTTTTTTTATTATTTATCCAGAAGTTTTGTCAATGAAATGGAATATAGTAAAGACAAAAAGATAATTGTTGTTATAATAAAACCTGGTGAACCATCTAAAGTTGAACTGTATATCGATGATTTGAATATAGCAAAAATAATTGAACCTAAGCCAGTGATTGTCAGTAAGGTGGACCATGTCAATGCAATAATAGTTCAAACAAACATTCCGTTTAGAAATTTAGTTTTTAGCGAATTAAGTAAAATCAAAACTTTAGCAAAATCAAACACACTCATAATTGGTAACATTTATGGAGCTTGTTTTAATGATCAATGGTATCGAATGAAATTACGCTTCAATTATAAAAAATGCATGTATGCAACTATGGTAGACATGGGTAATAAAATAATTAAAGTAAACAAATTATACGACCTTCCTCCAATTATACAAAAGGATAAATCTTTGGTCTTGTATTGTACACTAGGTTTGGATAATAAATATTTTAATAAAACTAAACTAACACAGTTGTGCGATAATGGTAACACAGAGTTTACTATGATTGTACTTGAACAGAATGACATTAATGGTCATCTGATAAGGTTATTTTTGAACAATGTAGATGTGACAAAATTAATACAGAAGAATGATTGAGTAGAGATATATTTTGAGTCCATCACAAAATATATTTTGTTTATTTTTATGCATGACTGTGATTTAGTTTATAAAGATGAACAGTATGCACCAATACTGTCTTCAAAAAAGTTAGGATTATTTTATTTATTATTATCAATGATTGCATCCATTTAGTTTATGACGGTTATTTTGTATTATGTACAAATACATTATTTATATTTAATAAGTTGTTTATATTTTGGTGCAATAATATAGGTACTGTGTTATTGATTAAACATTTTATATTCAGTGTTTTTATTTAGTTAAGTTATTTACATTTTAGGTACAGGAATACATTAACATTGAATAGTGTTCAATGTATATCATTTGGCATGAGCAATTAATCATTTTGAAAACTGTGTTCAGTGCTCAGGGCTGTCCTTACAACTTGCGGGGACTGAGGCATAACTCTTTTAGCGGGGCCTACAAAAATAAAAAAAAATGTGTTGCTTTCAGCACAAAGGCAATTACACTCCTGTAACCTCTCTCATTTCAAAATGTAAACATACATAAAGTATTTTTACCTATTACCTTAACCAGTACCTCCTCACCTGACCTACATTTGTTACCTTTATTTTATCCTTAAATATGCTCTTTATAGTGCCAATTTTTGATAGATAGGCAAATTCAAAACAAATTATGCACATTATACACACATATATATATCATTATTGTAGGTAACAACACATATCAATAATAATTAAAAATTAATTTTTCTCGATTTGAGACCAGCAAATGTGTCATTAATTTCATCAAAGACCATTTTATCTACTGTTTCACGATCAATTGATATTATTGCTAAATTAGTTATTTTTGGCTAATATAATGTGGTTATTGGATAATTTTTGACAAACTTTAATTTAGAAAATTATCTCAGCTGTTGCTGTTGTAACTGGTAATATGAACATAATTCATAATGCTATTGCAACATTAGCATAAACATCATCACCAACACTATTGCTAAAGATTGTTTGTCAAATTTGAAGAGGTGAAGTAAAAACTGTTTCAGGCCTTTCAAATTGTTTATATCAAAATCAATTGAAATGTTTTCACTTTGCAGGGTTTTGCTTATTTTATTAATATTATTTAATAAACTATACCATATGCTGAACTTGGTACAAATTCGTAAGACATCTCATGTTCAGCAAGAGAAATTGCTTCACTTTTAATTACTGGTATTTGTGTAGATTCACTTACTTCCATTAATGCTTCATTTATTTCTTCTACACTCTATTCAGAATAAGAACAGACCAGGAGGCGGACGAAAACACGTCGTTGTTAGCGCATCCATCCCCACTACGGCTGTAGATGATTGACGATTAATTAACAAATCCGCCACCAGGTGGTCTGGTAGCGCCAAGAGCTCAGTTGCGATGCGCGAAGGCGGTCAGTTCTTATTCTGAATAGCATTCATATGTTATATAAAATTGTATGTAATACAACCACCTTACCATTGCCAGTTGAATCCAATAGAGCATGTTCCAAGGTTAAGGGATATGTAAGAAAAATAGAAATACCACTTTCAAATTAAATGACGTGAAGTAGTTGTTGATTGAAGGTCTTGAAACGGTCACAGCGGAAAATTGGCAAAATTTTGAGGCTCACACTATCAAAAAAGATAAATTTTGGGAAATTGACTGACTTTTTGGAAAATGACTATACGTGTACATTTAATGTCGGAACTGGTGATACTTGAAATGATAATAATGACAGTATGTAATTTGTATTATTATTATTTGGATATGTATATTGTAAATATATTTTTGAAATAATTAAAAAAAAAATGTGTTGTATTTTATAATAGAATATTAGAATATTATTTATATTCATTATCATTGGTATAATACGTAGAATATTATTATAACGGTCGACGCGAAAGTTTATTTGAACTCGCTACGTATACAAAAAAGTGTTGAGCATTGAGCACAGAATAAGTAACGAGGAACGAAAAATAACGCAAAAAAATATAGTGAATGCCTCTCAAGTAATTTTGATCGATCATTAATAAGACAGTAAGGATTTCGACCAATCATAATAAAGTTGGTCATTGCAACTTGTTCCACAGTACACTATTACTACTACATTCATTACCACTATCAACCGATTAACTGAAAGATAAAATTTCATTGAAAAACATCCATCACTTTATTCGCCAAATAAGTTTACTCCGCCAACCAATAGTAGTCGAGCGAATAAATGCATTATTGAAAAACCGGGCCTAAGTCGTATTAACGTAAGACGTAAAACTCTAAAATTCTTGAATTTATTGACAAAATAGTATAATTAGTTACTTACTAATTACCAAGTACTTTTGAACGTAAAATAATCGCCTGATTTCTACGCAAAATCAATATTGTTGTTATTATGTTAATATTGTGTAAAAATTAAAATACATTTATTATTTAGATAATACAACTACATAGTACTTATAAAAAAAAAAAAGATTTAATACATTTTCTTTAGAAATTTTTAACAGTATAAGATTTATAAAATTGAACCGGTATAAATGTGCGAATTAGGTAACAAGAGATTCTAAAAACCCTGTATAAAATATTATTATTCTATACGTATAGTTTTTATTACTCTGAATTAATACACCAACTTCGTGTACACGTAAATTTTAAAAACACGTCTAAAATCGTAGCTTCTATTAATAATATACAAATATTATTGTAAACATTATCAATGTTATTTAAAAGATTGAAATCTAGACACCCTATTTGGTCTATCGAGAGTACAACAGATGTTCCGGAGGATTTGTGGAAGAAAATTTGGAGAGATGAAAACGTCGTAAATAGCCTTCTCGTCAACGATCCAACTCAGAGAGTCCCAGGTTTTGAACTCCCACGGGCGATGTGGACCGCTCTAAACCGAATTAGAACAGAACAGGGAAAATGTAATTTCCTTTTACATAAATGGAAAATGGTAGATACACCACTCTGCGAGTGTGGACAGGTCCAAACCATTAAACACGCTGCAGAGGTATGCCCTCTTACAAAGTATGAAGGAGGGATAGTAGGGCTTCACAAAGGAGACAGCGAGGCACAAGATTAGCTTAGTACCCTGAAAGCTCACCTTTAGAGCAAGAGATATGTTTGCAGTCACTCTATTGTATTTATATGTTATGTTTATATTTATTTTATAGTTTATAAAAAAAACTTTCTTTTCTCTTGTTTAAAGTTTTATATATGTTTATTTAAAAGTTTTCACCAATTAATAATAATATGCCATATGAATAAAAAAAAATGTTATCGTACATAATTTATGGATACAGGTTCAATTGTATACATTTTTTTTTTATAAGTTAAACTCTAGAAAAAATGTACGGAATTACAATACGCTCCTTCACAGATAGGTTTTCGATAAATTCCTGAAAAGTGAACCCGAGATCCTTTGAATCCGTTTTTTCCAATTTCTAAGTATCGGTAAAACCTAACCCTTACATGATCTATGGTTAGACTGCTAACGAAAGCCACGCAGTTGACGTCCGACAGTATCCAGCGGATCAAATAACCGGAATACTTTTGAACAACACGGGTATCCGGCCGCCGTTTATTTTTTCAAACGGTTTATCGAAAATGGCGCGAATTTTCTCCGTTATCTCGTTTCGGCGGTCGTCGTCCGGCCGCGCGTCAGTGTTAATTGTTTTCGGTTGGCGGCGGTCACACTGCGCGAAACCGACTGGTTGGTGGCCGACCGGCCAGATGGCGGCGGTGCAATCCGGCGATCCATCGCGCCACGGCCGCGGCGGCGGGGGGGACCGGGGACACGACTAATCGTCGGGCGCTGCTCCTGGGCCAACGGTATACCATTGATTCGCGTCGACGACCGGCCGCCGAGCGCACCTCCGTCAGACGCACTAAAATACGTTATTGTTAATATTGTGATTTGCGATGCGCGCAGTGTCCGGCATCGGTGACCGTAGATTTAACGTCGGCGATTCGCCGTGAACCGTTCGTGCCGTCGTCCCACGTCCACGCTGTGTGATGTTCCGATCGCGTTTCACGACCGCCGAACGGATACTATCGAGCAACAGTTTGAACCTGCAGCGACCGTGATAAAACCCCGCTCTCAGTGAGTCTTTTACCTCTATTAAAAAAAAAAAAAAATAAAAAATAGTTGGTTAGTTGTTTTTTTCTTTCTGTATTTATGTTTGTTTATCCCGTGCCGACGACAGTACCGGGTGTACAAATAACCCACGGCAAATATTGGCGTCTTAACCGCAGCCCCTAGACAACGGATGGCGATAATAATAATATTAATATTATTATTATTATTATTACCGGCCGTTGTTATTGTTTTAATTTTTACGATTATTTTATTATCGTTTACATATCCAGATTACAACGTTATTCATTTTACACAAGGTGCTCTAGATGAGTTTTTGTTTTTTTTATTGTACTTGGCACCCCAAAATAGTTGTCTATTGTAGGTTTTTTATTGTTTTTTTTTTTTATTTTGGTAGAATTTTATCATTTTTCTTGTTCAAAATGATTTTCGCTCCGAAAGTTGCTGTTTACGTCATTGCCCGTTTAGAGATGTTAATGTAACATGCTCGTAATAATAATATGACTAGTTTCTTTGTTTGAACCGTACCGTTGTAGAATCTATATGTATTTCGGAATATATTTTTTACATATATGGTAGTAACAAAAATGGTTCGGTTTTTTACAGTTACAATACTTTTAAATAGTATTGCACATGCTTGAATTGAATTATAATTCTGTACAGACCAATACAAATTTAACATTTTGCCGTTGACTGGACACTGACAACAATAAACACCTTTGTACAACTACAATGATGGTGGTTTATAATTAATATCTAGTCCAAAATATATATGCTCAATATTTATTGATTAGTATTCTGATGTATCCATCGTTCCTTTGCCGTTAAAGCTTTTAAAGTTAAATCATTATATGTGTTTGCCTGGTTTTGTATTATGGTTGTTTTAAATATGATGTATTATGATTTTTTATGTTTTAATAGGCCTTTTTTCAGTAAATGTTTGTTGTCCTTCATTCAATATATGTTATTTATCATATTTTCTGAAGTGTATATACAGTAGGTTTATGATTAGATATTTATTCTTATTAGTTACCTATTGTTATTCTATTGTATTCAAATAAATGATTATTTAGCAATTTACTTATATTGGTAATTTGTGTGGTATCAACAGCATTAATTTTAATGAGGTAGGGACCGTGTAGATATTTAAGGATATTAGTACCTATCTAATAAAATAATAAATATGATCTCATTTATGTTTTAATTTTACATTTTGCCCAGGGAATCGGTTAGTCAATATTTTTAGAGTAGTTAGATAGGAACATTTACATTTGTCTTTGCTTGTATTTATACTATATATTTCCTGTATTCTCTTTACTTTTGTGACTAAAGATTTGTTTATAAGATTACCAATGATTTCCATGATTGCCAAACATCTATACATTGATTTCCGTTAGTGATCTACTTTTTACCTATCCGTCAGTGTAGTCTGTAAGGTAGATCTTTACTGTACATATTATATATAAGAATACAATATTATTAAACTAAAAATCTGATCCCTGGACCTGTGAAATAGTTAAAAAAAAAATTAAAACTAGCCCATATAAATTAAAATAACTAAAAGAGGAGATTTGAATATTTTAATCAATTTTAATGTAATTTTTGTGTGCATGTTTAAACTAGTGAACATTTTGCCAAAAATAAGTAGAATAATAATTGTAATTATTTTATGTAGGTATTTATAGCTTTATGTGTATTTTATTTTACATTAACATATATAGCT
Source organism: Tuberolachnus salignus (assembly GCA_956483605.1). NCBI lineage: Eukaryota > Metazoa > Arthropoda > Insecta > Hemiptera > Aphididae > Tuberolachnus > Tuberolachnus salignus. Next base: position 29,434,944 of record OY101434.1, read on the forward strand.
AATATTTCGGTTAATGTATCCATATTAGAGATATATTGTTTAAAATTGGGAACAATTAATTTAAATTTGTTATCGATTAGTGACAAATATAAATATTGTATAGGTAATACAAACATTAAACACACAGGTAGATAAGTAATAATTGTGGCGATAATAGTATGCGTATTTATTTTTAATCATCAATCAATTATTGATTAAGCAGGTACCGGCAGGTACCTATAGTAAATTTGAATAAGTAAAATAAATAGCATTTTACATCAACTATATACATTTATTAATTGGAGTATCCACCTATTTTTTAGACAGTTGTAAAATTTAATTATTTCAACTTCAGCTGGTACTATCTACTACAGCACATAATTTTTTAATTAGGTTAGGTTATGTTGGATTTTAATTTATGGAACGTTTATTTTAAACTGTAATTATAACCTACTTGAATACAAATACATATATCATTTAACCTATATTGTGTATCTATCTACCTACGGATAAAATAAAATATTATTGTAGATACTTTCTCTATGTCATTTCAGATAATGTATGTATCCTAAATACATTGATATACATTTAATTTCAATGGAGTTAATCTTGTACATAAAGGCCTACTTATTTAATAGATGATTTGGTTTTTATATTTTAAGTAATTTTTAGAATTGATTTGATAGGTATTCAATTTAGATTGGATATTTATATCTATAAATTTTAACCTGAAATTACATTTGTATTTCTGGCTACTGTTGGATCACTTTATGCTAATATCTCCACTAATATTTATTTTTTTTTATACATACCTACCGATACCTACATAGTTAACAGAATAAACCTATATTAAAATTTGCATAGCTTTGTCCTTTGATTTGTTTATTTGCTCTAATTGTGTATTTGACATGCCAAATACATATCTGTAATAATAAAAAGCAATTTTACTCGTCTCATTAAAATTAAAGTTTAAAAGTCCTATCCATTTGTTATTTTGAGAACTTTTGGTTAATTCTGAAAATATTTTTCCAATTAAATAAGTATTATTATTATATGAAATTGCTGTTATTTTTGTTGCAAATAATCCTTATATAAAATGTTTCATTAAAGCTATTGAAACATAGTTCCGCGATAAAAGTGAACATAAAAAAAAAGGTTCCACGGATAAAAAACATTTAGAAACACTTTTACAGACCATAGAGTTACTCTATGCGAATAAGTATATACCAGCTTGTCGTAGAACATATCGGGCACCACCGCGGCCAATTACTCCCAAGCCCGTCGGAGTTTTTCTTCAATTTCCGTGAGAGCAAACACTACGAGTGTTTCAGGAGAATGCGTTTAATTTTATTAAGAGGTAGAATCGTTGTCGGTGTTTGTCATTTCTTATTTTCGTCTGCGGCGGCGGTGTCGTCGTCGTCAGTTGCATAAAATTAATAAAGTGCTGACGGGATAATATTATCGTTCGTCAAGACTAAAAACTCTCAAAAGTCAAGAAAAGCTTCTGTAGACATTGCCTATAGATACAACTACTCGGGTGTCGGTGGGTGAGTACCGGTTGACGATCGTATTATCCATGATTTTTCATTTTTTTTAGGAATTTTTTTCTGCGTGCGTAATGGTTTTCTATTTAAGTATTCACATTTTCCGCCCTTTTTTTTTTAATAACTGGTCTCCCCGAAACTATGATTGTCTCGTTCGGAATTTAAATCTCGATATGTAAATATTATTTGATAAACACTCTTTATGGCGTAATAAAACGTTCGGCAACGCGATAAAATACGTACCTCTATTCGTATAATTTTATACTTTGTCATTCGGGTAAATTTTAGATTCCAACGAGTGGAACGATAAACCGTACACGTTTTACAAGTACAATTTTTCGTCTATAAATACGTTTTTAGTATAGATAAAGTGTGCTATACAATGCTGCCCTTCTCTGTATCGATCGGGAATTGAACACAGATGTTACTTTTTTGAATTTCCCCGTAGCGTTTCGCACTAACCATTTTCCAGAGTACGTAACAACCGGAAAACTTTATAGGGCGGAAAAAAAAAATCAATTCGCCGATTATTTTGGATTAACTGCTTGTTGTATTATTTTTCGTAACTCGGCAAACGGGACATAAATATTTTTCTTTACGATTTTTGGAAATATTTGTTTATTTTTTATTATTAAAAAATAAAAAATAAAAATAAAAACGCACGCGATTAACAAACAAAAACCTGCAGGTCAATAAAATAACTGGCGTTACCATTTTTAGATAACTATACGTTTTGTAAATCGCAGATACTTTTAATGAGATAAATGTCAAAAATCGTGTGCGCAGCCTACGCGTTATTTCGAATACATAATGAATATGTATGTATCTTATAGTAACGGTAATTTAATTCGTATATTTTATATGTATGCATAAATAAATATAGTAGGTAGTTTATTTATGCAAAAGTAAAAGGGCCATGACTGAACAATATTGTCGTGATTTGTACGGGTGATTTGCCTCTCGAACTTGCTTATACGTGTATGTGGTTTTTATAATTCTGTGGCGGCGAGGCAATTAATTACGAGCGCCAGTATAAGGTGAAAACTAGGTCTTTGTATATTAATAATAATAATAATAAAAAAAAAAAAAAACCGATTATTTAAAAAGTTGCCAACGTATTGCAAAATTTGAATAATGCGTGAAAAGTTCCGGGAGTACTCGATTTTAAAACTGCAAGTTGTATGCGCTTACAGTTGTAATCATGCCACAAACATTACATTGGTTTTTTCACCAAAAAATAAAGACATTAAACAATTTTTTTTATTGAATTGATTAAATACCCAATACTTAATGGCGTATTAAATTCTCTACGTAACGATTAGTTTTTGATTTTGCATGATAATATTAGCATCCCATCGAGAAAATTCCCAATTTCCCGATAGGCGAATTCGCCTCCGAGTAACCCTGTTTAATATAAGTATAAATAGGGGCGTATCATTTTCGTAATAATTAATCGTAAGGCATCCGAGTTAAACGTTTTTAATTTATATTAATACCAGGAAAGGAGGTTATACTTGTATTTTATTTTTAATCGCAAAACGTTTTCTAAATTATTTTTTTTCCTACTCCATAACAGAATTATTTCCAGAGAGTTTCCCAACGAGTACCGAAGATTTTCTATATAGGATTACCGACGATTTCGTGTACTGAAATGCCGTTAATGATTATTTCGGTGGAGATATTTAAACGTTTTATTGTGTTTGCAATTAACCCGACAAATAAACCTCTCTACAAAATCGTATAATATTATAACATGAATCACTTGAAAGTTAAATCATATACACAAGGGGTTCGTTGAACTATTTTCAATGTTACTGATTAAAATTCCCCATGTTGTATTAATACATACGCGTTAACACGACAAAAAACACGGTTTAATTCAAATATGATTTATATTTGTTTCGTTAGACATCCAACAAACGGTAGTATAACGTCCATTGTAACGAACATTTTATATCGACCAGCAGTTGATAATCTTCCTAGGAAAATAACAAATTTTATTACAAGCGATTTAATAATTAATATTATTAATTATTTTATGACTTCGGTTTTAATGTAGATATAAATATGCAGTGGTGGTCGGTCGGCCGCTTATAATGTTCACTGGTTATAAGAATCAGCCGCCGCGTACTGTGCCCGGGGTTTCGGTTATAGTGCATCAAGTAATAGTCATATCAGAAATAAAAATGATATAATAATAATAACACAAAAGGAGGAGAACCCTGACGATTTATTCATTGTTCACGAACTTTAATCTAATGTAACCCATCTAATGTTGTTCGAATCCGTTTGTGTGTACTCGTAAAACCCGATACGATTAATTATGCGATTAATACACTGGGAAGAGCTGTAGAACAACAACACGACACACGAGGCCCAGGCTACTTTGCTACGTTGAACAACTTATAGAACACATCATGACGGTCTCTGTATCAAAAAACAAAAACAGGCGCACCGAATTTTCCGAAAGAACATAAGTTTTAAATTACGTACGTATATACTATTTTGACGTGTAACACAGTCTATTTATTGCTATGTACAAAAATACAAATTATTTTTTACCCGGTTTTTCGAATTGCCGCTTTATAGTGATTTCCGGTCGTCGTAGTGATCAAAATACTCTCGGACGAATGTGATCGTATATATTTTTTAAGGCGTGCGGCGTAGGACGTATCGTTTTATGCATTCATTGCTTAGGTGTATACCTACATAATAAAAAAAATATTCATTGTGTTCGTACTCGTATTTTGTGTTATTAATCCGATGATATAATGTTATTAATATTGATATCTCGATTCTCGTGATTCTAAGCAAGACCTTGGTTATTTTGTTCGGAATTAATAATAATTTTCACATTACTTTAGAATATAATATTGTTCAGTAACAATGTCTTATGTTCCGATTTTAAGTCAATTATCGAAAAATAGTAATAATTAAAAAAAAAAAAAATGAATACTTATAATTTGAATATTTCCAGTTTAGTTTATATTTGTAATTTTAAATTGATCCGTGTCGATTTTTTTCTTTTCTCAATATCAAGTAGCTGACTGCCGGCGGTGGTTAGTTTTAGACAAGAACAGATTATAATCATCGCGCACTGTCTCCGGAATTTATTTGAATATCATTAACCTTACAAATATTATTTAATGGTCGTATAATACACTTTTTAACTAGGTACGTACGTATAATATTAAAACGTAACTAGTGTGGGTGCCTAGATTTTACATACGTATAGTTATGCGCGTGTCGAATTTCGTGAAAAATTGATTACGGGTATGTAGGTGAAGCAATTGGCCGTTTTGGTCTTGTCGCGGTGGTGATGGTGTGTGTGTGTGTATTTGGTGATTTTCAAGAAACTATTGTGCTTTTTATGCGAATAGATTTATCTGGTAGATAAACCGTATGTTTTAAGTATATAATATGGTTTTGTATTTATTCATATTTAAATGACTTCACAGGACCACGCGTGTTGCGAACGAGTCCTGAAATAACTTAAAGGCAAACGAAAATAGCGATTTTTACTGACGGGTATTGGGAAATTACCGATTGATATTTTGTACGCCAGATTCCAGAATACCGTGATTTCCCAACGATTACCAAGCTTTTCTATAATATTTCGGATTACCTAAAATTACTATAAATTAATAATTATTATAAACATTTATACACTGATTTACCCTCCGGGTAAAATGGTGGCAGGAAGCATATTAGTGTTCCGGACAGGAAAAATAGTTCGCGCTGCTCGTCGCCACCTTGAAAAACCGATGACCTACGACTAGACGATAAAAAACCACGGGAAAATAAAAAAATCACGTCGGTTAGGTCACGGGAGAAAATTGGTATAGGGTGTAGCATGGGCAGACAATTTATTAACACCAATCAGTAGCGTATCAATTTTGGCCCAAAGCGATTTTTAAAAATATTTTAATCAAAATGTGTGTTGTTTTTTTTAATTCCTGAAAGTGATAGTGTTTTTAAAATTGGCCACCCTTACTTATTCGTTGAGTTGTAGCAACAATACCAAAACGTTGAAATATGTAATTATTCCAAAACGCCCCCTAATAGTCGAAAATCAACTTTTAACATTTTTTTCCTTCAAATTGTGTGTATTTTTATATTTTATTCGATAGATATCATACCACTAGGTATTATAATATTTAATTAATTACGATAAGCAAAATTCAACTAGTTAAAATGTTAAACCCTTAGAGTGCGTATTCGATTTTTAACATATCCTAATTTAATAGTAATTTGGAAATAAATTTTGAAATTACTATTATTATATACTGTGTTCATTGTATTTAATGCATATAAAATATGATTGAAATCGATTGGCATGAGTCACGTTTGAACCGTTTTACACTAGGTCGACCGCTTAGTTGTAATAGGTAGTTTTTTTTATTGATAAAGAAAGCCTATAATTTAGCGGTTTTAAAGACAATAAGTCAAAAGCGAGGTCAAAAGTCATTTATAGTTCCTCATATTATATAGGTGCGCATATATACATTTAAGTAAAAATTATTTTTATCAGATATCCTTTTTTTGTCGTGATAATTTAATAAAACTTCCCAATTTTTTCAGATTTTTTAAGGTCGCGGGCATCATTTTTAGGAAAAAAGTGGAGATTTATGTTTTTTTATTATATATATTAGAAATAATACTTTTAAAGGCAAAATCATGTTTTCGTTCAAATGAAATATTACCATTCATACAGACCTTTAAAAGTACATTTTTAAAATTTGTTCGATATAATGAATTTATCTAATATACAACACGTATATACTATTAAACGAGTACGCGTAGAGAATATTTCCATGGTAAATTTGAATTATTACTCACGATATAACCGTTCAAAATATGTTTACATATTTTTATGTAATGATTTTTGACTTATACTAAGTACACAAATATGTCGGCAAAACGGTAATTTATTGATATCGCACGAAATCCTCGATCCTGACATTTATTTCCTTCGCATACTTAAAACCAATTACAGTATAGTACCTATATATATATATATATATTATATTACTGGAGTAAGAATGTAGGTATAACTTTAAAAAAAGAATCCCAACTATATATGTTTTGCTTTCTATTTTATGTATATGCGTGGTAGAAATATTGGGGAAGTCAATTTTTTTTTTTTTTATATTTTTTGGTGTTCTTTTAATAATATTTGGGCAAATTTACGCAATAACTGTTATTTGTGTATTAGATTTTGTTTTAATGACGTAATTTTCGGTTAAAATAATCATAGTGACTGGAGATTTCTGAGTTACTTATAGTCATTTAATATAGATTTTGTGCGATTACAACATTTGTGTTTGGGCCTTACAAAAATCTTCGAAAATTTGAGACGAAAAACACGGATAATTTTGTTAGGTATTTAATTTGTAGTTACAAATTAATATAATTTTCGATTGACATATTTTAAAGCGTATTTAACCGAACTTTGCTCAGAATCGTTTCTTGTTGTTGATGATTTATCGTTGCATACAGATATAAATATTAAATTCTCGTCCTTTTTTTTTATTTTTTATTAATTTTTCTTTGATCAGTATATATATTATTATTTGGAAAGCTGTTTGTAGTAAGTATTTGTTTTTTATTTTTCTATATCGCGTAATCTTACGTAATAATAATATATGCTTTTATAAATATAAGTTTGGTTATTCGACTATAATATATTTATATAATATGTATCTATAATATTTGTTAGGAAATTAGGTGTGTTTATTATTGTATGATATTTATGTATTTTTTTTTTCATTTGTATTATATTATTAATGGTTCTCAAATGTTTTGACTCAGACTCAGACTTTTGGAGAAAAAAAATAAATGAAAGGGTGTCAACGTTTTAAACGTTTTTCAACTACTATTTTTTTTTCTTCATATTACCCTAAAGCCAAGCATTTTTGCTTTTGAGTTATGACGTAAACTCTCTAGTTTATTATTTATATATTATATAGCCTAGAAGATGGTTGGGATAGTGTAGAAAATAATCCCCGATTAAAAATTCTCTTCTTCGTCCCTCTTATCTCAACTTATAAATAACAAACTAGCGGTTCCGTGTTTCGTTAGTATTATTATTTTTTTAAACCGATTTTGCTTTTCCTCGTAAGTATATGCGATTAATATTATAGCGATGAACGCGCGATTATTTTTATGTAGAAATGATATCATATTTTTTTCCAAGTTTGTAATATGTTATTACGTTTACGGATAATTTATTTTAGAAAAATTGTATCTTATCCGTTTGTTAATAATAAATCGGGTGTCATTTCGTTAAAATAATATTATAATTTGCCGTACAAAATGCCATAACGTATCGTGGCTTATAACAATTTGCATACCCCAAAAACACATTATAATAAGTATCTCTGCTAGAAAAATATATATATATATAATACAAATTTTATCGCATATTTTTTTAATTTTATAAACCAAGTGAATTCGGCCGTTAAAATCTAATGTACAAACATAATTATAAAAACAATTTTTCTCTCTTGAAATTCCTCTCGGACGTTTGTGCAATACGACGAAAACGTTGTTCGCGAACATAGGAATTTGAGTTGGTTCTGATATTATTTTGTTTAAAGCTCGTTTGAACATTTTCGATTTCGGTGTGTTAGTGCCGCGTTTTCCGCGTGAATGCGCTCGTGACATTTCTCTGTTTGTTTCGTAATTAAAATTTGAACTTTTTTAATTATAAAGAAAAACCATAATGCAAATAATAATAATAATAATAATATATAGCGGATTATTATTATCCAGTATCTCGGCGATTATAAACGGATATTGTTGTATTTTGTTTGAAAACTAATGTAAATAATAAATATTCGACTTTTGAATGGAATTGTTGTCGACTGCAAATTCTAGATAACGCCGTCAGATTATAGGGTCTACGAATTCAATCCGGGCCGAATCCCCGTATAATTCCACGATAATCATATATACATATATACATATCATTGATTGTAAAATAGATTATAGTATATTCTAAAATCAATGGCATTATTATATAATTTTGATTGTTAGCATTATAATTAATATGTATTTTGAGAGATAGATGTTAATAGTGAAATATTATGCTTGGCAAACCTTATCAATTTTCCGACAACTTTAGAAATATACCGGCCGCGTTAATTCTTGTCAGTGTTGTTACCAGAAATTCCGAAATCGTTATTTTTTATACGAATATTATATTATATACAATAGAAGTTTGTTTCTTGGAATAGCGAAGCTAACGGGTAAATTGTTATAATTATTTTTGAATTTTTAGGGTGTTGTGTGTTGCCATACGGTCATTTTTCAATATTATTTAGTGATTTAATATTTTTTGAGGGAATAAATATTTAATTTCCATTAGATAGTTTGGAAAATTCGGTACGTAAAGCACGTGTATTTAATTTTTAAAGATCTTCCCTTTCAATTATTTATCATATTCAATATTCCTTTTCTCATAAATACTACTAACAAAATAATAATTTTTTATAGTATCATATATACATTTTCTTTTTTTATAAATGTTTTTTTACAGAAAAATAAACATTTTTAACGTAATTTGTTTTAAACATTTTAATGTTATTTTATACATTTTAAAAAATATATTTATATTGAGGTCATCAAAATACTATTTATAAGGGATAGGTAAAAAAAAAAAACCCGATTGTTTTATTCCATCTGTCGTGCACCGGATACAAATATATATATATATAAATGTATTTTAGCGGTAAATGTCAAAATTCGATATCTTGTTAACCGATTTTCTTTTTATTTATCGACCGGTGTCGCGAGTTATAAACGGTTTTTACTTGATATAGTATGGCACAGATATTTTTTTGCGTGAATCCGGCGTGTGGTAAAAAAAAAAAAACCATTTATTATCGGGTAGATAATAGTGTTTTTTTTTTTTAACGGATTTTCATGTTTCGCATTATAATATAAGATAGTTGTGTCCGCGTGGTGCACACGATAATGTCGACGACAATTGCAGTCGATTGATACGTCGGTGAATAAATTCTGTAAATGATATGCCTCAAAACGATCGGTACGTAATATGATAGTCTACATTTACAAAACAAACTTTACGTTTTATTACGTGGATTACGATAAGTTTGAAAACTAAGCAATTGTAAAACAAAAAAATAACATAACAAATCCGGACATTGTTTGCCCATAGGGCGGGCAGGCCACTATTGTAGGCGGGAAATTTAGAAGGGTTCCGCATAGAAATGTCGTGAACACTAAACTATATGTAAAATTATAAAATAACACATATGTAAAATTATAAAATAACACATATGTAAACGTCTTATATTGAAATGCAAATAGAAAACGTATGACACTATTATTATTGACCGATTTGCATAATTATCGCCTTAAGTCTAATCGCAGGAACCTTGTGGTTCTTTTTGTTGTTGTGGTGTTACACCGGCTGTATAAATATTGATTAAATTTTAGACAATTTATGCTTTCATAATTTTTCAATGAATGAATACAAATCCATATTGCACGGGAATCCCGACATCGTCACGAATATGAAACGACCAATTGCGTGGGATATCCCACAATAAATACCACCAAGTGTAGGCCGTGTTCAAATATAATACAATCATTTTAACCGTTTAGCATTGAAAACTTCTTCGATCGGCTTTTACAGTCCACGAAGGACCTTTGCTGACTCTACTTATCTCGCTGTCTTCTATTTGTGTACCTTGAGGGATTTTAAACAGATCTGACTTCGCATTGTCTACCAGTCATTGTCTAGAGCGACCCCTAGGCCTTTTACCGTCTTCGGTCTACCGTTAAAAACTTATTACTAATACATTTATAATCATTGCACATTTCCACTATACTAATTCTAACAAGTTTGAACAATCGTACTAAACAACCGTGTACTTAGCGAAATAATCTCAAGGAAAATGCTACAAATATATTGTATAGTATGGATTTAGATTTAGATTTTGCTTACATTATTATATATATAATTTTCGTTTACTATATGTTTAGCCCCTCGCACAGAAACATCCTAGGCACGCCACTGATCAAATGTAATAATATACCCGGCTATAAACCATCTGTTAACAAGCCTGCGGCACTAAATAAATGTAGAACAAAATCGTAATAAATTAAGTTAAAAGTGCTATTTTTACATATTTTGTATTGGCGAATTTTAGGATATTGGGATACCGTGGTATATGGTAATTTAGTTTATATACTAAAAGCAACGATTTTGAGCGGATATCGGTAAACTGGTAAGGTTTATCGTATTAGTCGTGTTTTTTCCGATTGTTGCCACGGTACCCAGAAATCAACAAAAATAAAAATAAAATCAATTTATCGACTTTGTTGTGGGTTTTTTTTAAAAAATTATTTGGGAATTTCGAAAACATTTTTAAATAAATTACTACAATGTACTAGACACCGACGTGTTTTAAAATTCGCGGCCACTCCCGGGACCGGAATATCGTTACGATAATATTATAATATTACGAGGATAATAATAATGGTAATACCAATACGTAATGTCACAAAATTTATAAAATATTATATTTAGAACGATATTGTCCGATATCTCCGCGCGTAGCTGTTTCGCATGGAAATTGGGTCACGTTCCCCGGGTTCGTAAACACAAACTTTCGACGTAGTACTATACCAGCGGTATAGTCAAACCGGGTTAACCAAGATAACTAATTTGTTTTTATAACTATTTAAGTTATCCTCAAAAATAAAAAATGCCAAGTTAATTTTAAAATATAAATGAATTTCAATAACTAAATCAAGTTAAAAGTTACTTTTTTTTTTTTTAAAAATTGCTATGTTATTGTATTCGATCATGCGATAATCGAGTAAAAATACGTAATTTTCGTCGAAAAATAAATGATCACGGTTGTTTCGTTTACAAACAAATTCGTAAGTTATCAATAACCTAGCGGGGTTTTCTAACTTCTATATTATTGTAAATTGATTTAACTAGTTTTTGTCGAAGCCGCCCCGCGCTTCGGGTATAGTTTTATCGGCGGGGCTTATCGGCAGGAAGGCATTTTTAACGGAAACGACGTTCAGCGTCGCGTAACATCATCGCCATCGTCATTATCGTTTGTTACGTTCTGTTGCCATCGCGTCGTCCGAAAACTACGCACTTACGTATTACGTGTTCTCGTTACGGCTGCGGTTATTGGCGGAATACTTTGCGCCGCCGCAACCCGTTTTTCAGCCGGCGACAATCGCCGATTCGATCGCGTGGTGCGCACGTGTGTTGTTCACACGCAAACCCGCGTTTGTGCATAATATTATTTTAGGGTCAAGCGGGGCGATTGGAAACGACGAAATTCGCTAGTTCTATGCGCCGTTAGTAAGAACCGTACATTACGATTTCGTTGTTTTGTGTTTTCTGTACAATCGTCTTTTAATGGGGGTTAACGAGATAAAAGAACAAATGTTTTATTAACACACGATTCTTATTGTATCGAACAATGGCAAGTTCTGAAATGTTCACAAATCAACAAAACGAAAAATATTCATTATGATTGGTTTTGACGGAAATCACGTCTTATCACTTCTTAGATTTTCTTAAATCGTTAACGTTATTAACACATGGCGCCACTTGTGGTCTTAGAATGATATTGGACAGTGTAATCACGAGGCTGCTGTGTCCTTATCAGTATGGTAACTCGGTATACCTGGTGTTTGGTAAGACACATTTGAATTCGCGCCAAAACCGATCATTTTGAACTAGCTAAATTTTTAAAAAAAATCATATCCTAATATAATGAAAAGGTATTTTCTCACTCGGGTAAATTTATACAATTAGGAAACATGCGTTTGAAAAATGTTGACAACCCCCATTATTAATACTTATCAATTGATTTTAAGTTTTAAATTCGAACGTTTCTTCGATAATTACTTATTTTACTCTTTACGTGAAGAATGCCGTTTTCATTTGCCCCTATCGAAATAGTGTCGACCCTGGGAGCAATCGGGAGCAAACAGCTTGGTTTTTGGCGTGTAAGAATATAAATGCCGGTGCAAACGAAATCGGTCGTGGCCCAACATTATTACGCCATCGTTCAAGATTAAGGTAACACATAACCTCAAAAATATAATTTCGGTTATTAATACATTTTCTAATAGGAAGCGGTGGTATGTATTATTGTATATCCAATTTGTTGCCCCACTTTGACTCTACAGCGTGCCACTGTGTATACGTTATAATAATTGTTGTATAGGTAAATTCGTTTTTTTTTTTTTTTTATCGATCCACGTGTACGCTGTACAAGTAGAATAACGACGACTCCTCTCCCGTTAGCGTATTATTATTATTATTATTATTATTATGTAAACAGCAGCAGCATCCGTCTGAATTCCAAAATATTTTCCCCCCGCGTCGGTCCCGTCGTAACCTTGGCGGGCGTACGTGTTACATTACACCCGGTACCACAACAAGCATTCTGGTATCAGTTTCAGCACCGGGTCGGTTCAAATTTATCGCGTCGCCGTTATCGTTACGGCAGTAGTAAAATTTCTTCGCTTGCTCCTCGCACCCCAGTAACACGCAGCCAGGATAATAATTCGATAATATAATATGATATTATTTTCATTGGTGAAATTAAATAAGACATGGTTTTCGAAAAACCAAAAAACATTTATATCGAGCAGTTATACCCGTACTCGCGCATCGTCAAGCCTTTTTTAAGATTATATTTATCGATAATATTTTACGTTGGTGTGCACGCGACGCAACACAATTTATAACTTTGATTTTATTTTTATCAATACCTAATGATAAATGCCATTCGTTAAAACAAATAAAAATGTTGGTCGTTTATTATAACAAAAAAAAAAAAAAAAATAAGAATATATAAAAGGTAATATACTGATTAAAATGAAAAACGGCCTCGTCAATTGTTTGTATTTAAACTCCTCTGTGGATGTACCTACGAATCGGAATTTGTTGTGTGTGCCGGGGTACTCTGTACAACTAAAAAAATGCCCAGCCTCTTAGTGATTACCGAACATCATTCGTGCGCTGGATTTATCGACGTCCTAACCGGCGATATGACAACGCAATATGACAATTTCGACACGCGCGCGCTGCTTCCTAGGTGCTGAAACGGATACCAGAACGTTTATAATGCCACCGGGGAGGACGGCGGCGCGATACGGTCGGCAGGCAGCCGACCGTTTATTATTATTATCATTATTATTATTACTTATAATACGACGACGTCTACGGTTACCTACAGGAGAGTTCTTTGCGGGTCGCACGTTCGCTCGCGTTTTCTATAATATAACAGTACAACAATAATAATAATATTAATAACAATATTCTTACGTGCGCGCGCGCATAATAATAATATTATTATTATTATATAGGCGGTACCTTCTCGGCAACCGACGGTTGTAAAAAAAAAAAAAAAAAAAAAAACAAAAATGATTTACCTTCGTCATATTATGTACGCTGCTATTTTTTTTTTTTTCTATCTTTCTACTTTTCTCCGCGTTTTATTACACGTTATCTGGTCGCGCGCGCGCGCGCCCCGTCCGGCCGGCGGACGCCCACGTTCGGGTATTATTATTATTATTATTTTTTTTCCCTTCTTTTCTCACGCGACATGAAACGCGTTCGCGCTCCGAAACTGCGCGCCGCCGATAATAACCAGCAGGGGACCCCGGACGGCAGACCGTACCGTCGCCGTCCGTCTTCCCTCTTCCCCGCGACACACCGTGTTCGGTATGCGCCCGTCCGCGTCCGCTTATAACTTACGTATTGTATAATATTATACTCCTCCGATAAACCGTACAAACTCTGTTCTCCTTTGGACGTATTCACTGCCACGTACACGCGTATTTTTTTTTTTTTTTTTTTTTTTTTTTTTTATCTATATACGGTCAGCGGTCCTACCGCGTGTCGTTGTTGTTTATTATCTAATCAATTTCAACGGCTAATGGAGTTTGTCGTACGGACACGACGTTATTATATTATAAGGCGCACGGGTACATTATAACAATCCACGGTACGGGACGAACGCCAATAATTTTTTGCCGTGCTCTGGACGATATTTTATATTATATATTTACATTTATTTAATTATCGTCGCCACGGTAATTTTATTTTAGAAATATTGCCGTAGATCTGTCGAGTACACTGGTTTTACGACAAATTCGAAATACCTATTCGGAAAATGGAATTTTCTACCGATCATTATCGGTAGGTATTAACAGGGCTCGGAACTTGTTCCGTATATGCACCGTTCAAATATCAACGGAAAAAAATTCGATAAGTTCAACTTGTACCTATGAGGGGTATAAAAAATAACATTTAGCCTAAAATAAACGCGAAATTATGCATAAATGCACAATATAAATGTTTGTATTTAAGTTAGTATAATCAGCAATTAGTTAAACAATATGCAAATGCAACAAGTCCCGCCGATTCCTATAATTATCAGCGATGAGAACGTTTCTCGTTTCTTACGATTTTTGTTGCGATATAATCCTAAGCTTTTAATTTTTCACAAAAAAAATATATATATATATACATATGCATAAAGATTAACGTAACGTAGATTATAAATGAACTAACCCGAAATACCGGAAGTTTAAATTAATACGGTTTTTTAGTTTTTTTTTGTACTTACTGAAAAATGTTGTATTATTTTCGTCGGTCAGTGTAATCTGACGAAATAAAATGAGATTTTTTTGAAACGCCATACGTAGTATGAGCTTCGTACTCACCTAATGATATTTCATATTCAAATAAAAAACTAAAGAGCAACCAAAAATATTGCCCGGGAAAAAAGTTTATGGAATTTATTAGAACACATTGGTATATTATTTTATATACTTTGCTCGTGTTAACGGGCGGTGAATTTGTCTTTGTCTCACTTTACTTACTCGAAGTTTTTCGTCTTCTCGTCTGCCTGTTATATATTATTGTTATGATTATTTGTGTTGTTGTAAAATTACTTTGTCGTTTTTTACTAACAGAGAATAAATCGCATCCCGTAGGTGTACCTATTAATGTTGTGACATAAATCCGGATTTTGAAAACCGAAAACTTATATTTTTATAATTAAAACAACGTTCGCCGGGTCAGATAGTCATATATTATATAAATTAGTGTACAATATATGTGATTTTTTTTGTCGTACTTGTTTTTAAACAATAAATTTCTATTTGTGATATTTTTATCACATATATTAGAAAGACAGATATGGCAAAAGTTACTGTGACACGTCCGTCTTCTTAACGCAATCGAGTAGAACTTTTCATTTATGTTTTATGTCTGTGCAAGGCGGGTTCAATCCCCAGATATATATCTGAAATCGAATATCAAATGAATGGAAATAAAATATATATATATATTTCCTTTTCATTGTCATTGTCGATAACAGAAAAACTGTTGTCGTTGTGATAATTGACAAACACAACACGACCACATTTGAGTTCTATCAGTGGCGACCCCCCAATAACGTGATTTACTGTATATACGCGAAGGGAAAAAAATGTCTACTGTTACAAAAAAAAAAAAAAAAAACTTTAATGTGTAACACGTGTATATACTTACCGCAGCTAGCAAATGGTTTATGACTTTTTGTTTATATGTTTATATTATTACGACTTATTCGAATATCGAATGGTTTTACGTAAATATTGTGAACCTATTGGCTATATTAAACAATATTATATTGCATGTTTTCTTTCCTTATCGTGAACACAATAATTTGTATTCATCTCGTCCAGAAATGTACGGATAAAATATTTACGACAATTCACCGAGTTATGATATTACGACGTTTAAGATTATTATTATTTAGGTACCGTAGTATCACATGGTAAATCAAAACTGAATATACAACATATAAATATAAAACATACAACATATTATTATAAAATTTCACACCATATCTAATGTTTATAATATTATGTTGTATTGCATTTTTGGTTTTTTTTTTTTGTTTATCGACTAAAGTTTTATTTTTGGATTACAAGTACAAACAAATGATTAGTAAATATTTTATTTAAACGAACGCGCGCGTAGGAATAAAAAAAAAAAAAACTCATATCCTTCGGACGTTCTGGATTTCCAGGTTTTCTATAAGTACCTACCAATACGAACGGAACGATGGAAATTTTTTAAAAATTTAGTAGTATTTTAGTTGTATGATGGTTTAAACGTCGGCGATTACCAACGTGGGCGCCACTGCTCCTCAAGGGTAATTTAATTTTGAGGGGGCGCTTATTATTCTGTCGATTTATATTGTTATTATATATATAAATTAAGTTTATGACATTGTAATGAGACGCGTACGATATAAAATAATAAAGGTAAAAATAGATCGTTTTTGAAAGTTTTAATGTGGGCAGGTGGGATGTGCGGAGTAAAAAAAGGTTGAAAATCACCGGTATAAACTATAAATTAATTAGGTATTTAAGTACCAGTTTCGAGTTTCTTTTGTAGAAATTTCGATGTTTTCGTAAATTTTATAACAATGCGATAATTTTCAATATTGTTGTTTGCATATTATTTTTCAAATCGTCTTTATTGTGTATCACCCGTTGTGAGTTTTCGACTAGATCGGACTACGAATAACGATATTGTTTTATTTTGTTTTTTACGGGTAGACGGTAATATAATAAGAATAACTAAACCTAAATTATATATTATAATATAATACATAGATGCCTTGATTTAGTAGTTGCCTCAAAGCTATATAATATACATTATACTGTAGGAAACCTCAGCCATTAGAATTCTATTAAAATACCATACCGGATCGTCGGATTAACATAGGATCGTTAATTTAACAATATAATAATCCGTTTTCGAATATGATCAAGGATTATTTCACAATGCGTCTGATCTTAAGTTTTAAAATAGATACCTTACTGAAATTGGATCAACTTGTTTAAAGACCAGTTTTTTATATAAAAAAAAATAATGTTTTATGAATTATAGATAATATATTCTGAACTATGTAATAAAAATAACGATCTATCCAGCAGTATGGCACTTTTATTTACAAAGAATAACGACGGTTAAAAACTTTGTTATCGTCGTTTTATAGCTATAGTTTATGTAGACAAGTTATTACCGAAGTATATACGATATAAAGCATTAAGTAAAATCGTATAAAAAAAAATCCTACAAGCGAGAGCTAGCTACTGTAGTTTGTTATTTTCTTGGTCAATGTTTTTTTTTTAAGTTCTAGACAAAATCAAATGTGGAAGGGTTCAATTTCAATAATAGCGTAAAAGCCGTTTACGAGTAAACTTCACGACTGATTCAAGCATGTTTTCAGAAGTTTTATCCGATTACTAAGGGAGTCAGTAAAATTGGCATAATATTACAGGTCTATTTTGATAGAAAACACAGCCGGTTTCAATCCCCCACCCATTAATATAAAAATTATAGTTGCAGGATATCGAATTGTATTAATTTTGTATGATATTTTAGTCTTGAAACTAGGATCGTCGAAAAATCAGATGTATATTTTATAATAATATATATATTTTTTTTTTTTAAAGTTGAAGGCTAACTACTGTTTTAATAATATATTATGCATATATATGTTTTACGTTAGGTAATATAATGTAGACGTGAGTTATTGACTCTAAAAATAATCCGACAGGATATATACAGATAGTTTAGTTGTATTCAGTATGTTTTAAAATTTTTACAGTAAAATTTGGTTTTTTTTTTTTGTTAATTGTTTCGATTAAAATTAACACCGGTGTTATAATATTATAGGTAACGTAACTTATAGACGTTATGGATGTTGGACTTTATATTATATATACTGTAGAGGTTTAACAAAAATATTATGACATTGTTGTTTTGGTGGTGAGAAAAACGTGTTCAAAAAAAATAAATATGTACATATATATATATTTTTTTTTTTTGAATATATATATATATATATATATATGAAGTATGGGAGTAAGTATATAGGATGATGTACTACAACTGATATATTATGTGTTTAAAATAAAAACAAAAGAAATATTAACAGTAATCTGGAACAAATAATAATTATACATTTATTAGAATCCGTAATACGCGACGTCACTTATATTATTATTATTATATTGTGATACGTGCAGTGTAATAAGTGTGTACTGTGTAGTGTATGGCTAGTAGAAAAAAAAAAGTATTGTAATGTTATGAAATACACGCGTACCTAACGTAATCTGTTGATAAAAAGATAAAAAAAAACCAGGTTAATGGGATAAAACAGAGATTATAACCTAAATATCATATTTGTTTAGATACCTACTATACATACTGTGTATACATGTGTAGTTTATGATTTAGATAATTTTTTTTGTAATAACTTAATAAAAGTAAGTACCTACTTGTTATTACGCGTAATTTGAGATTATATTATATATATATATATTTTCTCATTTTGATTGCCATTTTTCTGGTTTAACTTCATAAAAAAATATTACTTGTACAAATTCTGGTGCGTGTCCGTAGAATTTATCATAAATAAATATACGAAATTTTTAATATTAGAAAACAAAAACGGCGTTGTGTACTTTGTTGTAATATTTACACACACACATAAAAAAAAAAAAAAATACTATAGTATACACATCGCGCTGCAATGTTCAAAATCGTTTTTTTTTCATTACTAAAAAAAATTTGTTAATGATAACGGCTATCTATCGTTATTAAAATGTAATGACCTTTATAACGTGGTATATTTTTATCAGTCGTTTCAACCGATATGCATATTCCCTTATACATACAATAAATAATAATAAATAATATATTGAAAATATTATAATTTAATAACGAATGAACCGATCAAATAGTACAAATATGTATTTTAACATTAGTAATATATGTTATAATACGCATAATATGGTAGAGAAATTTATATTTTTATTATCGGTGTGTTATTACTAATTTTATATATTTTTCATCCGGATTCTACTCATGTTTGTTGAGTAAAAGTTTAATATTAATATCACAATACATAATGTGCACCTAAAATGTTTTAGTTGCACATTATTATTATTATTATTATTTTTTAGGATATTATTTATTCTATAACTTTGTCTTTAATTACTGTAGTCGACCGCAATTATCTTTTGTTTGTTATTATTGAGTAATTTTGTAGAGTAAATCATTCTCTAGTTAATTTCAATTGTAATTGAATTGTACTTTTGTTCTCCATTGAAATTTAAATTATTGTGAATATAGTTCAATTGTGTATATTATATAATAATTATTATTAACGTATTATGATCAAAGGTTGGTACAATAAAAAATATTCTAGGAGTGTCTGGCAATAAATTAAAAGACGTCTGCTATAGAGACCGCCATAGAGATATATGGATTGATAAGTCGAACAAACTAAAATAATAATACCTTATTAATAATTATTAATCGTAATAAGTAAGTCATTAAGTTTATATTTCGATAAATAGATAGTATATGTAAGATAATAGTTCAGTTAAACTCGCATAAGTTATCGACATGACTAATTAACTCGTCACTTAATGTTGTTAAAAAAAAAAAAAAAAAAATAATGGACTATTACAGATTAATTTTATATTTTAATACAAAATACAAATCGTTATTTTCGAATTATTATCGTTATAATTTTAACAATTCCTTTAACTAGTACCTACAGAAATTGTGTACTTAAAAGTTAAATTACAATTAAAATTAATTCGTAAAGCGACTTAAATCAAATTATAGGATTAAGGTACTTACTATGAGGGTTTATAATAATAAATTAAGTAGGTGGTAGGGGTACACGCGATATTATTGAAGCCAACAGCCGAGTGAGATTATGATGAACGGCTATGGTATTTTATGATCCTTGTCATTAGCTATACAGAATACCCATATGTATATTATAATATTTCTTAATAAAGAGGTCACAAAGATCTTATAATCTTCCAAGTCTCATGTATCTAGATACAAAAAAAAGATAATGATTTAGACTTACTTTTAAGCCTTTAAGCCTTTACTAAATATATTTAAATCTATTTTATATATTGAAATATTAAAAACCCGGGTAGCTTAATTTTCGTAGGTTGTATAAATTAAAATTACTTTTTGATATACTAACATAATTTAACAATTTGGGCAATTTATGGATTTTAATAATTGAACTGATAGTTTGGGGAGAGAATACGTTATTTTATCTTGCAATACTATCTTTAAACTTTTCGAAAAATACTTCAACAGTTTAAAAGTAATTAATTGCCATTTGAAGTTGTATTATTTTAACGATAAACAACGCGATGAAACAGATAATATAATTACCTAACAAAATATAGAACAATAATAAATACATAGTAATAGTTTTCAAAAAAAAAAAAAAATGAACATAGTGTAATTATTGTATTGTAATATAATGTTTTATTACATAATTGTTATAATAATATGTTTTCCATAGGTGGTTTTAAAAAAAAGGGCGGTGCTGATGTCTATTATGGTAGTATTATATAAACTTTTTTTTTATATTAAAAATTCTAAAGTTGCAATGTCAATTAAAACTTTTTTACTGTATTCTATTATTAATATATATACAAATAAATACCCTATATCAGACGGGTAAAAACGGTTATTTATAAACGGTCTGTTCTAAAATAAATTAATATTTATTATTAAAACGATACGATGAATACGCGAATACGTGGACACTATTCGCTTAAAAAATATAATTTTCTATGATTAAGGTATGTAAGTTCATAGTAATAGTTTAATCGGTTTCTATAATATAATATAGCCAATTGGTAAAGTTTATTATGAAAAACGTCGATCGTAAATAATTTTTAAGTGTCGGTGAGTGTGTGTGAACGATTAAGAATATTATTATTTTTTAATTTATCATACGAATGACCTACTTTTTTTCTTTCGTTTTCATTAGACGCGATTGAAAAAAATAAAAAATTATTAGTTTTTTTTTTGTCTTTGTCATTGAACGATTTTTGTTTTTTTTTTTTCCATACAATATAGAGGAAATCGATTATTATTCGTACCGGATGATGGAATGTGAAAGTCGTCAAAACCCATCGAAACGATTGATTACTTTTAAGCTTCTTATTTCTTCGAGTTCAACGGTCCTCGAGTACCTATAGTTACCGCATGATCGCTTTTATTTCATTCGCAATATGTTCGTATATTATTTAAACTTTTCGTAACCCAACGAGAGACGACTACGTCGGTTGTAATGGATTATTATTACTTTACTGCAGCACAGACTATACTGTACAACAAAAAGTTTCATTGAAATTCAAGTACATATAATATATTATTATTATTAGTCGGCGAGGGATGTATTATATGACGACTGGTTTTTTCATCCGTGCTACCGAGGTAGCCCAGAAATAAACGAGAACAAAATTAAATTTTAAGAAATCACACGTGTAAACCGCGTCCCCTTTAAGGGGTCGAATTTGGGGACGAAAAGTAAACTTCCCCTCGTTTCGACGAACGGTCGTGTGTACAGAATTGCATCAAGATTCGAGATCAGTTTAAAACCACACCCGTAGATTTATATAATAAATAGAGCAGTGAAGTTATTGCATTTACATATTTTTTTTCAGATACTTATATTCATTGCTAAGTGAGCTTAAAATGTGTTCCGATTAATTAATCAATTAATTTAAATACAATTATTTTTTTATTGCAATAAAATGCAATTTTGATAATTATATTGTTTTTACTGCAATTTTCACTGTTTTTCGTAATTTATAGAATATATAACTTGATATATTATAAAATAAAAATTAGGTAAACGTAGTAGTGTACAAATGTATATACTATTTAAACATATTTATAATAATACATATTCCTATATCGCTTTTTTAATTTTTTTATATTTACTTGCCCTTCAATAAACAATATTATCGACTGACCATCGCCGATTTACAATCAGTTATGTTTAAAATAGTCATGTACCAATATCGTAATCTGTAATCGATGTCATTTAGTTATACTTTGATGTCGCGTCTATTTTAATTATAAAATATTCCGTCTGTATATACACCGAAAATCGATCCGTTTAAATAAGTCGATTAAAAAAATTATGTAAAAACTACATTTTTTCAAGAAAATTTCTAAATTTTCAATATATTTTAATGTTATAACACAATCAAATTAGTGAGTTTTTTTTTTTAAAGCGATAACAACTTCACTGCCTTAATAGTTAAGAACAAACAAACAATCGATCGATAAAACTAGATTCCCGAGAGAGGATAGGGATGATATCTAGCGGCGTGGATTCGACCTTCTTTAACTTTCTCGTCTAATGTCAATTCCTTTCGATTCACTCCCGGCTTTACTTGTTCCTAAGCCTTATCTTCTTATCTTAAACCCGTACGCCCCAGTGGTTTTATTCCTTGTACGGAGTGCTTTCAAGCACGCGTCTCGAATTCGACCCATTTCTGTTCGTCACGCGTGACGTGGCCAGATTAGTTCCTTCGCATCTTCCGCTATGTTCGGACTTCGTTTCCGGATTCTCCCCGTTCTCTCCCCCATCCGGTATTTACTACGTCTTTACGTGGGCGGGGACCATATTATATTATATATTTCAGGGTTAGTAACATAAAGCGTGTTAACCTAACCTAACCTAATATGTTTATGTTTTTGAAATTCATTCTTAAGAAATTAAAACCTCACGTTTCAGATATTAAGTTAGATTTTTAATTTTATATTTAGTTAAAATATATTAGTTATTAATTATTAAAATAATCTTATTGTTTGCAATTTTTTTTTTTCATTCTTTCGAGTATCTATCTAAATCGAAAATAATAAAATATTGCTAGATACAGAATATATTCATATTGCAAAGTAAAATTTAAATGTTATTAAGTTAATAATATGAAATATTTGTATACATATAAAATAAAAAGTATTTTTATTTCCTTTGATACTTCTTTAGTCTTTATTAAATATTAAATAGTATAATATACTCTTATTTTTCCTGTATAATTTTTAATTATATAAAAATGGGTACTTAAGATAATCAAAGCACCACATTGTCTATTTATAGACAAATAATATTAGTCCAGTATTTCTGCAACGCTAGTTGTAGTCGACGATGTCGCGTGTCTCTGAGAATGTGGTTAGGTTTAATTTTAAGGCATTTCGGGGGGGGGGGGGTGGTAGAGAGGTTTCGTTTGCGATTTTTTCAACTTTTTCATTTCATTATATTATATATAATATTACATACCCTCGGGACCGACATAATAATATTATAATACACTCTGTGGGGAATGGCTCGCGTATAGGTAGGTAGTACCTACGCGATTAATTAATTAGAAAAAAATAAAAAGGAAGGATGAGAGAGAAATTGAAGAAGGACCACGACCGCCGCCACCACCGCCACCGCCTCGGTCGGCATTATACGCGCCGCGGGCGGTGGTTTGTTGTTGGTACCGCAGCCAACCCCGCCGCCGGCCGACGACATATCGGGACCGTGAGCTCGCGCGTCGACGACGAGCGTACACAATACTACGCTATAAATTACGTGAAAGGCATTGTTTTCTGTAAAATAATAAATAAATTAAAAAAAAAAAAAAAAATTAAGAAAAAAAAAACTCGTACGACCACTGCAGACTGCCGAATACCTAGAATCGAGATACGTATAATAATAATAACAACGAGACCGATACGACGGCGAATGCGGTAATAATACTCGTATTGCCTACCCGTATATTATTCTATATATAATATTGTAAGTATATTATTATTATTATTATTGTCTCGCGGACGATGGTTTATTAACCTGATATATTGTGTCGTTTGTTCTCCGGCGCGCGAAGACATCTCGTTGCGTGACGGTACACGCCACCAGCCACCCCCCCCCCCCGTCCAATCACTCAACGACAGGGACGGCGAGTTATCGAGCAAAACTCGGCGCGGGCCTCGATATAAATATTATACTTTTTGGCCCCGCAACCGTAACTCACTCGGCCAATTCGTATGTTTGGGCGTGGCGTGTTGCGATCATAATTCAAATAAAAATGTTTGTAATTTAAAATAAATTTCTATTTGTGATATTTTTTGAATTGTAAAAACGTATTTAATGTTTTACACATTAAACGCTACTAAAAATACGATAATAATAATAGTTTTCCTGAGAAATTAACTAAAGTATATAAAATCACAATTTTAAAAACCGAAATTTGGATTAAAATAAAAATCCGGTTTTTTTCCACATCGCTAATATACGAAAATATTTATGAATGACAATTATACACACTTATTAATACAAAAATATATTATTACATGAATACAAAACATAAATCGTTACATTGATAGTCGATATAAAAAGAGTCGTTATACGATATTTTTCAGAATAAGGTTTTCTAAACATTTATTTTTCATGGAATTACAAAATATCGGGGGGGGGGGGGAGTTGACGTCCACGTTTGAGCTCATGAAAATACAGAAAATTGAATTACGAAATCGTAATGATCAACATGTTGTTGTATAAATCGTTTTCGTTATCATTATTATTTTTTCTTCGTAATTCGGTGAAATTTATACCTGGTTATAATTTTAGATTCAGGGGAAAAAATGCGTGTCGTTCAAATTTCAAACGCTTTAACGATAAAATTACTCTATTGAGAGTTATTTGTGGGCCGCTTCCAACTATAACTCGTTGGGCCTGTTTTATTTCTCAATCCGGCACCGCCCTTTTTTAGTCCACGAATAGTACGAGAGGGCCGGAAAAAAAAAAGCCATCGACTATACTAATATAATAGGTTAGCTTAATAACATTAGGTTTTTTTTTTCCATTTATTGGCTTTTCGTACAGTAATATGTTTAAAGATTTCTCTCCCGTGTGTTGTATGTATACTGGGTACGTATATAGTTACAATAATTAAAACACGTGCTATAAAAAAAATACGGCGAACGATTCTCTAATGTAATATTAAAAAGCGTTTTCGTATAACCGTCTCATCGACATTTAGAAAGTTTTATTTCCGTATTGGATTCGTTGTACGTTTAATTATTTAGAAAAATAAATGCCTTTCGGCTGTTTTCCTTTTTTTTTTTCAGATTCCGAGCAAAGCGAAGTGAAAATATTGGTTTTTTTTTTTTAGTTTTCTTAATAATTGGGAATAACCGGTAAAAAGCGGGGAAATTTATGGCAAACAGCAGGGTTTCATTTTTTTTGTTAATTTTCGGGTTACTTTGACAACAAAAGCAAAACACCACTAACACTACTTCGCTCAGAATCGTTTTTCGTTTGCAATGCTTTATCGTTGCGTACAGATATAAATTGATTTCCCATTTACAACAGTGGGGCCCGCCCATAGCGCGTAGTGTGTCCACCCGTTGTTTTTTCACATATGTAAATACAATATTATTTGATTTTTCTATTATAAATTCAACTAAAAGTTTAAATACAAGTGTTTCGATAATATTTTTACTGTATTTCCATGAAAGCGCTATGCTTTATACTTAACTGCAACAATTTCAATTTTTAATCGAATAATAATTTAACTATTGATGATTAGATTCGTGTCGCACTTGGTGGTTTAATATTATTATTGGTTTTTTTTTTTTATTTTCTGATAAGAAAATTATAATAATATGTTTACAACACTAAACTGGCTGACTAAAACTATAATATATTGCATAGAATTATTTATGTATAACAAAATTATTGTGTATAATTTCATTTAACTATAACATCATATTTTTTTAAAGAATAGGTACTTTATATTTTAATGAGTTTGGGGACTTGGGAAATAAAAATAATATACTGTATTATTTATTAATAATTCATAGTCGATCGTGGTGTTTACGATGCACGAAGCGTAACGATGTCAATATTATTCATAATTGATTTGCAATTAATTTATTACAGGTTAATACTGTACTTATTCTAAAACTTAGTACGCGGTTAAAATATAAATAAGTGTCCAACAATAAACTGCTTACGCTATATTATAGGAAAATTGAGCAATTATTCAAATACCCTTTTATTATGGGGGCAAACGAACCAAACAAGGATCCTGTGAATAATTGTCAACGTTTTTTTTTTTTTTTTTTTTTTTTTTTTTTGCAATTGTATGGTATAAATACTATATTTTACGCTATTATATTCACATCATTGTACATTATAATAATACTACGTAACCCTATAAATATTATGAAAATATTATATGATAACAAATTTATTAAGCAACAAACAAAGTAGGTAGCCATGTCAATATTGTCGGCTAGTCTTAAAAAAAAATAAATATTTCACGTTATGTATATATAAAATATATATATATATAAAAAAAAATAATAATAATAACACTTTTTTATTATAAATTATTTAATACGGTTATCTTATTCCTAATTTTATTCGAAGTTTTCGTTTGGCTGTTATCAATAAATATATTAAAAATAAAACAAGTAATCGTAAATTAAATTCATAATAATTTTATATTATCATGTGGCTTAGCTGTTTTAAAATACTTCCGTTTAAAATAATGATTGTTACCTAGAGCAATTTGTTATTATACAAATATTGTGTTCGTTTGCAAAATTGGATAATATATTTTGTTTTTGTTTTTAAATGTTCAAAGATATTATTATATTATTTAAATATTGTACATTCCCATAATAAGCTATTTGTATGTTTTGGATAATTATGGCATTTGATTGTTTGATCTTTTTTTTTTTTATTTAAGATTTTAGATTTTGAGGGCGAAGCGAGGGAACTTGTGGTTTTACAATGATTATTATATATTTTTTTTCTGTTAACACTTTTTCTGCCAGAAGATTTCATCCGATCTATGTATTAATATACTGTTTCCGGTAGCAAATTTTGTCTTATTGGTACTAGAGAGGTCATTTTTCAATATACCTATTAGTATTTTAAGAAAAAAAACTGCTATTAAATGACAAAAAAACGGCAAAAACACGATTTTATCTAACCTAATTTTTAGTTTTATGTTGATTTCTGGGTTACTATGGCAACAATGAAAAAACATGACTAATTTTCCTTTGCTCAGAATCGTTTTTCGTTTGCAACTTATCGTTGCACCACTCATTACGCTTTGTTTGTTTTTTTTTTCATTGAAGACAATCTTTATCATCAGATTTATCATCTGGACATTTTTATTACGAAATTATTTTGTTTTTATTGTAAAAATATCCGTTTGGTCAAAATGATTTTGGAGTCGGTATATACGAGTTTTATTTCATCTACTATGTGTAGTATAATTTATTAAAGCCAGTGAACTATTATAGCGTTTCGCAGACTGTTATGATTTTATCTTTATGGTAATTGGTGTTTTATTTTAGTTTCGGACGAATATCATGACGAATAATAAACCATAATAGGATTACGTTCATTATTATATTGGTGTTTTTCATCGTTTCTCCTCCTGATCACGATTCAACGACGAAGAAAAATAAAAGAATAACTTGTACACAAACACTGTAATGTATATTTATAGTTCAGTTCAATTAAATTTGAATAGTAGTCTTAATAGCATAATGCCCATCAGAACATATTTCTTCTGATGTTTTCAAATATTTAGTTATTCTTATGTTGTATTATACAATATATTAAATAATTCAACAGTTTTTCAGTATCAGTATGTACATAAAATTAATTAAATTCGTTACTTTCGGTGTTGAAATCTTGAACCTTTATAAATCCAATACGGAATTTCATTGTTTTATACATGAGAATGAAATGTACAATATATGTATGTGTGAAATGAGATAAGTACCTGTTTGTATAATGGAAATATACTTTTATAATATAATTATTACGAACATTTTAAACATCTTTTATGTTTTTAAATAATGTTGGTGTAATAAATTATAGTTATGTAATTCTAACTTAAACTTACCTGTTTTACAATTTTATTTTATTTTTAAGGTATGGACAGTGTTCGAGCTTTGGAGGTGATGGGCCTTCTTCAGGAGAAAATCGCATTCCTCACTGGTGGTCGAGACAAACGAGGAGCACCTGTAGTTACATTTCCTTCAACACCACGAAGAGAGCGAGCTAAACTTGAAGACTATCGGCGGTTATTACAATATTTCGGTTCCATACCTCCGTAAGAACTTTCACTTTTTTAATATATACTAATTATTAAGTTATGTGTATTAAAACTTGTTGTTTGATGTTTTTTTATAATTTTTACTCACTATAAGCTTTTGGATTTTCTTTGGTAAAATTTTTTTTCAACTACCTATTAAAATGCTAGCAAATATATGTATTTTAGATAAAATGTTTCAAAATTTAATTATGCAATAATAATAAATAATAAATTATTAATATTTTGCACCTACACAAACAAAGATTGAAGATTGTATTTTTTTTTTTTCGATTACTTATTATAAAACGGTTTTAAATTTATGTACCATTGTATACATATATTGGTTAGGTTTCTCTTTGTTTTATTATTTGTATTGCATTTATACATTTTTATGTAGGTACAATTTATTTAATTCTGAATTAATTACTATCATTCTCTAGATATTTTGAGCCATAAGTCCTAATAGGGACAATAGGTTATTAAGTATGTAATAATTATAAAATTATTTATAGTCATTTTATAAATCATTTGTCTTAAATTTTTTTTTTTTTGTTCATTTTGATAAAACATGTAGTCACTTGCAAAATGTTTGACATCTATTTGCAACTTCTTAGATTAGAATTAGTAATGTTTTAAATGTATAGATGATAAATAGATTCCTTAAAACTTAACATATTTCTAATAACATGTTAAAAGAAACCCTTATAGTAGTAAATCATAATTTTCTCCCTTCTCTTAGAATATATAATGACATTGAATTAAAATTTAGTGTATTTTAATTATTTTTTTTGTATATGTGAAGATTTATATTTATTTTTTATTTTTAGATGTGAAGCTAAAGAATCGGGTTTAGTAGCTGTGATTGATATGCGTGGTGGTTCTGGCTGGTCATCTGTCAAACCAATCTTAAAAGCCCTCCAAGATTGGTGTGCTGGAGGCAATGGAAATCATGTGTATGCTGTATATGTTGTAAAACCTGACAATTTTTGGCATAAACAACGAACCAGCATGGCTAGTCATAAATATAAATTTGAAGTAATTATTTACCATTAAACCTAAAAAATATATATATATATATTAATAATAATAATAATCAAAATTGTGGAATAATTTTTAGACAACGATGGTAAATTTAGAAGGCTTATCTAAGTATATAGATTCTACACAACTGACGTCAGATCTCGATGGATCTCTACATTATGATCATGCCCAATGGATTGACATTCGACTTGTAAGTGTAAATCAATATAATAATGATAAATAATATGATTGTTAATTTATAAATTTCTTACTTATAGAGTATTGAAGAATTCATGTGGCAAGCGGCTGACTTGTTAGATCGATTAGACGATTTACAAGAAGACTTGAGTCGCAATGATTGTAGAGATGATATTGCTGGTGCCAAACTTGCCCTAGACTTTCATACCGACATGAAAAAGAAAGTACTTAAGACTCCTGTAGAAGACATGGACTTAGCAGGCCAACAATTGTTGCAGAGGTAATCTTATTGTTCTTTTATTATGTATAAATCATTTTGAATTAATTAATAAATTATGAATTTATGCTTAGGTTATCTGGAGACAGTAATAGTGGTTATGATTCGGGTTATTCTGGACGAGACAGCGAAGCTAGCAATGGCATTAATAATCCAGACTTACAAGCATCCGTACCACAAATACTTCAACAATTGGATACCATTAGAACATCCCATAAACACGTTTTACAGCTATGGCAGCACAAAAAACTAAAATTAGACCAATGCTTTCAATTGAGATTATTTGAACAAGATTGTGAAAAGGTATTATATTGTGTATTGAAATGTTTTAATTTTAATATATGTATTATTTATATATTATGTATAACAGTAATAACATGAATTGTTTTCATTTAGATGTTTGATTGGATTTGCCATAATCGAGATGTATTTCTGATGAGTTATGTTGAAATCGGACATTCCTATCAACTAGCTAAAGATATACAAGAAGAGCATAATCATTTCACCATGAATTCCATGGTATGATTTTAATAATAATAAAAAAAAAATTGTTTTTAAGTGTATACGATTTTCATTTTAATGTTTATAGAATGTGTACAAGAACATAAATCGTATTGTAGCTGTCGCACATCGAATGATAGAATCTGGACATTATGCTTCTAATCATATAAGAACAGTTGCTCAACGTTTAGACCGAACGTGGAAGCAATTTGCTGCTGGACTAGATGAAAGGACATCTGTTTTAGCACTATCTGTTCTCTTTCATCATAAAGCACAACAAGTATTAGATCCTTATTACATCATTTGTATATTATTTACTACAATATGTTTCTAATTGATTTAGTATGTGGAAAATGTACCAAATTGGGACGAGGCCATAGAAAATGTTACCATACCAAATGAAATTTTGGTATTAGAAAATTCTATTCACCAACATCAGAACTTGTACGAACTCATGTGCCAAGCATATACCGAGGTAAATTATAAATTTATATACTTGTATCCCTTACAAAACTTAAATTTTCGAGACCAATATAGGTGTATAATGCGTATCAAAGCCTCTTAAATGGGTTGGATACATTGGTACAAGTCTGTGAAAGTTTCCCGACTCCTCCGAGTAATGTGCCATTTATACATTACGACAATTCTCCACAAAAAAATGTATGTTCCATTATTATAGCATTTGAAGGACTTGGCGTTATCACAACATTCCTAAACAAAATGACTAAAACCTTATTTAGAATTTGGTGGCAACTTATGTATTGGCTATGGGTTATTCTTTGTATCACAAAACTTTGGTTTATGGGCATTTTAAAACTGTTATTAAGTGGCAAATATTTATATTTATCTAAAACGCATGATGGGATTTTTTTTGGTTTGGGTCAGGTTCATAGCACGAGTAAGAAGCTGCTCTATCAGTTGGACCATTTGGTTCAGGTGTGTAACCAAAGCGACTTGACACCGGTCGCTGATCAACATCATAAACATGTAAGCTTCTTTTAACACGCATGACATTGGCTTTGTAGCTTTTATTAGTTTTGCCTCATAAATTATATACAATTTAAATTCTAATTTTCCATTACTAACAGCTCGATAGTGGATCTGATTCTTCGGCTAACACAACTACTAAGACAATAGGCACAAATCATCAACAAGCTGCTGCCGATTATTCAGAAGGTGCCAGTCATGTGCTTGCTGTCATCCATCAGATTTTAAATCATCATAGAAGTCTTGAACATCGTTGGCATTCAAAAAAAATAAGACTACACCAGAAATTAGCATTACGATTATTTCAAGAAGATGTCAAACAGGTATATTTATAAAATAATTTTAGTTTTAATATATGTGTACTTATTCGAGATATTTTATTTAGGTTCTCGACTGGTTATCTAATCACGGTGAAGTGTTTTTGAGAAAGAATACTGGAATTGGACGAACATTACAAAAAGCTCGTGTTTACCAAAAAAGTCACGAACATTTCGAAAATGTAGCTCAGGTATGATGTGTATAGTTATTTTTTTGTTTCGTGCATATTTGGAAATTTAGTTGTCAATTACTCTTATTTTCCAGTAGATATTTAATAAAGAGAATTACAGAATTAGTAAGGTAGCTTAAAAACAAATATGTAAATATTCTATAGAATTTAAACTCAATATGTTTTATGATATTATTTATTGTTAATTATTATCTATATTGCATAAGTAAGGTAAATAGAACTATTATAGAGTTTACTACTTTGACAAAATTGATAAGAATCCAATATAAATACATTTAAAGTGGTATTATCGCCAAAAAACATTATTATTATTCAGTGATGAAATGAATACAGATTGTATGCAATAATTTGTGTTCTACAAATATTATTTTAAAATGATTTTTGTAATAGTATCTTATTTGTGACGACTTGACTGAATTTGACGATCAAGGTGTCATTTTAAATATCGCTCGGTAGGCAAGCAACATCACCTAAACATTTTTGAAAAAGAAGAAATAAAGCATCAAAGTTCCTCTATTTAAATGGGGTATTTTAGAAGCTTATAACTAATTATACCTATGAAATTAACTAATTTTCAATCCATACATTGTCAATAATATGTTCACTGGTCTTTTAACTGAGATAAAAAAATTTCCAAAAGAAAAAATTAAATAGAATTTGGATTTCGTTTTTTGCATCCAGAGGAGCTAATCATCCGATTGACCACTCACTGTGATATGTTTGTAGTAATTCTGTTATCGCTCATTGTAGGAAATGATCTTTTGATGGTCGACAACTCTTTTGAAGGATACCACCAAACAGAGACACCTAAAAAAACAACAACATATTGCATACAGATAATTTATTTTGTTCCATTTGTTCATAAAATTTCAATATCAATCATTTGATTATATACTATGTCACTTGAAATATAGAACTAGAGGCAGAACATATGGGATTTTGTGTTTGCAGTTCTGAGTGTTGATATTTAATACAACATGTTATATATTGTTGAAGTTAATAATTATATTGCAATCAATTAATATTATTATTATGGTTACATTTTAACATCATGGTTATTATTATTTAGTTCAAATATGAATATGTAATTACTATTTATAATAACATTGATAACCATTCATAGTGTAACATTCTCATAAGTAACCTATAGTTATTATTGTGAGTCGTAAATTATAAGAATAACCTTATTTTGGTTTACAAAATATGATATGAATAATAATAATGATAATATGCCTAATGATGACACAATTCCACTGGCTGCAGCAATACCTAACAATATGATGTATAGACTCTAAATTAACGAATAAATTAATTAATTGACTACCTGTGTTTGAAAATTGAATAATATTGTAACTGGAGACGCAGTCACAGAGTTATTTTTTTTATTGTTATCTGTTAATATTTGGTGTAACATATTCTTGTATCGATATGTGAGATTAGAAATAAATTTTGTCTAATAAAGTCGCAGCATTGCTAATAAATAGGGCAGAGTACTTGTAGCATTTGCATATTTGTTTTATACGATCAAAAGAATCGCAGAGTAAGAAACAAATATGTTTTATTCTAAGATGTAGCTAGATTTCTAATTTTATTTTGCATATCAATGCAGATTTTGAGTTTTTTTTTTTTTTGTTCTTAGGGCATATTTCTTCCATTTTATACTTTTTGAAAAATATTTATTACAATTAATACTAAAAATATTGGATATTAAAGTTTAATTGAAAATTCTATAATATTAAATAGTGGGGAAACTTTAAAGGATATTTGAAAATTTGAAAATTTAATCATAAATGATTTTGTCTAATATAAATATACCCTAATTAATTCCGTCAATGTAGAAAGATCATTATCAATGTTCAAAGTACTGTTGATAGTCAATCGACAATCTTTCAGTTCAAAAATTGTAAAAAAACATTTGGTAGTTTAATGCTATTTTCTAAGTAAAAATACTATTGACTAATTAACAATAATTTTTACTAAAATACTAGGAAATTTATTTTTCAAAGTCTGTAGAAGAACTTTCAAATTAAACTAATTAATAAATCCATCGTATTCATCTATAAGAAAATAAATAATATCAGTATACAATCAATATAATGCACCTAATAATGTCGACTCTTCAATTAAATCATTAGAAAAAAAAATAATCGAGCATATCTTCAGTGTATAATTATAGGGGTTTTAAGTACATAAGTACTTGCATATTTAGTGATCTTTTAGAGGTGCAAGTCCTCTGTCTGCCCTACTAATAAATAATAATAATTAATAAACGACGGTAGTGGTAGAAAATATTATATTCCGAACGGGTATCCGGCGGCTGTGGCGCACGCGGTCACCACTTCCCGTGCGCACGTACAAATAATAAACGTCCGTATTGAATTCAATTATCGAAAAAAATAAACGAGACCAGACCAAACAAAAATCATTTGTTTTGGTTTTAATTAGTTCTAGGAGGACCCCGGCCGCGCGCTTGTACCCAGTAGCCGATAGTCCGCCGCCCGTAGTAAAATATAACAATGATGAACTCCGGTTGGAATAATATAATAATATAACTGATTAATTATTATTATAGTTATCGGTAATTCGGCGGCATTCCCCCTCCCCCTCCCCCGGGTACACATAACACCGCCGCAGAAACGGTCCAATTCGCGCGAGTTTCGTGAACCGTGAACCACGGAGCCCACAATGTCATTACACACTACCGCCGGGGGCCGTCCGGATCGTGAGCACGGGCGCGCGCCCGCGGTCGTTCGTGTCTGGTAGATGGCGGCACAAGCGCGCGCGTGTGCTCGTGTTCGATGGCGCGAAACAAGCGAATTTTTTTTTATTATTTTTTTACTTCGTCGTTCCCGTTATTACGGGAGGCGGTGGCGGCCGACTACTTTGCGGACGTACCATTATATTATTATATGTCCGTGTATTATACCGGGGCTTCCTATGTACAGGGTGACCGATTTTCGCACTCGATATCCAATCCCGTGTGGGAGTTTTCTTATCGGACCGTACGACAGACGGGCACGCGCATTTCTCTAATCGTACGTTGCCCTTGTTGTTATTTGGTTTTGTTACTCTTGTGGCAGCTATGGCGAAACGTTTCAATCAATTTTTCAAAAAGTTTCGGTTAACCTAACCTCATCCACGATTTCCCTACGAACATTTTCTTCTCCAATTAAATAAACCAATAAGTCTTCCGAAATTCGGCGACGTTTAATCAAAATATAATAATATACACGGCGAAGCACAAAAGTCTGAGAATATTTTATTGTTGGATCTTGTTCCAGGTTCAACGGGAACCGATTTTTCTGATTGACATTTCTCCATTAGTTTCTATGTAAAAAATATTTAATGTAATTATGCGTCTAGTCCATATGGGTAAACCATATTATATTTGACATCATAGAAATGTACGGTTGCACGGTCGTCGTATCCGTGTTCCATACTATCAGATTTGATGTCTGTGCAAACTCGCAATCATATATATTATCGTATATTGTGTTCCATTGTCCAATAATTTTGTAAATATTTCGCTATCTAACAAGCAACAACGTTTAATTTATATAATTTTAATGATAAACGACAATTATATACGAACGAGAGGTAAACCGCTGATAAATATAGTGTACGCCGAATTCCAGAACGCCGTGATTTTCCGACGACTATCACGATTTCCTATAAGATTACTAGATTGGTAGGCTAAACATTTCTTGGTGGGGGCGAGGAGGATATTACACTGATTCTGATTTCCTTTGCACCGATCAAATGGTTTTTGTCAAATTGAAAATGTCCGTCGCAAATAATTAATCTACTTAATAATTATTCGTGTTTGAAATTAACAATAATTTGATCATATCAATATACGATTTTATATAAAATCAATGGAAATAATGACATTTTCCGTCAAACGAGTTTTCAAACTAACAATATTATTCGCGTTGAGATTGACAAAATCTTAAAATTCCCAAAATCAACAAACCTCTTTTGTAGGCCTCAACGTGTTAACAACGGGGTTTCGGTTCGGTTAACCTTATCGATTATCGTTGTTTTTCGTGTTGTGCGATAGACCATTTCCTCCCCGGTCGGTGGATTTTACCCTCCGGAAAATGCACGCGCGGGCAGCATAGCTAAAAAAAAAATCGTTTTCCCCGCAAATCAACACTGTCGCACGAAATTCGGAAGACCCTGTACATTTGCCCGTACCACCTCGTACGGTACCACGATGGTCGCCGCCTCCGCCAGAAGATGAGGTGGCGGTGGGGACGCGGTAGTGGCCGTAACGTCCGTGGAGTGCGCGACGCAAACGGCGAGCATGCCACAGGTATGTTATTGGAGAAGTGTCCGTCTCGTCGGTCGGCAGTGCGTTTCTTTTGTACGACGCGTGTGCGTGTGCGCGCTGTTGTGATGTGATATAATATTGTATTTATACCACCATATATTATCATTGTTATTATTACTATTATTACTATACTTACTCTTTTTTTTTTTTTTTCTTCCCATAATATAATATATCGTCACCGCGATAATGTGTCCGAGATCGTCGCCGTCGTCCTCTCCTGTGTCATAATAATAATGCACTAGGAATGCGTGGAGTTCTTTTGTGGAGATAATATTATTATTATTATTTATATATAAAAAAATATCGTCTTCGTATTCGTTGGTGAGTATATAATAATAATAATACGAATATTACATTATATTCTCACCCCGTCTTCGTCTATTATTATAGCCTCCGTGATTTATATAACGTTTAGGTCTTTGCAGTGTTTCTGGCGACGATGTCGAAAACTTTACCGTTGTGTCGTTTTCGTCGTCTCCCTGTATGAGAAAACCGAGCGACGACGGGTAGGGAGGGGGAAGAGTAAAGTTTGCGAACATATGGCAGCGGATTGCTGCACTCCGTCCGGCGTATAGAAAGAACTATTTAGAAGCTAGAGGCACTGTAATTATTATCATTATATATATATTGTTATCGGAGATATATATATTTTTTTTTTTCTATTAAATCCGAGATAATATTACGATTGGCAGTTTTTAAGTATAGCAGACGGAATCAATAAGCTACTCTGTGTAAGTGGTTGGTTTTAATTTTAGATCGGGGGGGGCACATTTTTCAATTACTGCCTGCTACTGTACTTTGTGTACAACGCCGTCGCAAGTAAAACACGATTTTGATTCTCTAATGCACTTACAAAAGCGAAACTTTTATTTTCCGTTTTTCCAATTTTTGGTTAATATAATTATATTTGAATTATCGCGGTCAAACGACATTATTTTTAGAGTATTTTATCGGCAATTTAATTTTTCGGGTATTAAGGTGTTTATCTAGGATTCGGATTAAAATGTAAAAATTTCGGCCTAACCCATAGAACCCGCACGACCAGATAGATTACGGTAAATTAACATAGATAATATAACCAATTTTAATAATACGCGAAACGACTGCCACCGCCAAAGATACAATTTAACATCGCGTTGTTTATCCCTCTGTAAATTGTAATTTCGTTTTAACAAATATAAA
This sequence comes from Tuberolachnus salignus, assembly GCA_956483605.1. Lineage (NCBI taxonomy): Eukaryota > Metazoa > Arthropoda > Insecta > Hemiptera > Aphididae > Tuberolachnus > Tuberolachnus salignus. The sequence continues at coordinate 29,472,506 of OY101434.1, forward strand.
AGTGCTCGTTTTCACGTTATTTACACTAACTGCTGCTGCTGCTGCTGCCAGTACGATTCGGACAAATAACAATAATGCAATCAATTCATTGCACATTTCCGAGGGAAACGTTTTTCCGGTACCGATTTCCCCGCGGAGACACACTATTGACAAACAAAACGAGTTTCTTTTCCCTTCGTAAAAAAAAAAAAAAAAAAAATCCGTATTGTAATAATATTATTATTATAACCGTTACGCAAAAATGATTTGCTAATTGAAAATGTTCTGTTTATCACGTAATACAATAATAATAATATATGGTCGCCGTACCCGTTCGAGCGATGATTTTCCCGAAATTATTATTAAATCGCGTGCCCCTTATTTTAAATCAATTTCAAACTTTCATTAGTTTATGGATTTTATTTTTTTTTTTCCACGGTCATGTGTGCGATTTAAAAACGAACGCGCTCTGCAGTCTTTGATGTCGTCGTTTGGTCATCGACCGACGTTGACTAGGATTGGTACACACCATATACAATACAAGGATTTTTTTTTTTTTTTTTTTAATTTAACGAAAGATTCATTGTTGTGTTTTATTTGTGAAAACCAACCGTCGTAATAATAATAATAATATAATGGCTAAAAAAAATATGAGAGCTTGTCCTTGGGTTAACATTACTAACCCATAGCTATTATAATATGCTGAACGAAAATTTACGCACGTATAACATATAGGTACGAAATCCCATGTAGGCTAAACAAAAGTGGCGGTTCTGTAATGAGAAACGCGAATTCTGTGTTCGTTTTTTAATGCGCCGGTAAACGTTTGAATGAACTCCCGCACTCGACTTGTAAAGCATCACCCCGTCCCAATAAAAAAAAAAAAAAAAAAAAAGGGGTCCATTGTCGTTGCTATTCTCGGTTTTCCGTTTCCTCCCCAATTTATCTTAATGGCCTCGGGGGTTTTTTCTATTGAACCTGTCATCTTTGTAAAACACCAGACTGGTAGGCGTTCCGTAATAACGTCCTGGTGCACAACAATACCGCCGGCCGTTCCCACAGCACTGGGAACGTACACGTGGTGACAATTATCCCCTAAATAATAATAAAAAAATAGTTTCATATGTAATACATAACGCGTAATAATCCGTACGCTACAATTGTCGATTCGTTCATTTCAAAAACGGGGTCACTGCAGGTTTCGAAAAAAAATTACATTATCCGTTTTGAATACCACAAATAAATAAACGCTTAATGTGTAAATAGGTGAAAATGCAGAATTTACTTAGGAAAATTGAGTTTTTCGTGGTTCGTGTAAAATTTAAATTTAACGACTTTTGTCGTTTTCGTAACGACCGATTCAATTATAATTGAGACGTTTAATACGAACGGTTAATATTTTATTTTATTTCCTATTAAATAAATCTACGGTCGTAGGGATGTAACTCTTGTCACATTTCTCATTGTTTGTCTAGATTCATTCACGTTTTGTACCACTTCAAAACAGTCACATTTCTCATCATTTTTATATTATATAGCGAGACGGAATTCGTAATATTTCGATCCTAAATATATATATATATATATATATATATATATATATTAGTTTTATATATAGTTTTTTTGACTATAAAATTAAAGTCGACCAGACATTATATTTTAAACCCACAACTACATTTATGCCAAATTATAATCGAAATTCGTAATTGATGATTTTTTTTTTGTCGTTTGTCATATTACAATCAATCTTTACTTAATTTGTTTTGTACTTTAAGGCTCCGTGAACGTATTATGATAAATTACAACGAGTAACGAGTTACTAAATTAGGCACTATACGTTTTATTTTTTTTATACCCGATAATGCATTTTATATGGGAATAGTTTTTAAACATATTAATAGCTATTCAGATTTGTTCATACTACACAAGTATAAAATAGTATATTTCTGTATTTAAACTAATTGCGACTAAATAGTAAATTAAATATTCCGTTAGGACGTATAATGCGTCTTAACTAATATTAAGTTGAATATTAATAATATTACGTTCGTTTAAAACGTTATAGATTTTCCTTGTGCTTACATAACATACTGTGTACGTGTTTGTTCGTGAAATAATACTACCTACGTTATAAATATGAATTAATGAAAATTAATATGTCGTAAGTCACTTTTGGAAAACTTATAAAATCATATGACTTATGACTTTAAGCAGATCATAATTCAGACTGCGCCCCGCTTTTGTCTGGACAATAGAGTAGAGTTTTTTTGTTCGAAGAAACACTGCAGGGTTGTGTGAGTCCCTAGTCAGGAAGTGGTTTTGGTGTTCACGCCCTATTATTTTTTAACCGCTAACGAACGCATTTATTCATTTGAAAGTGTTCCCTTCCATAAAATAATATTATAATATAATATTTATTTTTTTCGTGACAATTATTTCGATATTATTAAAGTGTACTAAGTGCACTTTGTTACCTATTTATAATATAAAATATTTTTGTGATTTTTCGAACAGATTCTAAACTTCTAGTTTTATTTATTTTACGTTATTATTTAGTTACTTGTTAAATTTGTATAGAAGTTGATTTATATATATATATATATATATATATATATATATATATATATATATACAAATAAATTATTCAATTATTTTTTATAATCTCTTGTACGCGTACATAGAGGTTATCATAATTTCAGAATTAAATAATCATATATTAACGGCTGTTTTTTTTTTGTATATGTACATACAAGTATTACTACTACTATCACAACTATACACAAAGGATATCCGTTATAATGACACATTGGTATATTAACGATGACTTGGACCGTCAAAAGTCCGTTCGAAATTCGCTTATATTATTAATCATATTAACATAGGATTATTTTTTTTTCCATAATGACGATCGTCTGTAATGACTTATTTTCAACGGTCGATATAACGCGTATACGCGTTATTATATTATAATATTATTATTATTTTTTTTTTTCGAAAAAAGTTTTTGTTTCACAACATTTTTTCGTACAGTTTTTATTTGGGCGTTATTAATCTCAGCATATAATAATATATGTTAGGCGTATCGATCTGTTTTATATTTTACAGGACCGCCGGTCTTCCGCATTGTTATTGCATATGTAAAAAAAAAAAAAAAAAAAAAAATGAAAGTATTCTATATTTTTTTACGATAAGTTAATAATTAAATATGCATAGCATTTTTAATTTTGAAAAAGAGGGATACGGTTTTTGTTTACACGCACTCGTCTGTGATTCTGCCCTTTCATAATAAATATTTGCATTGAAGGGGAGTCATCATTGATGCTTTATACCCAGAGACTTTTTTTTTTATAACTTTATGATTAAAACTGCGTTCTAGACCTGAAATTATCGAAAAGCATATTTATAATGTTTACGCTGTACAGTTTTGTTAAACCTATTTCGTAGTTTGAATATTTAATTTATCGCCGTTCAAATATTTCGATCGATAGACTTTTCGAAGTACATTTCCTCGGTCCTCCCTCCCCTCTCAAGTTTAAAATTTGACATTTTTCCTGGCCTAATCGTTAGTATAGGACAGTAGAACAGAAAAAATCGTTAGTACGTAAATGGTTTGTTTTTTAAATTAATAAATTCAGTGTGTGGGGGGGAGAGGCTGGAAAAATAGCCATATGGCCCACAGTAAAACATGTTTAGCCACCACCCCATTTTAGTAAAAAATGACTTCCACGCTACTTATAATCTAAAAAATAGAAATGTTATATACTGGATGTCCCAACAAGATTTAAAACTTTATGTCAACAATTTATGCTCGGTTACCTACCGTATTTGCAGTACTCACCGAACGATTGTTGCACCTATATATTCTTACTTGCGTTCTTGGTTGATCACTCGGCAACGTGTGATCGTTTCATATTAAAGCGTAGTGAAACATAGAAAGCGACGGACCACCTCATGTCTTATACTATTCGGCCACCAGTGATTGTCTTAAGGCTTAAGGCAATATAATCTAGAGTAGGTAGTTGGCATCAAATTAAAACACTGTTTCGTACAAAGGCTCTCAAATCTTATTATACTCGGCAACTTGTCGTCGTCTAATTTTGAGTAGTGTTGACTGATTAACCAGGTTTGGTTAATAATCTTTAATTTTACCGAAGGTTTCAGAAGTTTAATCCTCATCGATGCGTATTAGTCTAACCGTTAGACTCTAACCTATTAATATTCTATGTTTATATTAGATATTTATCTACTATTGATGACTTTTGTCCTACTATACTATACTATGTCTAATACTTACCGGGATACTTACGATTAGGCCAGGGAAAATGTCATATTTTAAATGTGGGGTGGCCGGGGAAATATACGTAATTATATTTTATAACTACCTAGTTAAATTAATACATTTTACATTTTTTTTTTTCACAACAAGTATAGTTACCTAATAAAATCGCATTTCACTTTGTATATATTTTTTACATGACATTAAAAAAAAATCCATCAAGTCGCGTGTAGTAAATATAATAATAATCAGTTGTACTATATTATACGTTATATTGTGAACTGGTCTTGTTGTAAGAAAGAAAGAAAAAAAAACGAGTTCTCTGAGGAGAACCTGACCTATAGGGTAAATTATAATAATTTTAATAATTAGGTACTATACTTTATATATTATAATAATTATACGTTTTAAAGCGAACGGCGCGCGATATAATTAATGAAATATTTTTTTTATTTTTTATTATTCGATTGAATTATTAGACATAATTATTATTGGTAGGTTCGAATTCGTCCCGGGCATTTTTATAATATGCTAAATATTAATAATAATATTGACATGATTATTATAACGAATTAAAATTGTGAACTATATTTCCAGTTTGGTTGCCCTACATATAAACGTATAATATTATACAGTTGATAACATCCATCTTCCGCGTTATATTATATTAGATTTTTTTATAGGTAGTGTGCCCGATACGAAAACTGTCAATAGATATTGTGCATGGAAAAAAAAAAAAAAAAAAAAAAAAAAAAAAACAATGGTCGGGCCACATTATTATTTATTTTTTTGTTGTTCACTTAATGCCCGCAGAAAATTACGAACAATATAGTTGGTAGTATATTATTCGCCATGATTTTCACCCGAAATTATATTATTTATTATTATTATTATTACGCTTACTGTTTAAAAATTAGTATTTACCCATATACTTACAGTGTACCTAAATTTATTCTTTTGTTTCAAAATATGTCTTATTCATTTTTTTGTACCCGTCGGAAATAATAACCGTACAGACCTTCATTATATATACTTGAATATTGTTGTAGAATTTTTTTTTTAGAATCTGAGAGCAGAGCGAAGGGAGTCTTACGAAAATTACAAACAAACGGCAAAAACACGATTTCGTCAAACTTACTCAGAATCGTTTTTCGTTTGCAATTTAATATTGCATACAGATATAAATTAAATTCTTATATATATATATATATATATATGTATATATATATATAGGTTAGGTTATTCCTTTCCAACTTGCCACCTACAATAATGATTCACCCATGGTGCGAAGTATGTACGCCTTCTTTTTTTTTCCGTTTGCAATTCTACTTGAAAAAATGTATCAAAGTTATTAATTAGAAAACTAATTCAATATATTCAATATTATTATACTATAGTCGCATTAATGAATTTACATTAATCGAACTCCTCTATGCGGTTGAATTATTTAAATGAAATGAATATAATTGGTTCGTTATTAATAAAAAAAAATAATAATAATAATATAATATCTATAGAAAAATAAAATATAAAATAACGAGAAACTTTTTTTTAGTATATATATATATATATATATAAATCGATATTACGTATAATTTGTTGTTATTGATGTTCTTCAATTAGGACGGAAACTTTTATATCTGCAGCAAATAATGGTCGGAAGTAAAACTCGACTTTATCGAGCTCTTTTAGGTCCGGAAAATGTCCGATAAAATTAATGATTTTATACTACAATGTCACGAGAGTAATTATTACTGAACGCGTTTCCAGATTTCATCGATGAATTATTATCGACGTATTTCGATAAAATATTATTTTTAATAATGTAATACTTGCTTACGTAAAATAGATTTTAATTGGAGATGTCCGTGCATTGTAAGAACATGTACATATCTATCATATATTGTTATACAATTGTTTGTAATAATAACAACTATTAGAATTAATTTTATCCGTGACACGCGTTTCATGCCCTATAATATTGGACGGTTATTAAAAACCAACTACTTCACAAGAGAGACAAAAAAAAAAACCACTCAAGACCCTCAGCATTGATGACTTTTTTGTTCTTCTTTTTCCCTTTTTCGTTTGGATTTTGATATTATATTTCTTATTGACACAACCTTGTTATCATAAAAAAAAATAATTAAAATATGGCTTGATAGCAAACGCATTTCATAATATTAAAATAATAATAAATCTCCGCCTGTAAATTATAATTATTCACAGAATCAATGTTTAACTGGAAATATTGACTTAAACCATAACTCATAAAAATCGTTTAGTTATTGTCGGTTTTAATAAACCCAAATAACGAAAAGAAAATATAATCGATTTTCTAAATAGGTTTTAAATTTCGGATATTCGATAAGAAAGTTTGGCACGTTTATGTAAAAAAAAAAAAAAAACTTTAGTCGAATATCAGTAAAACACTTAAAAACATTATTTTTATGATTATGAATTATGTTGGTCACGTAAAAAATACTTTTATAAAAGTATTGAAATACTTTCTGAAACCCGTTTTTATACAAACAGATAGTTAATTACATAAAAAGTATTATTTGAATACAATTACTACGTTTATTTTAGTATTTTTTATTAGTTTTTTAAAAAAATAATTTTGTCCTGTTGTACGTATATACTTACATTCCCACGTAATAGTCAACCGCGGTGTGGTTTTAAAATAATACACGCATCGATATCCGTGTGTATTATTATAATAAGATGAATGAACGTACGTGCATAATATATTCTATACGGATTCGCGTGGGTCATTCGATGTTTTTTTTTTTTTTTTATCGTACATTTTACGGGGAAAAAATGTGATTTGCTTACTTTTTTTTCGTCATACGTCTGTGAACAACTTTTTGATCAGAAATCGTATTTCGTTCATCAACATCGGGGATTAGATTAGGTTGGGTAGAGTGGTAGGTATCTCTGGTAGCAAATTGTATATAGTCGGTGGTATTTATAGTCATTGGGGAGGTAATTTTTTTATTTTCCTTGTAGTTTTCCTTAATAACGGGAAAAACCGTCGATATAAATCGAGAAAATATTTTTTTGTTATTCAGTGAAAAATAATCATGAAGAGACAGACTTGAAATGTACACCGAATTGTTGTATTAGCGTTTTGTAGACGCCGGAACAATTTTCTCTATCTTAAATTCTTGTGGTTTTTTGTTTTAAACTGGAAACAAATGTTGTATTTAATTTTTATCAGTATTTTAAGTTCTTAACCTAACCTAACCATCCCGACTTGTTATGCCTATACTCGTGTATACACGGTTCGCCCACCCGTGACGCGAAGTTTGTCGTTTTTTTTTTTTTTCTTTCTTTCTTTCGTTTTTCCAATCTAATTAACATATTATAATATTTTCTCGCCACACCAGGCGATACCGCTATATTATACCGAAATGATAATAATAACGTTATAGTATATGATCCTCACAATGATGTTTATTATGTATAGGTACTTGCTCTGCTCGTTTATACTTACTCATCTGTAACTCACGGACGACCGTTTGCCAATAATAATAAAAAAAAAAAAAAAAAAAAAAAATAAAGTAAAAATAGGTGCCGCCGCGAGTAGTGTATATTATAATATTATTATTCCGTTATCCGTAGTCGTCGGTATACCGCGGTAGAAAAAAAAAAAAAAAAGCTATTGCTCGAAAAATAAAAATCTGACCGTACATAATTATTATTATTCAATATCGAATTTTATACGAAACAATCGTCGAGGCCTATACACTCCGCCGCGGCTACTACCCTTCGACCTGTTTTTTCCACATTTTTTTTTTTCTATTATTTTCTCTACTTATATATTTTTAATAATATTATATTATTATTATTATTATTAATGTCCGCCCGAAGCCCACAGCCGCGCGCCAATGTGAACGGACCCGCCGAGAATGTCTTCCATTTTTTTTATTTTTTTATATATGTATATTCGCGTGTGTCGGCAATGACGGCGCGGTTATGTGTTTTCGTCACGATATAACATATAGCGGCAAAACAATACAGGTGTACCTATACCGATTAAACTATACGACTAGAACACATTACGTTAACACTCTGTATAAAATACATAATAATAATATGATTAAATTATAAGTATACCTGGTCGGGTGTGCAGCCTCCGCCTCCGCCGAGATCTCCGAAAACGATCACATCGGGTATATTTATGTCGTATCGATACGACGACGGGAATAATTCGGATTAAATTATACGGTCTTTTATGTATATGAAAAATAAAATAAAACCACTGCATTACAAAACAATTTTATTCGTGTAAAAACTAAACAATAAAATGGTCTTTAATTGCATCGATTGGACAACGTTTTCTACTAGAAACCATCCCTGAAATCGACGATTATTTCTATTAAAAACTGGACTGGATGGGCAGATTTTGGTGCTCATTGAGGGGAGGATGACATATCCTCCTGTAAATTATCTTAAGCCTTGTAAATTGAGGCCGACGATGCATGCATTTGTCTGTTTTGTTGGGATAAAAATTTACCTTGTCTACCCCCTGGAATTTACCCTACGGGGGCATACGCCGGCCAGAGAAACATTTAAGAATGAATAAATAAATAAAAGGTCCCCTTATTGTTTAAAGACAAGTAATATTTTTTAAATGAAAATTGTTTTTTTTTTTTTTTTTTTGTTTCTAACATTTGTCCCAAAATTATACTATTATTGTTATTTTGATCGGTAATGAAAAACAGAAAAAAATAACTTCTGGGGTTTGCTCGCTCGTCGGCAATTCAAATACAAACTATACACCACCCCCAATATTAACGATATCCACTGGATATTATATTATAGTTACAACCCTTACACATACAAAAATACATATTATTTTGTATACACTAAGAACGGAAGTCGTCTAAGTTTAGCCGATAAGTTAATTCCACACCGATGACGTTTCGTTCGTATAGTTTAAAGCAAACGTAAAAGCCCCTCAAAAATGAAATGTTTTAGAATATTGAACAAAACAAACAAAATAAATAAAAATAAAACGGTAGAGAAATATTGCGTTGACAATGAGTTATCCCTATATTCCCACCAGGCCTTCTCGATTTGTTATTTCTGTATATTATCGGTGGTAACTTACCGCTGAACCGTGTTATGTTGGTAATCATAGTTTTCGATAATATTACTTATAATCGGGTAGATTTTTAATACCCAATAAAACCGTTGGTTATTTGAAAGAAACCGGCCGTGCCTCTTCCCCCCTTAACTGCTCGATAGCAGTAGATTGACGGAAAAGTCGTTTTTTTTTTTTTCAGAATCATTGTGAAAATCAGAGAAAACGTGTACAAACCGCCGACACCGGTTCTCTTAACTCGCAGCCAAATAATCGCGTCGTATGGCAATAATATATAGTATTAATTGTAGTCAGAAATATATTTATAATATATTATATTATACGTCCATGTTGACTATCGAGTGGGCCGCCGCCGGCAGTAACGGCGACCGTCGGCCACCGCCGTGTTTCGTAAGACGGGCAAAAAAAAAAAAAAATAAAAAAATAAATAGAATAATAATCATAATAAATGCGTACTTACGACAGATCCGCCGGCGAAAACGGTCGTACACCCAGTCGTTTTGGTATGCGTACTTACATAATAATAATAATAATAATACCGTGGCCGACCCGAAATCGGACCGCTAACCCGTACGCGATGTTTCGTTCTTGCGTACATACAAACCGCCGTCACAGCTGAAAAAAAAATACCCGTGCCCCGACGTACTCTAGAGGCCGACAGACGCGTTTTGAATTTATTATCGACGATTATTTATTATATTATACAAATTAATTGCCGAGCCGCGGGGCATGTGTTTTAGGTACGTCGAAAAACCTAACCTAACCTAACCGATTGGTTAAAAAGAAAGGCTCCGATTTCAGGCCGAACCTGAGTTGATTAACCCCGCCTTTGTGCGCCCTTTAACGGTTTTTTTTTTTTTTTTTTTTTTTTGTAATACCATATCAACAGCGTGTGCCTTAATTTTCATTTTCAATATATTTTCGGTCTCATCCCTTTAACAATTAGTGTGTGTATGAACGAAACAAAAAAAAAAAACAATGAAATATAACGAATATTTTTCGGATAACCCGTACCGACTTGAACTTGGAATTTAAACTGTTTATTTACCTTTTATTTGAAATATTTCTTTTAAATTTCTCAATAATTCACCCCGTATAGATCTTGTTTTTGGTTATTTTTTTCACGAAAATAATTTTTGGATTAATGAAAATATTCCAAATTGATCATGTGATTATTGGATTTTAGATTTACCTTAGCTAAAAAAAAAGTTTAAAAAATACGCCAGCCTTAGTTGTGGGTATAAAAATAATATATAGGCAGGTCGAATCAGAGGCGACTCTGATGGGGCTGCAATCACTCTCATTTTAATTTTTCAAGAACGTTTCCAAAAAAATAAAAAAATATATATAATCATTATAAGTCCTATAATAAGGTAGTTGATAATTCGTAAATGCATAGAAATTTAAAAATTGTTACGTTTACATAATATATTACACGCGTTGTTTTGTCGACTATACAATAGTTTGCTGTGTAAACGATGATTATTGTCAGCATTATTGTACTGTTATTTTCATTTCCGGCTTTCCTGCGACTAAAACCGATTTACACACGGGTTTATATTCTGACACAGACGTTCAAATTTCGTAATAATATTATAACAGTTGATAAGATTCATATAATTATTATTATTATTACTATTCGGTAACTCTTCGCAGACTACAGTGAAAACTGCAGGTCGTTGTTTCGAAGACAGTCCAAACTGAGTTCAGATCGAAATTCTTCAATTAAACCTACCAGCAGAACTCCAAAACGGTTTCCCCGTGTAAAGTTTAATTACTTGTTAATTATTGTTCGCCAAACTACCACTGTAATTATACTTTTTACAACTCATTCCCGTTTATAATATATTTACCATAAAATATCATCGTAAACTTTCTTATTTAATAATTGGGGTTAAAGTGTCCGTAAATAACTATCACTTTCAAATTGAACGCTATTAACCTAATTTTTATTTTTTATTATTTAATTTATTCAAAATATATTATCATAATATGTACCCGTATTATTGAATACGCGTACACACCGTGTGTATCGTATACGAAAAATATAATCGGTTTGGCACATATTATGTCTGAACAAAAACAATTCTTAATTTCGTATGTGAGTCCTAAATCTAAGGCATGCAAAATAATAAAAAAATTCTAAAATTCAATACTCGATGACAACCAAATGATATTAATAATAACATAAGGTTACCCAGAAAAAAACAATAACTGAGCAATTTTCGTATTTTAAGGGTACATTTCCCTTTCAACTTATACATTTTTGAAAAATCCTTTGTTAGCGGGGTTGTATACACTGTAAAAAGAACCTCTGTGCAATAATTTAAGTTATCTAGACCCTAGCCTGTGCGCCGATAGTCAATTTTTTAGATAGACATAATATATTGTGAATACCGCGAAGTGTAGCATTATTATTTAAAAAATAATTAATATTATATAATCGTGTATCATTAACAATAAATATTTATTATGGAGTCAATATAATAATGATGCCATTATAATATTTGTGTATATTATTATGTAATGTACACAGCCAATAACAGTATAAAAAATATGTGTTTAAAAAATGTATAAGTATTAAACATTATAGGTTTACGGTGATTCTATGTGCCGGTTCTGACTTATTCGATATACAAAAACAGGCCAAAGTAAAGATATTTTTCATATATTATCCTCGTACGCTGCACCGATCTAAAATAAAAAAAATGGTTCTTCCTTATTCGTTAGTTTTTTTATTATATAATATTTATTTATATTGGTCCGTAATCATTGTGTGCTAAATGCTGTGCCTTATATTTCGGCTATCATCGTAACATTATTAATTTTATCTTTGTTTGAATTCCGGATTTTCACGTGCGAAGTCGTAGTTCGTTTCGTATCATTAACTGTTGTTATTAGGCACACCTAATTTATTTTTATTTTATGAATGAACTTTAATTCTATATTATTTTTTTTTATCAAATTAAATTCTATAATATGTTGAATTAATAAATACATTTAATCGATTTAGTAAATTATTAACAGATTTATCTCAAAGCGTTTCGGATTGAACGACAATTATCCAACGTTACTGTTACTATAACTTTGTTTTATTAATACACAAACGTTTTAGATATGCAATAGTAGTAGTAGTAGTAATAGTACACATTTTATCTATTCGATTTTTATATAAAAATAAATACTTACCAATATACTTTAGTAGTAATTTTTTTTTTTTATATATTACAAAATACATAATAATATATTACCTACTTGGAAAAAAATATAGGTCATCCATTGGTACGTTAAAAAAAAAAAAAAAAAATGTAAAAAAAACCACGCATAATGTTTATATCAGTCTTACAATTTATTGTATTTATACAGGTATTCACGCAAATTCGTAGTACCTTCAGAAATTATAGGCTAATTAAATTACAATGCGTTCGGCGTGAGCATTAAATTCGATTTTAAATCTTTTTTCGCGTAACGTCAGTTGAATTTGTAATGTAACGTTTATTGGCAACTGATCCGTTATATTGTAAGCGAACGATTATACCGATTATCACGTTGAACGGTACAACAACAAAAAAAAAAAATTAAAAAAAAAAAGTATACATATATAAACGAATACGAAATCGCTATGGAAATAATAAAATAGTGGACGGTATGGAATTTAGATTAATCGATTTATTATTCATCGTGTCTGTTCAATTAAGACTCTCCCCCCCCCCGGGCAAAGAAATGTATTTATTTTGTGTTTGCGTATAAACAACGCGTTTCCTCATATTGGTTTGGTTTTATAACAATTTGATATTATATTTCAAGTTTTATAAATTGAGTCATTTCGGGATAAATAAAAAAAAAGTTTAGAAAACACGGGGAGCAGATACATATTATATTATTCAACTATTTATAATTATTTTAAACAATTTTTTTTTTATAAACGTTCATTACTAGATACGACACACAAATAAAGTCAATTTCTCTCAGGTCTTTACAATTATTTTAATATTTTATTAAATGTTGTCATTTAGCGAGATAACGGATACAGTAATGATTTCGGAATCGTTGGAGCTAAAATAAGAAAACAAATGTTAAAAATATACACTACTAACGCTGGAAAATAAAAGTTAGTTTTTGTTCGTTTTCACTTTTCTGTCATAATAAATGTCAAACTATATGAATTATGATGGAAACTTTTCTTTCTTTTTCTATAACATATATTTCATACTTGTATAACGTTTTATAGTTTCTTGATATTTACCGGTGCAAAATACTGACGATGTTATAATTTTCAAATTAAATATAATGCAACGATGAGTAGATATCATATTACGGCCAGTATAGTACGATAGGATAAGACAAATAAATTGTCTGTATACTGTGGAAGTTTTTACGTCCACGTGTAGAGAAATTATTTTTATTTTTTCTTATTATTTTATATATTAAAATACGAATGCGAATATCTAGGCGTTTATGATTTTGCAGACCACACAGTACACGTGCTGTTTAGCTAAATTTGTAAATAATCAGCGAATTTATTTATAATATATTATTTTAAATCCGCGTTAGTCATTGACAAAATATCGTTACCAATATTATTTCAACACAATATTAATATTTATATCATATTTTTTATTTTTATTATATTTAATTTTTTTATTTATATAATTTATATATTTATTTATCATTGCGATACAGCTTATAGAAATCGAAAAATGGTAATAATAATCGATTTGATCGTCCTACAAAATGGTTATAAACTTTTGTTGTACCGAGTGACTGTGTAGTCGTTGGACGTCCAATTTATCGAATCAATTAAAAAAATAATAATGGAAGTTGTTAGAAATCTATAAAATGGATTATAGAAGATCGATAATACTAATAATACCTATATCCGTATCACGTGTTCTGTGAACTAAAACGACAATAAAATTGTGCGTCCGTCCCTATAGCAAATTTATTAATATTTGCTAATTAAAAATTAAATTGCATACCTAGTCGAAAAAATAAAATGCTAAATTAACATACTTTCGTCGAGATGTAGTCGTGTAGAGGGCATGTCGAGATTATTTAATAATATATGATATCGTTATTGAGTACGATGGTTCACAGGGTAAATGTGGAATTAAAAATTAATTTATACTCAAATTTTACTTATAGAACCAACTTCATTTAATTAATTAATATTTTTTATTTTAAATGTTACAGTATAATAAATACATTTTAACAATATTTAAATATGTTTTATACTCTATTGTTTCGAGTACTTTCAAGTACTATTTTACTTAGGTAATGTTTTTTTTTCTAGTTGACAAGTTGTCTTTCAGTTTTTAATTAAAAATATTTGTTTTTTTTTTTTTTTTTTTTTTAAAGAAAATGTTTGGAATGTTTTAGTAGTTTAGTTAAATAATTTTTAAATTTGTATTCTGCCAAGTTAAAAGTACCGAAATTTAAAAAATACTTATTCGAGAGTAAATAACAACTGCGCTTTTTAGACAAATTAAATTGGCCATTTTTTTTTTTTTTTTTAGGTTTTGCATAATTTGTTCGGCATATAATTTTTTGAACGTGCTTAAAATACATTTACCCGTTTCATATTTTCAAAAAATACAAAATTATTAGTGAGGTTCTAAAAAAATAATACAAAATTAAATTACATGAATAATACATGTTATGGCAGTTGAAATATGAAGTTAAAAATGACTATTATTATGTTTTGACATTTAACCATTCGTCGTCCGATAGAAAGATTTCGTTTACCGGTGTGTAAGAGGTTATAAGATATAAGCGGGTTAAAAAAAAAATGGCGGGGATTATCGTACATGTGGGCCCCTATGTTTTTTTTTTTTTTTTTGTTAACTTCTCATCACTCTGTCGTGTGTAATAATATGTTCAACACCGGAATGTGACAAGGTCCGGATCGGAGTTGTAGCAATACGGACGGATTGTATTGCCGCGCTAAAACTCGAAATTAACAATATTAAATCGAGAGAAAGCAAAAAATAAAAAATAAAAAAATAGATGTCGAAGGCCGAGGTCCTTATTTAGGAGTGCAAGAATACAGTCGACGCGGTGTGACGATGTTTTAAGCCGATACAATAATATAAATAAATGTTGTCCTTTGCTGTTCGGCCCGAGCAGTAAAGTAAATACGTAAATAGGTTTTAAATTTACAGGGGAGTTTTAGCACGACATTCTTGGAGCATTTTCTGGTTAAAACCAATAGGAGTATGGGTTAGGTTATTCCATTTCCCGTCCGCATTGTCTTAACTCGCAGTGTCATTTATTGACTAGGTTTTAGCGCAAAGCTGGCCAATTTTTTTTTTTTTGAACAAGTCCAAGTTATGAAATTCTAAAAAAAAAAAAATAATAATAATTGTGCCAAGTTATTTTTTAAAATATTAACAAATATGAGTAACCAAATTAGACACAGGAAAATATTAAGTTACTTTTTAAAATGCCCCTTATACTCTTAAACGTATTTTGTGTTTTAATATTAAAACTTTTATAGACTTACCATGCTATTGACCCATCTTGTTATGTATTTATGATATTCGTGTATAAAAATACATAATTTCCATCGAAAAATAAATGCAAAAAACTGGTGTACTGGTGTTTTTTTTTGGTTACAAATAAATTTGTAAATAACTTCAATTTTAAAATAATTATGAAGTCAAGTAACGTTATTTGTTAAAAGAAATAACTAAGTTATTTTCTAACATTCTATTTTTTTTTTTTTTTAACCAGTTACTGCCCAGCTTTGGTTCTAGGTTCACACTCGGGACACTGACATCCTTGGATTAATATCAGGTTAGGTTAGGACCAAAAACTATTAGGAGTTATGCTTTGTAAATTTGTTAAAACCAACTCCTGGGCCGAACACGGACCTGTCTGTAAACAGGGTAAAATCATACGTTTGTATTACAAATTTGTATTATTTTAGTTTTTTGTTCACCATGTGTGTGTACTTCTACGCGCTATTTTTTTTCCATCTACATTGATAATGACGATTTCCGCGGTTCGTATACCCGCTAATTATCGAGAAGGTTGAAATTAACAATATACCGTGAGAAACGCGTATTTCTATAACCGTTCGTAATATAATGTAATAATTATATATATTATAACCTTAGCTTTAGAAGAATAATATATTTAATTTATTTACGAATACAATTTGAAACTTTTAATATATAATACACACGTCTCTCGTACTTGTATTTTTCGTTAAATTCCGTATTATTATATTTAAGGTATACGTGTAGCCGATAAACGTTTTAATGAACCCAGTTCTTTTACCGTATAATATATATTTTTTTTTTAAAAAAAAAAAAAACATTCTCTTAGTTTAACGTTCGCTTAAATTATAGTTATAATGATGATAAAAATTAGCGTATTATTTTTAAATTATTGTATTCCGTCTTAATTTTTTCAGACTAACTAGTTTTGTGCGATGTGCGTTGAATAATATTATATTCTATATTAATATATATTTCAGAAACACTAGAATCTTTTGTTTCTGTGGGTCAAAGCAGGTCGTAGGTTTTTAAAAAAATAAAATGGTTTTTATAAGTTTTAATATTTATTCTTAAGTACGATAATAATAATTATATTTCTATGTGCTATTCCTCACCTCCTACTCGGGAATTTGATATATTACTATACTCTTTGATTATAACGTTTAACCTATTTTAAATTTTTGACGTTATATAGAGTGAGTAGGTATCTTAATCATTATTATACGTATTATATTCGTGTAATGTGGTCCGTACAATAATTGTGCGTTTATGTTCAATAATAATATGCGTTATAACTAGTTATAGATTTATATGCAAATGTATTATTCACCTAGAATAATTTCGATTAACTATGTCGATGTTTCGTAATGTGTAGATTCTATGGTTCATTTTTTTGTTTTGCATATTTGAATTTTTTTTTAAATAAAAATGCATATAAATTGCATATTTTATAATATCCATTAAAATGGGTATTTATAACCCGTCCTAGTTTAACAAAATAATTACTATGATTTTTATTATTGGAGTTGTTTTATTTATTCGCTAGTGTAAACCCGGGAATTTTAAAATAATCGGGGATAATTGTAAAAATGTCGTGGAATTTGTGATTTCTACAGGTATTTCTAAAATATAAAATTAATACATTTCTAAACTTGTTTTATTCCATACCCCTATGTATTTTATGTAGTCCTTGCCGCGGGTGAATTTATTACTGTGAAGTTTTGACTATTTTTCGAGACGTATTACTTTATTTTTATTTTTTATAGACATTTATTTTTATTTTTATTATGCCTGAGGATGGAAAATGTTTAAAAACTGTCATGGAAAAGCCGGGGGGATGTTCACAGTTCAAACTTTTGACAACTCGGTTTTTTCTTCGTATTTTTATTTTATTTCTATTATATTTATTGAGTGATAACCTTCCACCAGTTTATATATATATATATATATTATAGTTTAATTTAAAAATTAAATTTCTCATAGGATTTCTACTTTTTTTTTTTTTTTTTTTTTTTACTTGTGATTTTCTTAGAATACGTGTTTTATTCGCGTATTTATAGTACTAGTCGATTGTGAAATTCGTTTTATCATTTTATGACGAATATAATATTATGATGTCAATTAGAATTTCTTTCGCAATCTAAACCGAGACAACATCAATGCACGTACAAATTGTAATAAACGTATTGTAAATTTATTTATATATTTTCCCCCTTCCCCTCCCCGTAACGACACGCTGAATTATAAAATATTAGTTGTACGGGAAATTTATTCTCCGACAACAATTTTTATATCGACGCATTTCAATTAAATCTTATAGAAAAATAATTATCTAATTCAAATGTAAATATTTATTATTTTCATTTAAGCCCTTTATTTGTATATTCTTTATAAACGAAACTATTAACCTTGACTCCCGACGGAGGAGGTTTTATAGTTATAATCAGAGGTGGATTGGACCGTCGGGAATTCGGGAGTTTACCCGCTTCTTCAAATAACTAATGTAAAATAGTATTTAAAGGCAAAAAAAAAAAATTCATTGATATATGTGCTGATGAAACATTAATTGTTTTTTTCTACTAATGGGCATTATTCCTAGAGTCGAAATAGCTTTTAGTTTATTTACATTTACATTATTTTAATAAGAAACATTAAAGAATACGTACCGTCGTCTAGTATTTTGGTTTTATCAAATACATCGAGAGTAACCCGTGGACTGTGTGATGGTACCAGTGACGTAGGAAGCCTCGCTAGTGCCCCTGGCAAACTTGAAAAACGCCTTTTACCAATTAACAAATTGATGTGATGATATTTTTTTTTAATCTGTAATTTTACTATTTTTTTTTTTTTTTTTTAATGAAAACAATTTATATTTATTAGTTATTATTACATTGTAAATTTCAAACTATAAAAATTTTTCTTTTCTTGCTTAAAGGCTGAAATTCATCAGAATTCATTAGAATTCATCGATTATTTTTTCATATGATATTTTTCTAGCAAGTTCATGTTCAATGGATAAAATTGCTATGCTTGTTAATTTCTCTCGTCCAATGGTTAATCTTAATTAATTTTTTATTAGTATAAGTTAACTTTTTTCACAACTCGCAGTTGTTACTGAAATGGTGAAAAATATTCTTAACACTATTTCTGTAATAGGATAAATATCTTGTAGATTTTCTTTATGTAAATAGTCTTAAATAAATCAATCGAAGCAGCCGTTTACACAGAAATCATACACATTTCAAAATGTATAACGAAAAAATGTCGTTTTGAAGGTAGAATAAAAATACCACAAAATGTTGCGCCCCTTGCATTTTGCGTCCCTGGTGTAGGCACAGTTCGACATAACCTTACTACGCCACTGGATAGTACCAAACAAGATACCAGAACGTCTTGGACACGTCTTTTTAATGTCAACAATAGTAAGCGGGCACTTTGTCCATAGATACATTATTTTTTTTCTAGAATTGATAACATTCTAATTTTATTTCGTTTATTCCAAGGTTTATTATTCTGTGCGCGTTTATAAATTTGTTTAATAGTTTTTGTACCTGTGCCTATTTTCGATTCTTAATAATAATAATTGTAATCCTTGCGTTGTTCAAATTTCCATCATGTCAGAATTAAATAAAAAAAAACATATAGGTCGTGATGTAACTGTAGTTTTCAAACCGACTAATAATAATAAACGAGTTGTTCTATTCCAAATGTTGATAATAAAACTATCTTTAAAAAAGTGTATATTGTAATGATATTATTAATAGTTTGGTTTGTTATCCGTTATGTTTCTATTGTTTATCGTTTTCTGTTATCCACTTGAATCGTTTAACGTTATAATCAAGAAGTTTTGAAGCTCTGATCGTGAAAACTTTTTTCTACAAAAATATTATTCTTACAACATTGGTGTAGATTTTTCGATTTTACCGTACATTATTTTATTTTAAAATAGTAAATTAAAATGAGTTTCTCATCGTAATATTGTACGATAATGTACTACTAACTGTGTAACCTATTGAATTTCAACACGCACCACTGAGTTTTTTTTACTTTGTATTGTAGAAAAAAAGGTTTAATTGTATTAATCACGATGTTCGTAGGAAAACGGTATTTTTTTTTTTTATGTTATCGGCTAACGTTTATACACTTAAAATAAATCATAAAAATCAAACATACACCGAAGTGTTGTAAAATTATTATTCCATTATAATGAATTGATTTTATTGAATATGACATAATAATATTATAGCGATAAGATATAGTAAATAGGTTTGTTAAAATAATATAATCTTAATGCATTTTAATTTACAGAACACATACACCA
This sequence comes from Tuberolachnus salignus, assembly GCA_956483605.1. Lineage (NCBI taxonomy): Eukaryota > Metazoa > Arthropoda > Insecta > Hemiptera > Aphididae > Tuberolachnus > Tuberolachnus salignus. Next base: position 29,492,692 of record OY101434.1, read on the forward strand.
ATGCAGAGAAATTATTAACAGCGGCCGAAGAACTGTCTCAAACTGGCGAATGTGACGCGTCTGACATTTGTTCAGTCGCTGCCGAACTCGAGAGCCATGTAGCCGCTTTTGCGGCTCGTGTCCAAGCCAGGCGACGGCGTTTACAAAGAGCTGTGAATTTCTATACCCATCAGTCTGAGGTAAATTACAAAAAAACCAATAAATTACCTCACAATAATATTGCATTCCATTAATTGAAATCCTATAATATTATGTAATTTGTATTCCGTTTTTGATTCTAATAGCTCCAAGGATGGCTTGATGAACTCAGAGCCGAAACCGATGGGTGTGACGAAGCCGCGGATACTCTGGAAGGTACCGAAAGGGCCCTCGAACAAGTTAGCCATCAGCGGGATTCTTGTTTAGATGCATGCCATTCGACAATAACTGAAGGGGAAGCTCTATTACAAGAACTTAGGTAATTGAAATGACACATCAATAGTACTTAATTTATAATTTATGATTTATTATGCGTCCGTTTGTGTTAAAATACTTTATTTTGTTCCACTAGACATGTGTTAGATTTGAGTTTTTTCTATTAATTTATGTTTTTTTTTTTTTTTTTTTAATTATTTTTTAAAGGGCCATATTGTTTTTGTCCCATTACTGTTTCATAGATTTATATTAAATTATGTTAAATTTAAGTTTTTTTTTCAATAGTAAATTTAAGAACTAACCTTATCTACCGAATTGCTAATTTGTTATTTTAATAGTCAGCAAAACTGAATAAATAAGCGCCTTCTTTTCTTATCTTTATTATTATTATTATTAGTTATTACTATAATTTTTTTTTTTTTTTTTATGTTCTCAATATGATTTGTGGCATCATAATATTCACATTCAATACCTATTCACGAATCAGTAATCACTCTCAATTCTTATTTTGTTCTCATATATTCACACGTCATATGTATATAATACAACATTTACTTTAGTTTTTATTATTTTTCCTCTTCAAATAAAATGTTTAAAAAACAAAAATCAATTACTCAGGCTAACAGTACTGTGGTGAAATATAAAATTACTCGGGCAAAAACTAATTATTATGAGACTTTTAGAAGTCAAGTTTTAGAATACGAGTTTGTATTAATATTTTTACAATATGATTAATACTAAATTATTTTGTTTATTATATTTTTTTCAGAAGTGGAGGTGTGACTGCAGAAATGGATCCTACTGGTTCAGTTGCTGCAGTAGATGCAGCACTTGAACGGTTGAATAAACAGCGTTTAGAATTAGAACAATTATGGGCAACAAGAAAATTAAAATTAGACTTATGCTTAAGATTACGAATTTTTGAAAGGGATGCACTTGAAGTAAGAACTCATATTATATTATTATTACAATTAAAATATTTTTATTTGAATATACAATTTTTATTAAGTAATATTAATTAATAGATTAGGTTAAGCTTGTTGTTATTAGTATCAAATTTATTTAATCATTTGAACAAGTAGAATTGAAAAATATTTAAAATGTATTTATACAGTTGTGGATTGTTTAAAGACATATATTAGATTGTAATTTTGGCAGTATAATATTTTATTATGCAATTTATGAAATCAACTTTAAAAACTATTTAATAACAATAATAATAATAAAAATATATTTTAATTTTACACAATATATATTTTGTTGTATGTTGCAACAGATAATATACACTAAGGGAATACAATTTATTTAAATTCACAATGTTTTTAAGCCAGTTCTATTCTTAGTTTTTTTACGGTGCTATAACTAGAACACACTAGCAGTAATACTTTAAATTCAATGTCAGTTTGATCTGGCAACATAAAGTTTATCATCAGATTTCTTGTTGGTTTTATAATTATTGTACTCGTGTCCCATTTTCTTTTGACATACGAATAGCTGGTTTTGTGAACACAAAATTCCTCAAGTATGTTAAACTATTATTTTTCTGTATGTCAATCAGGTATCCTCACAGTTGGAGCTTTGGGCTAATGAATTAGAACGAAATCAAAATGAAGTAATCACAACATTAACAGAAGCTGAGTCTCGTTTATCTCGTCACAACGATTCAGTCGCACAGATGCAGGCAGCCGTTTATCAAGCATTGGAACAAGGCGAACAATTGGCCCAAGTAATTATAATGTTATTATATAAGTATGTCAAACCATATAATGTTTAATGTGCTGTATGCGTTCATAAGGTGTTAGATAAGTCTGGAGTTGGTGTTATGGCTGACAGTCAATATACTGCTCAAACTAGAGTACAAGTATTACTTGAATTTTTGCACGAGCGTCATATGGATTTAGTAGAGTTGTCCGAGATCAAACGTAGCCGGCTCGACCAAGCTGTTCAGTTATGCCAATTTAATAATGATGCGTCACAAGTAAAAACAAAATAGTTTTTATTTTAAATATATAATATAAAACATTTATTGATAATTTGATTATGAAATAGGTGATAAGTTGGATTCGAAATGGGGAATCAATGCTATCAGCTAACTTCACCATTCCCAATTGTTTAGTAGATGCAGAGATTCTTAAAAAAGAACATGAACAATTTCAAGTTGCTATTGAGGTAATTCATATTTGATCAAATATTTTGATTATTTATTTTTTAAGCTATATTTTACTTACAGAAAACTCACTCTGCCGCTGTACAAGTAAAACAATTGGCCGAATCTCTTGTAGCGGCTAACCATTATGATTCAACTACAGTTAAAGAAATGGCCGTGGAGGTGACTAAACGATGGCAACAGTTAGTTACTTGTGCAGAAGAACGGCATAAACTAGTTACAGCCAGTCTCAATTTCTATAAGACCGCAGAACAGGTAAATATATATATATATATATATTTTTAAATTAATGTAAGATTGCTTTTATTTATACAAAATTATACAATTGGATATTTTGGTTATTAGGTGTGTTCTGTAATGGATAGCCTCGAACGAGAATATCGCCGTGAAGAAGATTGGTGTGGAGGTGGTACCACTGAAGCCGATAAGTTAGGGCAACTTTGCACCAAACACCAAGAACAAAAGGAAGCTTTCCTCAAAGCATGCACATTAGCCAGACGTACTGCTGAAACATTTTTAAAATATACCAACCGTAGTTTGCAGTACTATAGCTGTACTAATCAGTCAATGGCTACTGTGGATACAGCATCAGAAGCACGGGTTAAAAACATTCTCGAAAAACTATCTGGTCAAGAAAATAAAGTACTTGACCATTGGTCACAAAGAAAAAAAAGACTTGACCAGTGTCAACAGTTTGTATTGTTTGATAAATCAGCTAAACAGGCTATGGAATGGATACACAATGCTGGAGAACAATATCTAAATACACATACCACTGTCGGTGCTACACAGGTTTGTAAATGTATAAAATAATGTACAATAATTGAGAAGTTTTTAAATTTTTTTTTTTTACATTTAGGATGAAACAAGGCATTTACTTCGTGAACACAACGAATTTAAGACATCAGCCAAAGAAACACGCGAAAAAGTTAAATTGTTAATACAGTTGGCAGACAATTTAGTAGAAAAAGGTCATGCTCATGCTAATGCCATAAAGCAATGGGTGGCTGCTGTCGACCATACATATAAACATTTTAGTTCTAGAATGGATAAATATAGGTATGTATACATTTTAAAGAAATATATAATATATATATATTATATATATATATTTATATTATATATATAATATATATAATATAAATTTATAATTATTATCTAATTTTAATGTTATATTTTGTTTAGACTTGAATTGGAAAAGAGTTTAGGAATCCAAGAACATATTGATACCCGTGATTTGTCCATTGATAGAAATTCTGATCCAAATTTAGAGCAAAAAGTAAAAGAATCATCAACTAAAGAATTAAAAGAATTAAATGAAGAAAAGAGAAGGTCAGCTAGACGAAAGGAGTAAGTTAAAATTAAATAAATTGAATATTGAGTAGACATATTATTTACATTTTTTAACCTTATACATAATTTTCAAGAACGGTACCTAATTTTTGATTTTAAAACAGAAACCAACCTCTATTACGGTATAAAAAAAAGACAATTTATAATATATATCTAATTTAACAGTCATAATAGTTACTTTTGAATTATAAGTTTTGTTAATTTATCTTGTAATTATGTGTTCCACTTATGGTACACATAATTTTATTAAAGACATTGTAATGTGCCGGTTGTATATTTTTTATATGCTGAAGATGAAAATAACTATAGTTAGGTGAATGAAAAGTGGCCGCTGATACCACTGTTCCAACTGGCAGATTTCCACCAGGGTTTCAAAAATTGTTTCACAGTTAGCACGTATAAACCACAGGGGGGTCTGTTACTTTAAGGGATGAGAAAACATAGATGGATATATTTCATTTTGTTTCGATATGTATTTTATAAAGTTGTACACAACAAAAATGGTGCTATAAACCAATCGCTCTATCTGTGACTCAGTTTTATAACACTTATTTATTGAAAAAAAAAAAAAAATGTTATTACCATATTTGCCAGCAGCCACTTTTCATTCTAACTATAATAGATTTGAATGAGCATAAATTATTGCTATTATTTATTATCTACACAAACAACTGTAATAATTGTATTTTGTAAGAACTATAATAACTATGGTAGATTGTTTTGTTTAGAAGTAATTTATGAAAATTGGATTTTGCACTTTAAAGATATTAATAAAATTGTATTTGGAAAAATAAATAACCAAGAAGCCATTATAAATTTAATTTTAATATAATTTATACATATCATTTTAGATTCATTATGGCTGAACTACTTCAAACCGAACGTACCTATGTAAAAGACTTGGATGTTTGTATCAAAGCGTATTTAGATGAAATCCGTGCTCTTCATAATGTTCCAATTGGTCTTCATGGCCGAATTGATATTTTATTTGGCAACATCGAAGACATACGTAATTTTCATCGAGATGTTTTTATCAAAGAGCTCGAAAAATATGAGACAATGCCAGAAGATGTCGGACATTGTTTTGTTACATGGGCTCAAAAATTTGATATGTATGTAAAATATTGTAAAAACAAACCAGAATCAAATGCCATATTAGTACAACATTCAGGTTCTTGTGGTGGTGTTTTTGAAGAACTTCAAAAGAAACATAACATTGATCATCCGATTGCTGCTTACTTAATAAAACCAGTGCAAAGGATTACTAAATACCAATTGCTGTTAAAAGATCTCCAATCTTGTTGTAAAGAAGGACAGGGTGAAATTAAAGATGGCTTGGACGTTATGTTAAGTGTGCCCAGGAAAGCTAACGACGCTTTACATTTATCCTTGTTAGAAGGCTGTGATATTTCTACTGATGAATTGGGGGACGTAGTTGTACAAGATACACTGTATGTTTCTGACTCTAGACATCACCTTTTGCGTAAAAGTCGTGAAAGACATTGTTTCCTGTTCGAATTGTACTTGGTGTTTGCCAAACACGTAAAAGATAACTCAAATAATCCCAAAGTGAAATATCTTTATAAAAACAAACTCATGGTAATATTTTTAATTTATTATATTTTATAAGTTAAATAAATACTAAATTTCTTTTAGACTTCGGAACTTGGTGTTACTGAGCACATAGAAGGTGATGAATGTAAATTTGCGGTATGGACAGGGCGTGCACCAATTTCAGATTATCGTATTGTGTTAAAAGCGTCGACATTAGAAGCAAAACAAACGTGGGTCAAAAAACTCCGAGAAGTTATACAAGAAACATATTTCAATTCAGCATTGCGTATGTATATGCCTAAGAGTCCTGCAAAACTTAAACCAGAAAGTCAACGATCAAGCCGGTTGGTATTATTATTAATAATCTAATTTTACTATAGTTAATAACTTGTAAAACAATTGTTTAGAGATTTAGAAGAAGAAAACTTGGATCGAGGTTCATTGGCTTCTTTTGGATCAGGCAACACAACGGATTCAGACAAGGTATGTAATTAATATCAAAATTGTTAATTAGATATTAATAAATATTAAACTAAACTTCACTAAATGATATTAAACTAATAAGTTATCGTATTATTAGATAGTGGGTATATTTTAAAATGTATGACTGTTGTAATATTATTAGGTTTTTTTTTACCCATGTTCATACTACTACTTATATGCTTATGCAAATTGTTTCATTAATTTTAATTTTATCCACAAGCCAATTTTGTTATATCCAAGTATTATTTGAGGAATGTGATCATTTTTTTTTTTAATGTATATTTTTTTATTTTATAAAGAAAAATTTATTTAAAGTGGTTGAATTTTAATTATATATAAATATTGATTTAATTTTTTCCAAATAACATACTAAAAAAAAAAAAAAAAAAAAAGACTTATGAGCAACAACAACACAGACTTTAAAGAATACGTTCCAGCTGTTTTATGGCAAAGACAGGGTTTTTGGCACAAACATGGAACATAAATTGAGGTAGAACAATTTTGGCATAAACCGTTTTGGGGTTAAGGTTTTGGTTGATAAATCGGGTTAAACGTATAATAATATTTTTTTTCAAAGTAGCAAATGAGTACATCAAATTAACAAAAAAACGAACATTTGATGAATGTTTGACCGTTCTGTGTCCTAAACTTCTCGACCCGAACAGTTATACCGCAATGTTATATACAAATACTCTATATGCGCGTAAATGTATTTAATACAACACTTGATGGATTTATGCCAAAATTCAATAATCTGTCGTCATCTACCGAAAGTGTTTAGCAGGTAACATTCTGTTGGCGCACGTTCAATCAACTTATCTACGGTATAGACACAAGTTTATCCAGGTGCGATTATCAAAGTCTTGTTTTCAAAACATTTCCTAAGAGGCTATAATATATATTGTTTTTATTATTTATTCGCGTTATATAAAATATCATAATATTCAACATTTCCCGATCCGACCGTATTTTATAAACTAGTCTGCTAACAATAATAGGTACACACAAAATTCTATGATGTTTTAAGTGACATTATGGATATGGTTATTTTATCTACCGTAAGTGTTTTCGAACATAACATATAAACTTGTGTCGAAATTACCTAATATACGACTTGCAATTATCTAGTTAATTACAATTTAAAATACTTTTATCCTAAATATCTACCGTTTCGTTCAAGTTAATCGCCGATATCATTATGTCATATCCTATAGATAATGCGGTTGTCTATCATTTTGTTTTTATGTAAAAAAAAAAAAAAACTCTAAAATCACCGTAAATGGTAATTTGTTCTCTTCGGCGAATTTTCGTCACACGTTTGAACAAATTTTACGATTACACAATAAATACGAATTATAATACTTGTTGATAATCACTTTTAAATGAATATGGAAGGGAATTTTCATTTTTTTTTTTTTTTCAATAATTTCGTCACAATTGCCTATAAACCGACTGCTAACATTTAAATGTCGGGCGTGCATCATCTTTATTTGTGAAATTGTGTAATTGTGTCCTGTCTTTTGAACATTATGTATTTACAGAGGTAATATTAATTATAATATTCGTGAACAGTAGGTAACTGTTCTTTTTTTATTCTACGGGCATACATATAATTTTAACGAACGCTCGTATAAAATCCATAATATAATTTAAGTATAATGCGATAAAACACAAAAACAAAAAACTGTAATAAATAACGTTTAATGAAGTAGCTACCGGAGTTACTTTATAATTATATTTCGTTAGGATATGTATACAAAATATATAAGATAGGTCTTAGAGATTTTATTATGTATATATAAGTTTTCAATCTCGAAAAAAACACGTTTTAAAATATATTATAATTGACAAAATGTGTTGGAAGTTTTCTTTTAACAGAAAATCGATATATTATATATATATAGCTAAGTCGGAGGAAAACGGCTTTGAATTATATATTATTTTTTTTTTCTTTTCTGTTCGTTACGAAACGGCTTGAATAATAATTATGCGTTAAAAATAATAATAATAAAAAAAAATTCTCGAGGAAATTATTATTATTTGAATAGTACTGCGCCGTATACCTATATTATATTACGTTTACGTTTATAGACTGTTAATTTTGCAACGTCGTGCAAAACGGTCGTAACGAGAGCCAAAAGCCGCCCGACGCGTATAATCGCACCGAATTATTGTGCGCTTGTACATTTCGTACGTTTCTCTCTCCCGTTTTCCCTCCTCTCCCACCTAATATACCCTCTCACTTCACGCCGTCGTTTTTCATCGGCTGAGTTTTAGGTTAGGTTACATTGGCTTTTTAGGGAACAGTACCGTCGTCGGGTTGATTATTGGACCGACAAGAAGTTGGACGTCGGATTTTCGTAGCCAGGATTTTTAGGCGGCGGGGAGGGGGTGTTGTAATTTTTTATTTAAGTACAACTTGTGATGTGGAGAGGCCCCCCCCCTTCCGTCACGGTATACGGTATAGAAGAGTATTTTTATTATAGTAATGTCTTCGATTTTCACGATAAATAATAATATCGAATATGAAATAAAATCATCTATAACTAAATATTTTACATGAAAAAAAAAAAAAAAACCCCAGTACATCATTTACTATATACCTAAGGTATTTACCTGGCTTAAACACTGCCTGAGGAGGAACACCTAAAACACAACGTCCCCACCCCAGCTGCGCTCCCTGTTTCATCTAAATCGAGTTTTAATTCGACTTTTTGTTTTTTTAATAATATAGATGAGATATAATTATTTTTTTAAATCGTTTTCGGTGCAAAGTAACGCTACTCTAATTTTTTTTTTATCCGCAATAAGCACATATTATATAAACTCGACTGACTTTATACCGAATCGTCGACCTGTTTTTTACCGAGCCAATATATATATATTTTTTTTTTTTAATTGTTATTTTAATCATCTCGTTACACAATAATTGGCCGTATATCTATAGGGACGGGGGGTGGGGGGCTACGTCGTGACCGCAATATTATAATATCGTAAAATAAGCGCGTGTAAGATGCGAAAAAAATCCCGCCCCACCGGAGGATATTTATTCCATGGTTGCGCGAAAAAGAAAAACCGGCGCTATATATTTAAACGATAAAGAAAAAGGCCTCGCCCGACGAGGATTTTATTTCTCGCTCCGATCTCGCAATGTATTATGTATTGTGTATGTGCGCGGGGCGGCGGACTACTAAAGTGGCGGTTGGCCCGCGGTACCCCCTACACTCCTGTCGTGGCGCGAGAGCGATACGGGACAATGTCGGGCGTACCGGGAGGGGTCAGTGGCGACGCCGAACGGTTTTTAGATAAGGATAATCCGCTCCGCTGGCGGGTAGGTCGTGTGGGGCGGTTTTTTCCTCGGCCCGCGAGCGCCTCACCCGCGGCTTTTCCTCCGCGCGCGACCGGAGCGCCCCCTCGACGCTCTACTATACCTCTCCGCGCCCGGCGCGCCTCACCGAATACCTGGTCCATATACACACGCGCTCACGCACGTACGCACGTACGTACGCACGCACCCACCGCATACTGCAGCACGTTCACGCCGCGCGCGCACGCACACGCACACGCACACACACACACACACACACACAGAAAGCACAAGAATCGGCGGCGGCGGCGACGACGAGCGATCGAGCAAAGTGCCGTCGACAGTCGATGGCGAGCCGCTCTGGTCGATGGCAGCACCGAGCACCGGTGTTGGCCGCCGAGCTGACGACCTGTCGGCGGCTGCGGTCGTCGCGGCATCCGTGCCGACGACTACTCCGTCCAACAAAATGCACGAGCTACTCCCGAGTCCGGCCGCGTTCACCGCCGCCACCACCACCACCGCCGGATCTCGTTTCGCCGACGTTTCGTCGTTGGCGGTCTCGGGCAAGTCGCAACGGCGCAAGATCTCGTTGCCGTGGTTCAGACAGGCGAGCGCGTCCACCGCGGCCGCCGCGCTCGCCCGGCAACACACCATCGACACGCCGAGCTCGTACAGGCACCGTCCGACCGCCGCCACCGCCGCCGTCGTACAGGTACGCCATGGTGCGCATGATACCCGGAGGAACGTGACCGCCCCGGTGGAAGGGAGGGCTTTCCCATTCGTATAACATTGCCCGTGGTATATTTTTGTGCCGCCATAAATTATTTTGCCGCTACACCTTGGGCGGCATAAATTATTCCCGTATGAATATATCGCGTATAGTATACATAAATTATTCCTGAATCTATAAATACGCCCCTATATGTCAACCTGTCTACCTACGGGATAGGGGTGGGATCCCGGAAATACTTTTTTTTGGACATTTCATTTTTGTACAAAACGCTCTTATATTTTTCTCGTATATACATATTTTTATATACATTAGTCCACTGGCGTATTTACAAATGGGGGGGATAACCCTTATGACCTTTCTTTGTAAGACTAATTGGTGTCTCAAGCATAGGTACCCCCATAGGTAAATTTTTTTTTTCGGATGTGTGGGTAAATACATATAATTGGAAGAAAAAAGTCATTCGATATAAAATTCGTCAATACATTTTTGTAAATTATAAGTTCATATTATTTTTCGGGGGGGGGGGGAGTGCTTCGTCTTGACCCTCCATACTCATGGTCTCAAAAAAATATACTATAATCATATAGTTTCAGTTACGTATACACAGGATTTCTTTCGGATGGGGGAGGGGCTTATAACAATTTAAATATTTTAAATACAATAATAATGAACGAATTTTGGTAACGCATTTAGGATGTTAATAGATTATTATAATTTATGCAAATTTGGAGGAGACGAGGGGATTGGAGTCAGTAACCAAAATACCTAAATACGCCACTGTACGTTACCCTTATTTTTTATCGCCCTTGTATTTTTTGCGGCAAAACCATCATCAATATTCACGTTCTATATACCGGAAGCTTGTCATTATCAATTATCGTATAAAAACGCCACAGAGTTTTAGTCGAAATACGTTTTTCGGCCGATATAATACTTGTAAGTTTTGTAAATAATTTCACAAGCGAAACCTGCGGGATATAATATGTAGAGTTCTCTAAAAGGGAAAACTCCGCGAAATATAATCGAATATTTTCCGAGGTTTTATAATGATAACACTGGTGTTGTAACTTACGTAAATATCTAATCGAAAACGCTTCGGGTAAGAATTGTTTTCGTTTTTTAATATATACTCGGCTCGTTATTCCGATAACGTAACGGACCCTCTAAGAGGATATACAAGATGCTCGTCGTGTGTTTGCGAGTTCTATGAAGTTTTGTTCACCCGACCAAATCGCCGAGCCTTAGTGAGTCGCCACTAGCTTGGCCCAGGTCTTCTCCGGTGTCCGATTGGTTGGTGACGAAGAAACGTCGAGGTTCGCTTGTACCTTCCGATTGCCACTGCCACTCCCCTGATTTTCTCGCCGGTCCGGCCGGTGCGATTCCATTAGGATAATAAACACACGGTAGGAAGGAGGCGTCGTACTGAAAGTCGAGTTTTTTAAAATTGTTATTTATATATTCATTTTCGTATTACGTCTTTCGACTTATGTATTACCTGTACTTGAAAAATGACATGTAAAATATTTTCCATCCGTTTAATAATTCGTCGGGTACGTTTAAAATTGAAATTTTAAACAAACGTTACACATTGATACACGGCGAATAAGATCCGTTAGAATCGCGTCGTCCACGTATTATACAATAATATTTATCAAACGGATTGTGCGACGTCGGCTGTTTCGTGTCGATCGTAGTAATCCTGGTATAAATCGGAGTTGTGCTCGCGACTACGGTTTAATCATTTGTAGGACTAGCGTATAAATATAAAATATTATAATTTTAATATTAATTTGTATATAGGTTTGTGTTTTCATTCCACATTTTTTTTTGTCAACTCTGGACATTTCTAGTTAATATTTACGGTTGGGAATTGTATGTAATTTTAGTTCGTCACTTATTTAGAAAGTACTAATTTATTAGAGTTAATATTTTTATTTAGTTATAATCTATTACAATCCTGAAATCGTAAATTACAAAGACATTTTTCAAATATCACAGAACTTTACGCACAAATGCGCGACTTTCAAGGCCTCAAAATAAATGGTTTAACATTATTTAGGACACTAAACACTTAACATAAAACACTTAAAAGCTATTATAACCAAGAATTATTGTACGTTTTTATCTCCAATTTTCAAAGCTCACGCACGACCTAAAGATATACAATTGGTTTTTTTTCATTATTTATCCCATAATCACGAGGTAAAACTGAAATTGATTTTTTGCTATTAGAAATTCGATTATTAATCATTTTCGTTTTCCGACCCACCCTAATGTACAGTTTAGGTCTACCTTTACGACGGTACTGCTTTGAAGATAACCCATGTTTGTTTAGGTCATTACGATTTACTACGATAGATTATACTTTATAGTATTCACTTACCATTCAAGTTACACTTTTTCAATCTCTCTCTTCTCTAGCTTAGCAGCTCATCTAGAGCTTTAACTGTCAACGCGACTTCTTTCCGCCCGTCTCTATACTTTCCATTTTCTCCGGGTCTCTCCCCCTTGGCTTTTTACTCGTCGCGCATCCAAACCGCCGCGGTCTCTGCTTTGATCGAATTTGTGTTACGTTTACGGTAATTTTGTTATCGCACGCAGCCGCTCCGTATCCGCTGTCCCTTTCCAACGTCAAAACCCACCCATACCAGACACCATTGCATATCGATCTCGATATTTCCCTTTCGAATGTCCTTGACTAATCTTCTTTTTATTTTTTTGGCAGTGAACCCATTGATATTCGCACTATGTACTGTATGTTTGTTTCATCGTACCGTGTTTATATGTTTTATACAATCAAAAACGGATTGAGAAACTCGCAGTACCAATAGAAGAAAAAAAAATATATTAATATACAAAATTACCGCGGTGTGTCCGTGTGCACGCGATTACATAGCCGTATAGTATAATATTTGTGATACATTATACGTCGTTCTATAACGACGAGAAGTCGAAACCATAATCCGCTCCTACAATATTATAGTTTCAGAATATGTTATTTTTAATACATTAAAGTTTTTTTTATTCGTTATTTTTAGATAATGAAAATGATATAGTTTTTATTGTAGAGTAATCGTTTTATTACCCATTATTATCTATTAACCTAGAAATATAATATTGTCAAGTCGAGTAATCGGAGTATTGGAGCTGCTGGTAATACCACCATTAGTAGTAGCCACGTCGCGAGTTACGTTATATAATTAATATTGACTCGTTATGTTCGGAAAGATACGAATTATTAAATATCCACAAATAATTCCACCTTGCCAAATACTCTATAATACAGATAGTTTTTATTTTTTTTTTTTTTTTTGTAAAAAAAATAAAAATAAGTTCGTATCAATCGTTTTGATTATATAATACGACTTGCTCTTACTCGCATACGATTGTGCGAGATACCTATGATAACGGTTTTGGCTCTTCTCGAATCCGGTAAAAAAAAAGTAGTCTACGGGAATTTATCCGATTATAGTCTGATAATATATTATAATTATATATATTCGTACCGTTTAAAATTTAAATCCACTTGTCCGGTACGCGGGCTCGTATGTGTTTAAAAACTTTTGGAGCGTATAATTCGCCGCAGTAACCGTTGTTTGTCTCCTTCTAAAAAATAAATAAAACCCGTCTGAAAAGAATTTTAATTAGAAAAAATAAAAGACATATAGAATTTATTTGGCTTTAGGTACTCGTCTTTCGCGAATAACCCTTCTCGTGATCGCCGGCATTCTTTTATAGTATATCGTTTAAACGGGACGGGCTTCTTTTGTAATATCCTCTTTCGCGAGAACAAAGTATCGCATTGTGTGTATTATATATCAAGTGCCTGTACAGTAGTGACTCTTTAATGCGATTTTAAATTTGATATACAATATTACGTGTTTTGTATTAAAAATAATAAAACGCTTTTGTGTCGCGATGGGAATAAATATTTATGCGAATTTCGTTTAAATAACATCATCGTAAATTCGGACGGATTTTGAAATTTATATTATTACTATTATTATTTAGGGGGGAGGGTTACCTAGGTAACCTAACCCGACTTGACTTAAATGTTAAACACGCTTATTAACCGTATCGTATTCAAGTATATAAAGTTAATTTTATACTTTTCGAGTGGCGCTCACGAAGGTTGTCGTCGCTGTTGGTTTTTATTTATCCTAAAATCTAAAATTGCGAACTAATAATGAAACTGTCGGCATTTTGTTCACAACCTCGACGATGAACCACTGTTGATGATGAGTGTATACTGAATTTTATTGAGACATTGAGTCTCTTGTAAACATGTTCCGAATTACATTACGACGCGATAGTAGTAAATTTCGTTTATTAAATGCCCTTAACTATGTGAATTATTACTTAAAACGATTCTACGCATCACACTGTGTTTGCGGTTGTTATGTTCTTATTTGTTTTAGTTCAAATAATATTTTAAATCGAACCGACTAAATTTCGAAACGTTTGGCAAACTCTCGGATCAAAATCTTGAAACATTTATTATTAGGTACCATTGAAAATATTCCGATTGTCGTAATTTGTACCGACTCCCACGAACAGAGTTGAAATTTTTATGTCGTGTTCCCGACGGTTTTCTGAAAATCGTATAGAATTTATATTATTCCGTCCATTGCGACTAATAATAATTATGCGTGTTTCGATTGTAATTTTTGTATTTTTGTACTTTTTTTTTTTTCAATATTCTCCGTTTCGTTTAAAAGTATATGTATTATAAATAATATCTTTTGATGTAAAATAAATGTGACGTTGTTAACACGTCGGCTGTTGCGAAAAATCTAAATTCTTCTTTTACAAAGCGTTTCACAACCGTCTATTATATTCTCGCCCAATAAATTCCACTAATTATAACTTTTCAAACTGTTTAAATTCTTTTAAAAATCCCCCCTCTCCCTCCCATCAGGCATTTTACAATAACGACGAGGTCCGTAGTGTTGCGGTCCCTATTGAATTTGTACACACACACAAATAATAATAATAATAATAATAATATATTTATCTAAACAGCATTATTCATGGCATAAAAAAATATTATTTCACGGGTTAATAATAATCAATACAATTTGCCTTGCCGAGCTTCAGATGCCGGTTAGGTTACCTAGTCGTTTTAAATAGCTCAATTATTACATTTTAATGAAAACACACAATATTTAATTTCGTTGTTCGTTATAAAAGTCGAAAAAGATAATAATGCGAATTTATATATATATATATAGAATATACGATTTTTGATTACACATTTTTTTTTTTTTTTTTTTAGTTTTGTAGAACATTATTCTAAAAATATAATATACGTGTACGAGTAGATACATACGGTTTTTTTTTTTGTAATTTAGTTGAAAGCTTTGTTCTGTAAAACAGTTGCGCGCAGTGTACGCGTATTTATTTATACGTCAGAGTTTTCGTAATTTTTTTTTGTATTTACCTTCGGGGGGGGGGGAAAGTCTACGCCCCCCTCCCCCCCGAGAAAAGGTCTCGTCGTTGTACGGAAGTCGTTTAATGGTTTGTAGTGGCCGCTGCGCGCGCCGACACTTTAAACATTCCTCGTGAATATTTCATTGCTTTTATTTTTCCCTATTCTTTTTTCCTAAATAAATAAATAAGCTTAAGAAATCAAATAGAAAAAAAAAAAAAACAAAGAGAGAAAAATCGTCCGCTTTAAATTCGATTATAATATTATATTATATTTCCGCGCAACTTCATCAATATTATTGTAGTCTGGACATTTCACCGTCGCGGCGGCGGCGGCGGCAGCGGCGCCGGCGATAAGTACACGCGCGGACAATTTAATTTTATGTCCGTCGCTTTTTCGACCACGGCGGCGTCGTATGTGGGTATTTTGTGCAAATTATTTATCATATTAAATCGTATTCGTAATAATGCGGGCCGAATATTTCCTATCGCAATCCGTTTTCTCCGTCGCGTTTTCGTGTGAATTTGATTTCTGTTTGTAGTTTTTTGTTTTGGCAATCTCATAAGCTTTATCTCAAGACTACTATTAAATTGTCACCTCTTATACTTTACAAAAGCGAATGCGCTTTGGATAATCGACCGGTAGCTTGGGGGGGGGGGTCACATTCTTTAAATACACGATCGAATTGAGAATATTTTTCTAAACGTTTCGATGTGCCACAGCACTATCGGTATCGGACATATACCGTTTATGAAGTACGGTTAAACTCTATATTAATCCATTTTCCGATATCGTTTACGGGGTATAATGAATAGGGGTACAATTTTGAATATAGTCTTAAAATTAAGTTAAAACGATTGGGGAGAGGGAAACAAACAAATCAAATATCGTTGCAATTAAAATCATTACAATTTTGTTATGAACACCTGATTATATTATGTTATAATATAAGGTATCAGGTTACCAGACGATCTACAGAAATTGTACGACCGGTCGTTGTCGGGTCGATGGGGGTTTTTGCTGCAATAGCATATTGGACTGTATCGGCTTGACACGACCCGGTTCCCACCATGGGATAATTAGTCTGGTATTAGCAGAACATTCGTTTATTTGGATATATATTATTTCTTTAACATTGTAATTTACTTAATACTAAAATATTGTTGTATAATTTTTACTAATTCGTGTGTGTTCACAATTTATTTATTTGTTGTGGATTCTTTTAATAAATTCATTCAAATTTGTGCTCTCGCCTCTCAATTCTGGTTGATACCTATTATTATTATTATTTTTTCTTTTTGTCATCTCGTTATCACACTATTCGTACTCGCACTGAAAAGTGGCTGATTGTAAAATGGCTACATTATACTACGAGGAGGTCTCGCATGTTTGATATCATCGATTGTTATCGAATTTAAAATTATACAATGTTATACTTTAAATATTTTTTTAAACGTCCTAAACGTTTATCGGTTTGTTGAGTGTTTAAATATGAAAAATCGTCCTAGACAAAAAAATGTTTATTTGTTTAGTGTCAGTGTGGGGAATTTCCTCCTCACCGTAAAAAACCTGAATACGCGTAGACGAGGAGTGCAATACGAGCCGAGACGGTGTAATTGTCTTTTGGCTTTCCAATTGAAGAAAACGGCGATTTATTTCACGTACACGATTAAAATTTAATGAGTCTGAAATTGCATTCGCGACGGAAATACCAATAATAATATACGACACGGAGGATTCGACTAGCTATTATATACGCGTATATCGATTATTCCTCTCGTCTCATCATCGTGGCACTACCACGACAAACACGCCGATTGAATCTCTCAGTGGTTACCACATATCTGTTTACCGGTCGACAATTTAATTGCGTAGATATATGTACACCAGATACCGCGGTTAGAATTCCGATAAACAGCCCGATGGCATTCGCCATTGTCCGTTCTATATCACAAAATAATAATGATAATAATAATTACGGTCTTATTACCGCAGTAGTAATTCTCAGCGGAAGCTTATCCATTTATCTATTTTTTCCTTCTTTTCTTTAGATTCTGAGCGTGCGGCTCAAGAATGTCGTTGTATCGGTTTTACGGTCATCACGGTTTGTGCTCGGTATTTTTTATTATTTTTTTATTATTATTATTCCTCAGTCCGTGAAGAACTTTTCGACCGGGATCTTGTTGTTCATATCCAAAAACTTCTAGAATTTTTGATTTTCCTCGTAGTTCCCTTAATAACGGTAAAAGCTTGCCCGGTTAGCACATAAATTATTTAAAACATTCTGGCGTTTTTTCCGAATTATTTTGTCGAGTTTTTTTTTTAGTTTTATTTACACGAAAACTGTTTGGCTTTTCAAAAAATCTCGAATACTCGATACGAAGTTCTCATTTTGAGTTATTCGTTCTTGAGTTACAGCGAGTGGCTTTCTATATAAATATGTGCACGTGCGTAAAAATTATATTTAAATTAAAAGACGTACATACTTCGCACCATATTTGTAGGCCACTGTTGTAGGTGGGAAGGTGATATATATATAGGAATTCAATTTATATCTGTATGCAACGATAAATTTCAAACGAAAAACGATTCTGAGTGAAGTAGTGTTAGTCGATGTTTTTTCATTATTACCAAACTAACCGAGAAATCAACATAAATAAAACAACTCGAATTTGACAAAATCGTTTTTTTGCCGTTCTTTTGTCATCTTTTGGTAGTTTTTTTTTTTGTTTTGTTAAAAATCTAATAGGTATATTGAAAAATTATCTCTTTAAAGTACTAACTAGACAAAATGTGCTAAATAAAAAAAATCAACATCATTGTATAACTACCAAGACCCGTCGTTTCGCTCAGAATCTAAAGTATAATAATTTTTTTTTCTTTTGTGCTCGCTGCAGGTCCGTTTTACCGCATAAAAAAACATCGTCGGGTATAATAATACTATTATTATTATTAATTTCGATAATCGAGCGTGATTCATTTTTTCGCTCTGTATACACGTGTAAAATGTATTTCACTCCCGTCCGGTTATAGAAACACCGGGACTATTGTAACGATTTTTTCTCATACTTCCCAAAAGCCTGCACGCACTCAACCCACCCTAAAAACGATGTCATAAATAGTATAAAAACTTCTCAGATTCCAATAAAAAAAAAAAACAATACGACGAGACACGAATATAGGTACACATAATAATAAGTCACGATACTTTCCCGGGAATCGTATAAATTGTATTTATAAGTTCTGTCAAATAAATTTGTACACCCAGAGGGACCCGCTACACTTACGTTTTCACTGTTCAAATACTTGTCTCGGGAAAATAATTCTCATTGGTGTCACAGCACTCGTAGGAATCCGAAATTTTGTCAACGCGAAGACACCAACATTATCCGTATTTGTACGTTGGTTTTTGTTTTACATTATCATAAATACGTTCGTTTTTATCAACTTTTGAAATATCGATTTTTCAAAGGACCGAACAAATTTGAGATTGAGTTGACATGAATTGTGTTTTCTAACCTAGGTTTTTTTTACATATATATTTAAAATTAATCGTATGGTACAATTTGTTATTTGGACATTTGTCATTTTAGCGTATTTAAAAATACGATCGGCTCGTAAAACGCCAACAATTATTATGTAAAAAAAAATCTAATCATTTTGAACATTTATACCGAAGACGATTGGACAAATGTTCAAATGTCGAATAAACCATATATGTTTAATGCCCCCGGTAAATGCTCATATGCCCCCAGAAAACTCAATTCAAAATTTAGATTTATTTAACACTGTTTTTACTTTATGCCATTACGTTTTTAATTTAATATTTATAGTTTATTTTGTACGGTGTTGTATACTTTTAATTTTATATATTTAATATTTATAGAATTTATTTCTTACATAATCCACACATAATTATGTAATTGGAATTTTTTCCCGTAATTAAAGACGATAATTATTATGATTAAAACAAAAACTAATTTTTGAAAAAGTTTACGCATTATATTTAGCTTTTATTATTAGCCATTGGTGGAGTTCGGACTTCTGCGGAAATCGGTTTTATACCGATATATTTTAATTTTTTTTGTAAACGCCCGAAATTTTTGCGGCTGACTATGTTTTAACATTGTTGTTTTTTTTTTCTCCACAGAACTCTGGCGTAGAGATGACCTGGGTGATTGCAGACTTTACGGCCACAAACTCCGGCCAGGTGTCCGTGACCAAGGGCCAGCAGGTGGAGTTGCTGGACTGTTTCGGCGGTCTGAGCGACATGGTCCTCGTCCGCGTGCCGTCCGATTGCACCGAAGGCATGGTGCCTCATATCGTCCTCAAACAACCGCCGTCCCTGAAATCGCCGCAAACCACAGGTAAGGAAAAACAATATCGATACATTTTTTTTTCGGAAATATTACAGGGCAGGCTGTCCGTCAAAGGCGCAAAGTGCTCCTTTTAGTCGGCGTCTTGTAACTCGTCTTAATAATTTCCCCCCCCCCTTCCCTGAATTGGAAAATATCAAATGTCGAGTCACCATGACGTCATCTCTATTAATATTCTTGTCCATCGACACCACTATCCCCCCTAGCGACTGCTGTGTACTCTCCCTCGCAAATTTGCTACGTCTGATTACTTCTCCGGATAAATTAGGTTAGATTAACCTATCCGTACATTAACCCTTTTCTCGACGTGGAAAAATTATCATACAATATTCTAGGGGGGGTTTTTTTATAGGCATTTGAAATTGTCGTCTAGTATTTTTTAGTTTTGTTTGGTTTTATTATATGTGGGTAATATTAGTTTGGCCACGCACAAATGTTTGAACGTTTTTACACGAGGTTCATCTTATGTTTTATTTGGTTGTCAAAAAAAAAAAAAAGTTACGTAGTAGTATTTTATTTTATAAAATTAACATAATAATGGAAATCGTAAAAACCACGGCATTTCGCGTACTATTTTTTTTTCGAAATAATTGAATTAAGTGTTTCTGGTCGAACGAAATTTTGTCACAAAGTTTATCAGTTCAAAGATCAGAAGTTTTACTTTAAGGTGAAAAAGAAAAAAAATGTTATTGAATAAAACAATTTTATAAAAGTTTAAATTGTAAATTTTGATAAAAATCGTAAAAATGCGACAGTATAACAATAATTTAAAATATGAACGTATCGGGCGTATCCGACGTTCCGATTGGTCGAATAATCAGCCAATAATACTAATAGTAACAATAATAATTAATAGCCATGCCACTGCGAATGGCATAACGCATTGTGTAAATTAAATGTTAAATATTGCTATTTTTTTTCCTGTCATTTTCAAAATACAAAAGCTTTAGGGCGCCAGGCAATCTATTCCCATTTTTTTTTTAATTGTTATTTCGTGTTACTTTTATGACATTGAAAATCTGTAGTCCGGATTTTTATTTTGATAAGCCTCCAATTTATAATACGATTTGTAAATATCACGGACATTTTTGCTTACCTACTATTGCTCGTACGTTGTCCATTTATGTGAATATGATTCTTTTGGCTCCCGAAAAACTCCCGAAAATTCGATAAACATCTGTACATCACGAGTTTTACTTGACGATAAAAACAATTTTATCAGACTAGAAAACAGTACGCGCCTGTCGGTTGCATAAATCGTCCAAAAAAAAAAAAAAAAAAGAAATCGGCGGTTTTAAATTATTGCGATTTCGTCCCGGCCCCCCGGCGACTCCATTTCATTTTTCTACCGTGTCCGCTTCTGTACAGTCTGT
Source organism: Tuberolachnus salignus (assembly GCA_956483605.1). Taxonomy (NCBI): domain Eukaryota; kingdom Metazoa; phylum Arthropoda; class Insecta; order Hemiptera; family Aphididae; genus Tuberolachnus; species Tuberolachnus salignus. Next base: position 29,513,880 of record OY101434.1, read on the forward strand.
GTAGTCCGCTGTTCAATAACGATTGTTTATTATTTATCGGTTTTTTTCCGACAAATAATAATGTTTCTCTCCGTCTTATTTTCGTCAAAATCCGCGCTTCGTTTTCCCTATATTTAAATTTTGAAATAATAATAATAATAAAAATGAAAAAAATGACAAGAATTTTATATACGTTCCGTTGGTATTAAGTATTTATTTTTAGACGTGAAAAACTTTATTATTAAAAATTATAAAAATAACCTAACCGCCGTGTGTTCTAGCGCGCTCCCCGCGACGACTTGAACGCAATTCCGAGTGTGGTGATTTAATATCGTACTTTGTCGCAGAGAAATCCAGCCAAATATACTTTAATAGTAGTCAATCATTTCATACTATATATTTATACGTATCATTCTTTAAATGCATATGCGGTTAAAATCGTTTGGATTTATTATTACGACCAATCCAGTGTTGTTATCGTAGGTTATTTATTTATTATTATTATTATTTGTTGTTGTATCTTAACGAAGCTATAATTTATTATAGCGGTTGGCGAGTTATTCCAATTATAAAAGTTTATATCGATAATATTGTAAACAGCGCATGAAATACATTTGAAATAAAATTCCGAACCGCCCGGTCCAATTATAGCGTTTCGGATAGATAACGACGATCCTCGTCCGGTGGCTTTTTATCGATTGATTGTCTCGTCTCGGTCAGTATTATCGGTTTTCGCGGCGTATGCACTACGCGGGCTACACAAATGAATTCGACAGTTTACGTTTACGCTGTAAATCGTCCGGCGGCCAAGAGTCAAAAAACATGCTGCTGCGTTAACTTCTCGTGTCTAAACGACAATATCAGTTTTAAATATTTCAGTCGTAAAAAAGTGAAAAAATCGATTGGTCCGAATAATTATCACGTCAACCGTTTTCGACAGGTATATCGTGTGAAAGGTAAAAATTGCATTGTTAATAAAATAACTTTCGGATGCACGGTAAGTGTTCGATTTCGTTTTTATACGTTTATTTCGATAAAATATTTCATAATTCGTTTACATTTTATCGATTTTATTATTAGTTCGTCTAGTGGTTTTTAATGTGTTCGAAATTTGTTTAAACGGTTCACATATTTCCAATGCCTTTATAAGGCCGTAGGTGGAAAAAATGTTAAATTATTATTTTTTTTTTTTCAATCGAATGACTTTTTCAGTATTTTTTTGTATTTCGAATGTTGAGGGCGAAATGTTCGTGACCTCTGAATCACTCTGAATTCTCCCATGCCTAGAACTTTTTTATAGATGAAAAATTAAATTAAAATTTAATCTATATATACCATAATCGAAAATACAATACTAATATTTATTTAGGATGGATAATAAATGTTACTTACATATTTAACATAATAATTCGAGCCAATGGTCTACATATCAAAAACCGCTAGACGAACATTATTTTCATTTATTTTCCTTCTTTTTTTTTTTTTTTTTGTCGAAATCAAATGTTGCATATTAATATTTCAGACCGATTCATATGACTTTGGGTATGCATTCAAATCCCGTGATTCGAATCGAATTCCACCCCTCTCGTACTGCGATACAAATATATAATAATAGTATAGTTTAGTTGGTTTATTATTTTCCGAATAATAAACGGCCCACACGGTTTTAGAATAGATAGCAACAATATTGTTATCGGTCCTTTGCACCATAAATCGGATTATCGGGTTGCCAACCAAATAACCAATAACTGCCGCGTCTGTGTTTCGACGATTTTACTACAGTACAATATATATTTTTTTTATTTTTTTATTTTTTCACGTAAATAAATAAGGCGATAAGCTGGCGATTAAAATACCGCAAACACGCAGCTTTTTTTTTTTTACAAACATAGCAGCGCGGTAAGCAGGAGGTTTAGGGAGTCGATAAATTGAACTTCGGTGTTACGTTAGTAGCGGTCCGGGATTTATTTTCTCTAAGGGCGCTGTTTAGATATGGATTTCCTGGACTCTATTAGTCCTGTTGGCGTTCCGTTTTATTTTTCTCTCTCGCAATTCTCATTGCTTATTCAAATTAAAAAATGTCATTACTTGCGTTACTTGTAACGTAATTTTTTTTCTTCTTTTTAATTCTCAATAGTTCGCCACTATAGATAATCTGCACGTTTTTTGGTTTGTTTTTTCCCCTCTCGGAGGGAACACTTTATTGGTTAGTTAAAACGCTCCAAATTGTTCACGCTGTATCTTGAAAGACGCGGGTTTAATTTAATTTCCCAACGGTTTTGTTCGGCTTTTTTTTTATATATACTTCTATATTTTATACGCTCGTAAAATATTTGTTTTCCGTTCGTGGCGTGTTCCCATATAAGCAAATATATATATATAACTGCAGGATACACGGGGCGTTTAGTAGTTTATTATATACGAGTGTGCAAGTTATGTTTGTCCAGAGTACACCACTTTACACTTGTATACTTACACACATATCCTCTGCAGACGAATCTGTCTTTCCGCTTTCGGTGTAAAAGCGCGTTGTGGGAAACGAGCGCGTCGGGTGGGGCAGGCGGTTTATTGATTGTGTTTGTCGCGCTGCTATACGCTCGTCCATCCCACCTTCACCCCCCACCCCACGGACATTGTGCTCGCACAAGATAACGGTGCTAAAGAGAGTGGAGACCGAGGTATACATAGAGAGTGTTATCATTATTATAATAAGAGAAATCTAAATAAAAATTTGGGGGGAAAAAAGTGGATATTTTAAATACTTTTCGACAAAAATATTCAAATACCTAATGTTTGAGTGGATGGGGGGGGGGGTTAACTATTGTGAATATATTATTTTGTAGTCGCTAAAAAATACTTTTTTCCAAAACCAGAACAATAGTTTTGAATTCGTGACGATTTTACACAATAAATTATGAAATTATTAACGGGGGATCAAATATATTCTAAGACATGGCTTCTGGACAACTTGGAATAAAAATCGGGGACTTTGTACGAAATTGTGGAATTTTAATTTCATACTTCAATATCTGGTTTCGTAAATATTAATTATTCGAAATTCTAATAATTTTTATTGTAAAATTGATAAACAAAACAACTTTTTTTTTTTTTTTAATATATATATTGATGAAATAAGTAATTTGATGACACTGTTTAAATTATCTAAATATTTTTTTTTCAATGACAATTTGATCGTACTGTATTTTCTGTCCTATTATTTTATGGGATATGTTAAATTCAAAAATAACGAACGTAACAGATATTTTAACTCATATTGTTTGTTTACTCTAGAATACTATATTGGAAAAAAACACGAACAATTTAAAAAATATATAAAAAGATAACTGTAAAAAAAAATAACTTTTTATTTTATTATTTTCAAAATTGTTTAAAAATTAGCCATTTATTTTTTGGGGCTTATTCTTCTGAACATTTTGACGTTTAGTATTTTTGTATTTTTATTGACCTCGTGATTTTTAATATATATTTTTTAGTTTAGAGAAAAATAATAATGTTATCATATTACATAATTGTACTTTGATAAACAGAACATATCAGACAATGAGATGAGATATGAAAACACTACAATGGTATTAAATTATACGCTATCTTGCTTTAAGCTAAAAAAAAAAAATCACGAGGTTAATGAAAATAAAAAGTTGAAACGTTAAAATGATCAGAAGAATAAACCCAATAAAATGGCTAATTTTTCAAGTTGTTTGAAAATAATAAAATACAAATTCAATTAAAATAGGAAAATGTGTAGTCCTTGTCCCTGTGAGTCATATAGAGAGAGAAGAAAACTAGAATTTTATTATTTTTATTATCTTAGGAGATATTGCAACGAGTAAATCTTCGTAGGACACCCTGTATTATAATTATTATATACTTTTCCGAGCATATTTTTTTGGCGAATAAAATATAGACACCCAGTTTATCTTACGTACTTATATAGACAACAATAATAATAATATTAACAGCATTGTAAAAAACAAGTTTTTTTTGTATTCGGAATATACATACTCGAATACTTTTAAATGGTTGCCACAAAATTCCATTTTGAATTTCCCTGTTTTTTTATTTATTTAATTTGTATTTATTATAATACAAGGTGTGTATTATATAAACATATACATTTCCGAGCGTATTTTCTTGGCGGATAAAATATTATTTGTACTTACACCGCTCGGTTTAGTAATTGAATCGCGTGCAATGTCCATTTCGGTATATAGAGATAACAGTATATATAGTTTTCTTTTTATCGTTTTCTAAATATTTTTACGTTCTTCAAAAAAATAATATTAATAACAATCATCTATATAGGGGTAGGTGACCCCGCCGCTTTTTCTCTTCTCGTACCCGGCGATGTTTTTCCCCTATTTTTTTTTTTTCCGTTAAATCTATAACAAGCCGCCTTTATTACGTCATAACATAAAGTAAAAAGTATATAAATTACATTATTATCTTTTTACGACGATGTTCGCGTTTCACGTAAAATTTTAATGGCCTCCGTCGAAAAGTATCCGAAACTAACTTATTATTAATTTATCAAACAAATTATACACGACAGCGACGAGACGTCCAATTTTAGTCGGTCGTATTTTTTTTTTTTTTTTTTTTTATTATTATTTTCGATACAGTTAAGTACATTGCATATGCATTGCACACACAAACGCGACGCAAATTTCGTACTTGTATGCAAATAATAATAGTAATATTGGTACAAAACAAATAAAACGCGATTTATCACCGTAATGGCGTACGCAGTGAACCTTGAAACATTTTTTTGTTTTTTGTTTACGAGGTTTTTTTTCCGTATTACATAATATACTTATGAGTTTTCAATTTATATTTTATGTGAACCTTTTAGATTTACTCCCGCGTATCGAGTAAGAAATATTTATGTCATTATACATATTTATCATATCATACATATTATGTATATATTATTCGCATTATATTCTAGAAACATTTAAACGATATAAAAATGACATTAATAATGTGGTATACGATACCGTGGTTTAGGATTCAAAGGTCGCGTTCGAACTATTTATGGTTATTGAATTAAATACGTATATAAGAAAATAAAAAAATAAAAAAAAAGGCTCATCATAATTACATCATTTATATAATTTGCACTATACTATATTATATATTTATCTAAAATGTAGGCGTTAAAACATGTGTACTTATAATTAATATTTTGGACTTAAATATATAACTTTATATGTTCTGAGCGGAACTGTGGGGTCTTGGTGGTTATACAATGATATTTATTTTTTTATTTTTCTAAACTTTTCTACCAGAAAACTTCATTCGATCTCTATACACTTCTATACTGCTTTCGGTAACAAATTTTATCTAGTATTTTAGAGAAGTCATTTTTGATATACCTATAAGTTTTTTAACGCGGCGGAAAAAAACGGCAAAAACACGATTTCGTCAAATTCTAGTTTTATTATTTCTTTATAATTCCGAAAATAATTGTTCTAGACACCTGATATTTTTACATAAAATGTAACTTCGTAATATAATGACGTGAAAACAAATTATTTCAATTTTGGGCTATTTATTTTAGACGTTTTGATTTTTTTTCAAAGTTTTAAGTTTTAGAGTGGGAAATTTTGGATTTTGAGACCTGAACATTTTTTTTAAGGTTTAATTTACTTTATTCAAAAAATTTCCAAAATCGGTTGTCATAATTTTTTTTTTATAGCCGTTTAATATTTGCCGATACATATTATGTGTTTTTCTGTGTACACACTTTTCATAATTTCATCGTATAATGGTTCTATATATTACACTGAAGATCAACTCAAAATCGTTTTATTGAAAAAAGTAATTTATCATTTCTTTAAAATTCAATACATCCAACGAGTGAAGTACCTTCGCCAATCCCAACACCCGCCATGCAAAATGTGCCTTTTTCTTTTTTTAATGATTTAGTAGTTGGTAGTTATAGTTACGTATGTATTTTATAAATCGAATATTCTATTATTATGTTCTAAAATTTTCGAATAAGTAATGTCAGATTAAAGGAGATCAGACTACGTCGCGGACACTGAATAAGATTTCTGGGATATTATAGCAGGACAAACTGATATTTAGGGTCTTTTTGGCCTTCCTACACAGCTCCCCGTGCCCCTTTGACACGAGCCATATTATTTGCCATTTTATACCGCACCTAGGTGTACTAAGTGCAGTACCTATACTCGATTCGTTAGGATAAACATTGTTGGTTAATTATAATAATAATAATACGCGCATTTTTGAATAAAGCATATACAATATCGGGCTAGGTTCTTCCTCCGCAATGACACACGTTAGACGCCGAAGATGTGATAACATATTTTGGATTGAGTTTCAACGTGTGCTCGTGAAACGAAAGGGGCCCCCGGACGAAACAATATTGCAATATTTAAGGGGTCCTATAATAATAAGTCGTTTCCCCTTATCAGGCGTACCGGGGAAGAGCTTATTCCTCCGTCCTACAATTGACGTCGGCTATATATTTACTGCCGAAAGTAAACCTCAACACCGATATCCAATAATAATAGAACTGCCGTCTTTTGTCTTGTTTTCCCGAAAGCTCGCGTCGTTTACGTAATCAGTTTTTCGTAACGGCGAAGCATCGCCCTCGTTGCCCAGTTATTATTAGTCCTGTAAAGCCGCACATTATTTTATTACCGTTCACACCCGGGGTCGGTCGAAAAATACATATCCGGGCAAATCGGATACTGCCCAGTTAGTTTATCGTGTAAATAATTCAATTTTATAGGGAAAACATCCGCGGGTTTGTGCTGACGTATCGCGCGGGTTCGCCGTCAAATAATAATATTAATATATATTATAAATTATTAATACACGCTGTCCGATATCCATACAAAAATTAATACTTGGATACTTGTTAGGTACATTTGAAATTAAAAAAAAAAAAAGAGAGATTTCTCTCATTATTACTTATTATAGTACTTTATTTTCGAAATGGCGTAGTTTTATAACGTATTGACGATTTATTATTGGGCGTTTCGAATATAGCGATTGCTTAAAAATTCGCCTATAAATATAATATTTAAGTACACTCGGTATATTATTTATATATATATATAATTTATATTTTATTTTATATTACGACGATATTCGATATTTCGCGTTTTATTTGTTTGAGAATCGGATTATTGTATAAGTTTCATATTATATGGATGATCGTATATATGATTTTTATTATTTCTTGAAAATCATATAATTTCAAAATATACTTCATCAATAACGTTATTGTGCTCGGAATTGTTGGTAAAACTTTTTTCCTGGGAGAATAATATTACATATATATATATATATATTATTTTCTCAGACTTTGTCAGCGATATGTTATAGTGAAATACAAAGACAATCGTGTAAATATTAAATCGTATATGTATAATATAATTTATTAAAAGTGTTGTGTAGCACGTTCAAATAAAAACTGTCTATAGTACAATTAATAATTTGTTAATATCGCGGGCGTGCTTTTTATACGGAAAATGCTGCTGTTACTTCTTTATACTTTCAATAGTTGAACCCGATCGTCGATCTCGTGCAGTTTGTCATTGAATTCGCAAATAGTAATTAGTAGACAAATTCCAATCGGCCGTAAAACATTTTAACTCCAAAATTTGCTGCATTTAATTCCCGTGTGATAAGGCACCCCCTCCCCGTTGTTCATTCGGTCTTAAATTGTCTATGTTTCGTTTACATAATTTTGTCTTGCGGTGGTTTCTGCGAGTAGAGTTGGTTAGAACGATAAAAAAAAAAGAAAAAAGTAATAATAATAATAATAATCGTAACGTAAACGCCTGACATTTTCATTATTTTTGTTAAATACCGAACAGCGTACAGAAAACCATAATATTATATTATAAAGAAAACGTTTGTCAGACATTCATAATTTGTTGTTGTTGTTGGTGGTGGTGGTGTTTTGTAACCCTGTAGGTTCAATTGTCATGCGACGAAACGTAAACTTTTCGTTATTATTATTACGTGTGCGCGGGCGGGTGACATTTTTATTGTCGTCGCCGTGTCATAATCCTCTTTTCTCCGCCCGTGTCGTCAACGAAAACCACAAACATTTTTATATTTAATCGTAATCTCGCGTAAATACGTCGTCGTGCTCTATTATTATTATTATCAGTTTTATTTTATTTTTATTTTTTAGATTTTTAGCGTAGTAAATAATAAGATATTAGTTTTAGTAAGATGTGTTTTTTTGTTTATTTTTTTTTTTTGTTCGGAACCTATAAACGATACGGATTTTCGACTCTTTGGACAAATTGTCTAGGTTCCGTAGAGCTTTACTAAAAGAATAAAAAAACATACTAATACCTGTGGTTTACCGAGCTCCGCCGATTTATCGTTTCTTGTTGTGTATCAACTGTATTACCCTAAATCCTACCCCGTCTATACAATAGCGGCCTTATTATTAGTATTATTATTATTTTTTTTTTATGTCAATACGCCATTTGACTTTGGTATAACGCGAATAGGGAAAGGTTACCAGTATATACACGTCATATATTTGTACTTATTGGAAATTGGCGATCCGACTTTTTTTTTTTTTTTAACGTTTTTCTAGCTTTCCCTGTGGTTTATCATACACCATCAAAAATAACCCCCGATTGGTCTCTAAATTCACTGTTTCACATTTTAGTCGTTTTTTTTGTTGTTGTTAAGGTTACAAACAATAATATCAATCTGAGTATTAATTTCAAAAAATGAATAATATAATTTTTTTCAAATATATTCAATAATGTTATACACAATTTTAATGTTTTTACGCCAGTTATCTTTTGTTCGTTGTTGTTATTAGCTTGTTTTTTTTATATAATATCAATGATTACTTTTATACATTTTATTTTAATTTTTCCTTATTTTTTTTTTTTTGTACTAGGTCACATGAATAACTGTATTAAATCATTAATTTTGATAATTTTGTTTCGTTTTAGAAATTGGTCTCTCTTTGGAGTCACCATTATACAAAAAAAAAAAAAAAAACAATTCTTTAAAATACTTTAATTTTAATTTATAGTTATGCTTTTTCTGTTCCAACAATCGGACGTTTGTCTGTAATATTACTTTTACGTCCGGGCGGTAAAATGATGGGGCGAAAAATAAAATTCCCGTGTTATATCAACGAAAACTCGCTTATTTTTTTATTTTTCTTCATCTGATAGCGCGTTGTATTCTCCGGGGAGATAGCAGTATTGTTAATTGTTAATTTCACCAATGACATTTGTAAAATTATATTTTATTTTATAATGTCCAAAATGAAAGACGTTTCGGCTAAATTCTTTTTATCGACGACTTACGTTTTAATTTGAATTGATTTTTCCAACGTAAATAATCGAAACTCGTAACGTTATATATTTGTTTTCTGTTAATCCATTTTCAATGGTCAAGCATATAGTGTAAGTTACCCGAAATGACTATAACCGAGAGTGTTTTTTAGAGTATATTATACTATATGAGCGTTAGAAATAAATAAAAATATTTATATATTAAATTTACAGTATTATAATTATTTGTTGAACGTTTCGGCTCTTGTGGCTCAGTTTCTCACATGGAAATGTGTAAAAAGTGGCGGGTTACGATGGTTTTCGTTGGGGAAGTCGTTATAATAATATCATCGTAGTCGGCGCGTGTGGCGACGGCCGAAGGTCAGGGTTTTGAACGTGCGGGCGCCGACACGAGACGACTGAAATCGATGGAACGCAACTCGGCTGGCCGCGCGCACCGTACTCCCGTCGGCTGCGACGAGCCTATCGCTGCCGCGCATCACGGAAATATCGAACAACCGGTCGGCCGGAACATCGTCTTTTTCCGGTTCAACAACAATAATATTTGTTTACGACGTGTTGTTGTCGTTCCGGAAAAAATAAATTTGTTTCCTCCTCCCCCCCTCCCCCCGGGATAATCCGCCGATCCGGTGGACCCGCGGATAAAAAACAAATAGGAAAAACTCCGGCGAGAAACGTTTAGACGGGAAAAGTGATATTAGCGTGACGTCATGTTATGTGTTAAAAAAAATTCGTATAAAATATGTTTTTTTGGATCCGAACGAATACAGATGTGATTCAAATAGTAATTTAAAAATTCTCGAGTTTGCATTTTAAGTACTTCGATATTTATTTTAGTGCTAATAATAACCTCGTTTAAGTAATTCTTATTATCTAAGTACTCGCACATTTAAATATCATTTAAAAAATATAATGTGTGCGTTTTTAATGGGATTATTAAGTTATGTTCGGATCCAAATTATTACCGATAACCGAAACTGATTATGACAAGTGTCTATTATGTGGGTTTTTTTTTTTTTTAGCGAGTAAATTTTATCTGGTCGATGCATTGGGACGGCGATCTTCTATCGATCGCGTCACTGATGAATTTTCTAATGAGGGGGAGGAAACAACTGAATCCGGTTAATTTTGGTTAGTAGTGGATTTTAGATTCTCAGCGGTTGAAAAAACAATGATGTTTTTTATTATTTTTTTTAAACACTTTCTACCAGAAGACTTAATCCGATCCTACACTGTTTCCGGTAGCAAATGTTGTCTAGTTGGTACTTAAGAGAGGTCATTTTTCGATATTCCTATTCCTACGCGGCGGAAAAAAATGATGAAAAAACGGCAAATTTTGATTTCGTCAAACTCGAGCTTTATTATTTATTTTTTATTTATGTGGATTTCTGGGTTACCATTGGCAACAATGAAAAAACGTCGACAAATACTACTTCACTAAGAATCGTTTGTCGTTTGCAATTTATCGTTGTGTACAGATAAAAATTTAATTTCTATCTATATACTATCTTCCCAACTTGCCACCTACAATAATGGTTCGAAATGTGTACGCCTGTTTATATATATTTTTTTCGTTTTAAAATTATAACTTTTACGGGCGCCCCGCACGTACAACAATATGGGTAACGCAATCGCATCAATGATACCACCTGTGTTTTATAACATTTTTTTATTATTATTATTCATATGTATGTACGTACGTAAAAATATTACAAAATAAAACTACGAAATTTTTCGTAACACTTGATAATCGCCGGACGTCTTGGCGTTCAAACACATGTATAGAGATTTAAACCTACTAATATAAGTAGCTATAAGTAAATAGACGGCAATAGCTATTGTAGATTTTTGTTATTTCATTCAATCTTTTTTTTTCTTTTTCTTTTTTTCCATCGGCGGACGCACACGCTTATTCATTTTTTTTTTTTTTTTTTTATCGATGACGACGGCACTTACGGTATAATATTTAATATTACAATTTCGTTCGTTATGAGAGCCTTTAGTTATATCTGCAGGACTGCCATTAGTTAGTTTATTTTTAATTTTTAACGCGCGAACCATAGCATCGCCGTGCCCGTGAAACGTCAGTCAATTTTACGTAGGAATAATTTACAAATTATGGTCGTCCCCATAGATACGTATAATTTATTGCCGCAGGACTATGCCGTTGCACAATATATATATATATATTTTTGTCGTGAGTTTTTTTTTTTTTTTATATATATTTAATTGGCGACGAAATGAAAAGTCAAATAATTGTTATTTAACTTGCTTCGTCGTTTACCGTTGTATATTTTAGATTCCTAGCGTGTAGCGAAGGCGTTATTTTGATGAACGCTCCGATATTTTCGCGCCGTGTACTTTTAAGGGTGCGAAATTTCCGCCCGGTTGGACTTTATTTGAGCATAATGTTTGCGGATTTTCTTTTGTTTTTCTGTAAAAATTGAAAATACCGACGACAAATTGATGATTTGGTTAAAACCACTATTGTGACCTTACCGGTTTATTGCGTTTTTCGCTCTGAATCGTTTTTTGTCCGTATAAATGTCTATCCCGTTATAATCTAAATCACTATAGGCGTTTATTGATTCGGAATACATATTATTCAATGGCTTTTATAATAATTTCCCGGGGGCTTATAATATAACACTACGAGCGTCGTTTAGGTGTATTTTTCTTTCCTTTCTGTTTATTTTTCATATTTTCTTATTTTTCTTTTCTTTTTTTTTCTTTCGCGTTCATTGTTCACTATGACAACTGCAGTTCAGAAATAGTCGATCTGCAACATCAATCCGGAAACCGTGGTCGTTTTTAAACGGTGATGTATGTATTCCGGGAGACACGTTCTTTGAGCGATCGCCGCGTCGCGGTGTACGTTTTTGATATAAGCCAATGCGGAAGGGGACAAAAATGTGTTCTTGACCAGCGGCGACCGACTGCGCGGCGTTTGTGGGTCGGAGAAAAAACACTCGTACGTAAGACGGATTGTTTTTGTAAAGCGGTTTAAAGTATGTCTTCCTGTAGAAAACAAAACAAAAAAAAAAAAAATCGAATTTTCATAAGAACAACACCGCGAAAAATACAACGATGATGAATTATAGTATATGATAGATGTGTATAAGAAAAATAGTAAAAAAAAAAGAAAGAAAAACTTTTAATTCACCTGACATTTGATTCGCAGCTTTTTTTTCAAATATTATATTATCGAGGAGGCGCACGACGCAGTCGGTAGTTACGTAATTTATGATGTTTTAGATATGAGTCACCGTGAAAAATGTTTAAATCGAAAATTGTTTTTAATTTTACTCTTATTTAATACTTCCCGTAGCGACTTATCTATTACTACTTTAGTATTTTTTTTTTTTTTTTTTTTTTTTTTTTAACACTTATATTGTCATAACTGTTGTCGACCCGAAGAATGGGGAGGGGTTATCGTGTAAAAAGCGATTTGAAGTTTATTACATTTTAAACGGTTATTGTAACTGTCATAAACTCATAAATTAGTGTTTTGCTTATCGAATATTTAACAATTAAAGGATGAGGATGAGGATTAGTCAATTTTAAATAAAGTTTAAAATATTCCGTAATCCGAGAAAATCGCCGGGGGTACACCGCGTACTTTTGAAGTATACTCATTTTATGTAGTAGGCCCCCAATATGTTCGTTCTCGCCTCGGGTCTGTTCGATTTCGATTTCTTCTCACATCAATATATTCCCAACTGGGTCAATTGTGTGGCGGCACACTCAGGCTGAACAATAATCGTATTATAGTAACATATCTCTTGTCTTTTTTTTTTTTCCACCCTCCACCATCATCTCCCGGTGTTATTTCTCTCGTACATATACTTTCGCGTCGTATTGGTCACCGTCCAAATTCTATTTCTGACCGTATGTGTTTTCGGACTGACACAACTTTTTTTTTTTTTTTGCTTTTTCTACACGACTTTTATTAGTTTTTTTTTTTTTTTTTGCCCCGACAAATTTACCACAAAATTATCTGCATGTTTTCAACGACGACCCTATTATTTCCATGTTATCCCAAATTCATATATAATATATTGTAACTCTTATATTTTATACGCACACTCGCTATAAATATAATATATATAATTATACGGAGTTTTAAAAAAAAAAAAAAAAAAACGAATAATTCTTTAAATTCCAAGTTTTTTTTCCATTGGCAAAACTCGCGTATCTTATCGCTTAGATTCGTCAGTAAAGTAAAATAACACTTAACGACAGTCGCTTTTTTCTACGAGTAACTTGTAATTTGTAACTAGTAATACTAAAAAAAAAAAGCAATAGCAACTCATTGTAACTAAAACTCGGTTCAACTAAATTCATGTCATTAAATACTCATCTCTAGTGGTGGGAATAATATTATTTTGCATATCAATTTTACTACGATTTTTAAAGAATAATTTCGACTTTTTAATGAGAATATTTTTGTCCGGTTTTCTCTACTCGTCTCTATATAATATTATTATGCAATCTGTTCGGTTTGCACTTACTCGAGGCCATCGCATTTTCAACGGGGTTACCGCGGATCTCGTCAATAAATTGGCGTTGGAATTTTGTCGAGGTTAGGGTACACACCGAGGGTCCGCCGGATCGTCGCGTAGACCTTGGTCCGAATTCGCGCGGAATCAAATTCGAATTTAATACGCTCGTCCTATCCTATCGTATCGTATTGTTGTCTCCGCGTACAATACCACCGAGGTCGTCGCTCGTTAACTTATTATTTATAATATTTATTCAGTTTTATTGTTTGAATCGTCATAAGCTTCCCCCCCTTTCCCAACAACTCACTGCAGACACATGTGTTGTCATTATTATATTATGCCACGGCCTTTTTTGTATATCGAAATGCTCAATGGTGTGAAACTGGGTAAAAAACTTTAAGGGGGAATATCATTTTTCCACCAAGATCAAAACCACGAGGGGCGGTGTAAATATATTTGTATTCTGTGTACACGAAATTACTAACAATTCAAAGACTAACAATTGAATAACTTTAAATTTAAAAAAAAAAAAAAAATTTATTGTTAGTGTTCTTAGTTTTTTTAACTATATATAAACTATTATGAAATAATTTGAGAAAAAATACATTTTTTATCTTACGAGTATAATAATAAGTAATCAATGCATTCTTTCTTTGTTTTAGAATATTCAGAGAATTGTACTATTGTAATACATGGGGGGGGCGGCAAAATGATCGCTTTTTAAACAAATTAAGGGGGCAAGTGCTCCCCTTTGTTTCCCCCCACAATTACGCCACTGGGTATACTTGTGTAGCTATTGTTATTTCATTACCATAAACCTGTTTTATTTTCGTGTGGCCTACAATGATAACGCGTATCAATCGATCATTTATAAAAAAAAAAAATTTCTTCTATCAAATGTCATATATAATTTTGAATGTATACTTGTACCCGTTTAAAACGTTGACAAATTATACAAATTAAAAGGGATAGATGAAAGAGGAAGGATAGGATGTATTACGGAAATTCTTAAAAGGAAAAATAAAATGCCCAAGTTATCTAAGCCAACCGATTTCGTCTTTATTATACGATACACTTTTGATGTATCAAAATCGATTTATTTTATAAATACTCGTCATTCCCGGACATTTTTCATATAGCAACACTACACTATACGTTTTCACGAGTCGTTAATTTTCGTTTTTAATCTCGCACTGGGAAATCGTCCGTCGCCATCAAGTATATTTTATATATTAATTTATCCGCGAAGACGATAATCTCCATTTGAAACTCGAAAGTTCTAAAGTTTCCGACCATACGAAGTACTCCGACTTCTTTTTTCTGCGTTTTACCGACGTTGTTTGCCGCACCCGGACAACCGTGAAATATTTATATAATCGTAAATTGTATTTTGTCGGGCCTCGTTTATTATATCGTAACGAATTGGATTTTTCGTGAAAACTACACCCCGGGTACCTCCTATATAAGTACGGTATAATTGATCATCATTTGTTAGGTTATAAATAAAAATTTAAAAAACGAAAATATATTGCATGCCGTCGTGAAAATCAATCCGTACCTCTCTTGTCCCCTCCTAACTCTCCCAGTAGAACGACGGCGGGGTCACGACCGAAAATGTATCGATTATATCAATACATAAATTCGACCGGAGTCCCGAAAAACGATCATATTATCATTTTTATGTAAATGCATATTCTACTACAATTCAATACTAGAATAATTTTGATTAAAAACGTCGACGTTTCGTAATGTGTAGGTTCTATGGGTCATTTTTTATTTATTTTTTTTTTTTTGCATATTTTAATGGCATTGTATATAAATTGCATATTTCTAGATAGTTGCATAAATGTTGCATATTTGACAATATTTATTAAAAGATACAATAATCATAAGAATCCAGTATTTCCCATTAGAACGTGAAATTTAAGCATAATGAATTTTGACAAAGTCAAAGAAGTTGTCAATACATTTAATGAAAATCATGCAAAATCCATTCAAAATGTTCAAAAGTTATTTAAATATTATTCAATAAAGAATAAACTTTCAGTAATGTTATCAAATTTCCAATGCATCACAGAAACGATCATACAATTAAAGAAATCGGGCACTAATCTCAGAAAAATTCTCGCGTTAGATCAAAATGTTGAAAATAATTTAAGAGAAGGAGAAATAGCCATAGAATTTGCTTCTTAACATAACTATCACAAGTATTGACAAAAAACACAGGATATTTTCAAATTAAAACAATTTGTGGAATATTAAGCGGAGAAATAAATAACAATAATGAAGGCATTGAAGAGTTGTCACCAGAAAACATGTTTTGTTTTAAATATGCGCCTATAGTGCCTTGCGACGCAGAAAGTTGTTCAAGGTTTAGGTCTATGTTTTTTTTTTTTTGCTTGTTTTCAATTTGAAAATCTTTGTAACTTCGTGTTGGTTCGCATTCCATTAATTTTGCATTAATACAATTAATATTAAATAATAATTTCTTATTTTTTTTCCTCACTCTACATTTTAAGCTCACAATAAAGAATTTTATTTTGCATATTTTTAAATTTTTCTATAAATAAATATGTGCATATTCTACAATAATTTTTGTCTAAAAATCCGGGCCTTAGTTATTATTTATGCTCTTTGAACAACGAGGGAGAGTTTATTGTTATTATTTTTTTGTTTTTTAAATTCTCAAGGTATTATTAATGATTTTACTAAAACTCTTGCTTCGATAGAAAAAACGACAAGAGGGCAATATTGTAGCGTTTCGGATCTAGTCGATGCATTTAGGAGGGGTTTTTTTTTCGATTTTCCTCGTAGTTTTCTTAATAATCGAGAAAAACGGCGAGGAAAAAAAACCGGCAACGTTTACGCAACATTCTGTTATTTTCGATTTTGATTTTTTTTTTTTTTTTTTGTTACCATTCGGTTAAATGTTAATTGTATAAACCTGAAATTGTCATTGAATTACTTATAATTACTTTTTTATAGACGCGGTTAAAAATCGTCGAAAAATATTCTGACATTTTTTTATTCGGTTTTATGGAGATTGATTTTTTTTTTTTTTGGCCTTTCAAAAATGCTCGTAAATTTGACATAAGGTTCTTTTTGATATATACATTATAAAAATATTGAAAATTCGTAGTCACGTTTTTTTAAAAACAATTTATGAGCGTTATAAAAGTGCAAGTTTTGGCGAAAATCGTATAATAAATCTCGGCGTATTAATACTTCGTCAAAAATCGTTTTCCGTTAACAATCGATTTATCGTCGCTTACAGATTTTAATTAAATTCCCTTCTATTCCCTACTTTCCCAATTGTGTAAGCTTGTAAACGCTTTGCCGAAACTTTACAATATAATTTTTTTTAAACATTTTTTTTATTATTATTATTATTATTAATATACGTCATCGTGACGGAGTAGTTTTCGATTACCTTAAATTTATCACGAACATTCGCGTAATATTACATAGGACCTGCAGCTGTTATACTGTAATACATAAAACGTGCTTGAAGGGTCCAAGCCTTCCCAAATAATTTGACACGTATCGCGTCGAGTCAGTCTTGTCGAAAAATACTAATACATTTATTTAAAAACGATTTGTTGTTATATATATATGTATGTTTTTTTTTTTTTTTTTACTAATACCTACAAAGTATATGTATTGCAAATACATGAGTATTTTTTTATTGTTCGCGACACAAGTAAAGATATCCGTTGTCAACTATATTTATAGTTATAAACCATAAAATGTATTTGTATTGAATGCAATTCATTTGAAATGTCTCAAATACGTCGCGTCGGTACTCTGTGAATAGATAATAACCATCCGACGAATATTTATTTAAAAAATAATAATAATAATAAACGAAATTGTAATTCAATATTGTATTCGTATTTTGTGGAAATACTTTCAAAAATTATTTTATATAAATAAACGATAACGAAAAATGTGACGTTTGTGAGGATATAATATTTCGAACCTATGCTTTTATATACGGGGTTTTTTTTATTTTTTTTTACTCGTTAACACTTTCGATTAGAAAGAAAAAAGTGAAAAGAGTCAAGTGTTAAGTAAAGTTTCCCTTAAGTGATGCAAATCGCATTATTTATTGTCGACCTTCCTTTTGAGCATTACGGATGACGGGAAATAACGCGGGCCGGTATACAATATAAAATACACGCAGGTGTACTCTATGCGTTTAACCCGGCTTGTGTTGTGGCGACGACGGCGTGACGACACCCGTTTCGAGCGGGGTCTCGTTTGGCCGGTCACCAAGTACCGCTGCGTGCGTGCGCGACCCGTTTGTGTCACCCGCTTCGCGCGAAAGAAGCAGCGGCGAATTTATGTTATACGCTCGCGCGCCGACAAAGATCGTCTCGGGCACGGCGCTCTGCAGTCCGACGCCGACGTCCGTCAAACGCGCGTTATTATATTTCGACAATTTTTTTTTTTTTTTTTTTAATAATATAAATAATACGCGCGCGCGCGCACAACGAATTTAACTGTTTTCCCCGGTTTTGGTTTTCGTCCGTTTTCTGTAGCGTGGCGTTTTCGTTTTCGTTTTTTTATTTTCATTTTCATCCCGTCGCCGACCCGCCCCGTTTACCTATTCCCCCGCGATGGGAAAAACGGGATTTTGGTCGAGCAGCAGCAGCGGCAGCGGGAGCAGCAGCAGCAGCATCAACGGCGCTGGTTCCAGCAGTAGTGACAACGGTCACACCGATTCGTCGTCCGACTCATC
This sequence comes from Tuberolachnus salignus, assembly GCA_956483605.1. Lineage (NCBI taxonomy): Eukaryota > Metazoa > Arthropoda > Insecta > Hemiptera > Aphididae > Tuberolachnus > Tuberolachnus salignus. Next base: position 29,532,434 of record OY101434.1, read on the forward strand.
GTCGGCCGACGACGCGGGCGGCGGCGACTCCGATTCGGATTCGTCGCCGAGCCGGTTGAGCCGGTGGAGCCGGAAAATACGATCGTTCCGGCACAACAAGAAATCGTCGACCACCACCAAACACCACCGGCACCACCATCACCACCGGCATCACCGTCACCGCCGCAACGGTACGCCGCCGGCCGCACCACCACTGCCGGCCGCAGGTACACCGCGCATGCGTTTCCCCCGCGACACTCGTCCCACGTGTATTAAATAATTTTCGAACAAGTGTCGTAAAAAAAAAAAAAAAATTACCATAAATCCGGGCGTGTAGTTTAATAATTTTGTTTCTCTCCGTGTGTTAATATTATAATATTTATCGTATGCATAGTGTACGGCGGCACACGTAGGAATTTATTTTTCGGGTGAGAGGTATTTTTTTTCTGAAAAAAAAAAAAGTTTCGTTCTCTTCACTCAACATCATCATATTATAGTAATAAATAATGCAATAGTGCAATTTTCATAAATACATTTTCATTAACCGGCTAATAAATTATTAAAACCTTCAACATACAAATACAATCCAATTAACTTCAACTTTAGTCTATAATATAAATTCTCTGGGTTTTTTTTTTTTTTTTAGCCATATTGTGTCTAATACTTTTTCTGTGGAAACAGATATTTTCAGCTCGTTTGTAATTAAATTACGATGGTGTTCCTATGTGTTTCAATGTTGAATGAAAATGAACTACTACTGAACCAAAATATGTCCAATAGAAAGTTTATGTTTGAGTTATAATTTCGGTGGTTTTTTTTTTTTTTTTGTCTCTACGTTTACCCATTATTTTTGCAGATACATGATCGTATTCTCAAAGAATATATTTTTATATTATATAGTTTCGAAACGTTTTCGTTTAGAGCGAATATTATCGGCGGCAATAGGATTTCAATAGACGATAAAACAATATCGTTTTCGTCTAAAACGGTTTTCCAGATATAAAACGAGACTATCGATGGTACAAATCTAGGCGCTCTTGTATAGTATTTATTCGGGTGAGTTACAACCATAATTTTTCCGGGTTTTTTTTTTTTTTAATAATAATAATGCGAGGAGATCAAATCTGTTGGGGAGGGTCCAGACCCTGTGCTCCAATATTTTCAATAGATAAGATACAGGACCACCACGTGACGACAACACGTTTTGTAGAAATCTCAAGTATAATTTATATATTGTATTTTTGGCATAAACACGGCTGAGGAGGTCAAAACGTCGTCGGATTTGAAAACCGGTGAATAATTCCGTGAGACAAGAAAAAATGTGTCCGTCCGTCGAAAGTTTCCGATTTGTTTATTTTTGAATTTTTTTTTTTTTCACTCATTATTATGTAACGGTCGGTATATCGTCGCGTATCAATTTTTGTCCGAGACCGCGGGCACATTGTCAATATTATTGCACCGACGGGTGCCGTCGTGGATTTTCAAAGGATTTGTTTGATATTTTTTATTTTTTTTATTACACCAAATTATCTGTTATTTTCGGTCCTCTTTTAGAACTTTTCTACCAGACATTCTGCTCCGATTTTCAAGTGTTAGCACATTTTTCGAAAGCATATTTCGGATCTAAACGGCACGGTCAATTTTTGATTTTCCTTGTAGTTTTCTTAATAATTAAAAAGGAAAACCGGGAAAATGATATTGGTTTCATTATTTTCGGTTTTTCTCTTTATTTTTATTGTTACTCCGTTAAAATTAATCGTAGAGACCCTTTTATTTTCACGGAATACTATTAATTTTAAGCCTTTCTAGGCGCGAACATATTTTCCAGCGATTTTTTTTTTCATAACTATTTACAGACATTTTTTTTTGTTTGTATATTTATATTTTGTGATGCGGCCGTTATGGTATTTTTTCTTCGTGACAAATAATTTAATATAGACGTAACATAAAAAAAAAATCTTCCGATCCGCACTCGGTTTCATTGAGAACGCCGTTGTGAAAATATTATAAGTTTGTCCTTCGGAGACACTAAAAATAATAGTTTACGTTACTACAGATTTATGAACGCTCAGGAATTTCAGACTCGCGGCGTAATGTGTGCGCGCGTATGTTTAAAATCAAAAAAAAATATATATATTTTTTTTTTATTGCCGTTTGAACAAAATTAAAAACTTGCTATGGTTTTTTTATGAGCTTTTTTTTTTTTTATTTATTATATTATAATACAAGAAGACATTATTGGCTGTACCTCCGGCGATGGGATCCCCCCTCCCAACTTTGAAATTTAGAGTTAATCATCAAAGGAAAGAAAACTGGTAAATTCGGAGTCGGCAATACATTTTCTTTAAATCGTCCATTTAAAATTCAACTTTAACTGTTTCCATCTCCTTACAAAACGTGGGGTTTTGACCTTTTCCCCGTTAAACAGGGTCCGGCAGAAATTACCTCCTAGTTTGATAGGGTTGTAGTTCGGGTTCGGATGGAACTATATGAATTGGATTTACATCGATGGCAAGCCTTTTTTTTATCTATGCTATTTTATTAGTATTTAATATGACTTATTATTCGATTATATATCGTGCGTTTGTTGTCGTGGTGTTTATTGATAACGACGGTTCGCCGATATCGGCCCAGCGTTCGGTTCGTTATTGGTCGACACGATGCCGACAGCGAAACTATTCAAATTTGGGTTTCAAATTTTTGACAAAAAAACCCGCTGGCCGACCACAGAACGTAACTGGACCGGAAAACATGGCTGCTGTGATCGAAACATTCTTCAATTGAGCAATTTCCGCGGAAACGCGTGACTGCCCTACAGTTATTATCCGATTTCCTTGGCCGAAATTGGACGATTTTTTTCCAAAATAATTTGTGTGGTTTCGACAAGATGGTTCAACCGCACACACGGCCCGCCGGGTGGGTCACCAGATTCGAGCCCACGGGATTTTTCCTCTTCGGCCTATCTCAATTGCCAAGTGTACCAGCATCGTCCCCAAACTTTGGAAGCCCCGGGAAGTGGTAATTACCCAGGAAGTTGCTGCCATCCCGTCCGAAATTACCTGTATGCTTAGTCAGTATATTGGAAACGAGGGCCGCCACTTAAGTGATGTCATTTTTAAAAATATTTGAAAAAAAATTAAATATACGAGCAATTTCTAAATAAAACATACATTTTGATATTTAACCCGGATTTGGTATTTATGAGTTTCACGAATCAGCGAGGTTATTCTGTCACACTCTGTATATTATTATTATATTGATGGCAGTGGCTGAATTGAGCTATTATTTGTTACCGGGAACTAAATACAAGGGCCCCAAACGAAAAAGCCCACAAAAATATCACCGATCGCTTCGCTCGCATTTTATTTTACATTTAGAAAAAGTTCTTCGAGAGTTGACAGATGAGTGGCACAAACGATTTATTGAAGGTCGTAATGAATGTTGAAGACGAAACAACGTGTGGGTCGAAATTAAAGGAGGCCATGCTGATCGTATTTTTTTTTTGATATTAATGATGTAATTATGACTGAATGAATTGGTACCCCAGGGACATACTGTTTATCAGCATTATTACGTATTACAAATCTCGGCAACACTCAGAGAACGAGTAAAAATATTGCGGCCCGAATTTATGGGTTAAAACTGCTTAGTAAAAAAAACTCCGGTGCGACTTTTGGCTTTTTCCGAAATTAAAAAGTGCTAGAGGACACGTTTTGAATCGGTTTAAGCTGTAAAAAAACAAAATCGACAACGGTATTTAAAAGGATTTCCCCAACACTGTTTCGACCGATGGAAAACACGAATGGAGCGCGACGTTTATAGAAGGGGTAAAACGTTAAATTATTAATTAATTGTTAATGCAAAGTTTTTACATCGAAAGTCTCGTTATTAAATAACCGTACCTCGTGCGTGTATGCCTACTAAAGTTGTTCTTTCAAACCTTGAATGTTGTCGTGCGTTTCAAATATAAACCGTGACTGAGGAAAAAAAAAAATATATATATATAAAAAAACTGCGGCGGAACGGACAGCGTCGGCGACGACAACAGAGGTACGCAAAAATATAATCGTCGTTAATAATACGTACGCGCTGCTCGTCGTCGTCGATCGATAACTAATTTTTAGTGCTCGAAATTCACAAAATTTCGTAATTAACGTTATGATGTTATGAGTATTATACAGTACGATGCGAATATCGTCGTTTTTATAATACGCGTATACAGGGTGTGTGTGTGTGTGTCTCTCTCTCTCACACACACACACACACACACTCTCGGTTTGACTAATTTTAAGTTTATCCCGAGCTCGCGCGATGGCAATGGCGTTTATTTTAATATAATTAAAAGAGTAAATTATTATTATTTTTTTTTTTTTTTTGACATCCGGTACGCGTTCATAATTTGATAGCGACTATTAAAAAAAATAAATAAAAAAAATACTAAATAAATAAATAAATGACGGGGATCCGGTGCCAAAAATTAATGTATATATTATAATCCGTACGAGCCAACTGTTCGCGTATCGATAATTAATAATAATATTAATATACCGTCGGCCGTAGATTTCTCGCCAGTTTTTTTTTTTTTTTTTTTTTTTTTTTAATATTATATACTTCGGCAAACTATACGTACGATATAATACTATATCGCCAGCATATAACACCACCTTAAATCAAAAAGATTAATGCTCAACGGCCGACTACGTCCATCCATCTTGGTCCGGTTTTAAAATCGAATCTCTGGATCATCACAAAACTCATTATGTGCACATTTCTTTAAAGACCAATCCGGCCGTATGGGATCCAATTTCGTGCCGTACAAGCATTTACAGTCCATCACTCTGCTCATCGGGGTATCTATCAAAATCCGCACTACACTCGGATATTAAAATCGTATCGGTCGACCAACAATTAGCCATTAATAAACACTGCTGCGCGAACGTTTTACTCCAAATTACAAACCCACTAGTACCACAAATCTCATCCGATACGCCACCCATGAATCGTAAAAAGAAAATATTGCACACTTATTGAGCGCTGGGTTCTTCTATCGCTGGATGGCCTCCCTTTCATATCGTTCATAGTTATACTGTACATTTAATAATTATTATCATGTTTGCTTATTGTGCAAATCTAGCATAGATTGTAATTCTTCTTCTTTTTTTTTTTTTTTTTTAAATATAATATAACGGGCCTAGGCTTCGTAATACAAACTGAAAATCACCAATTGTCGAACCGTAGTAAAAAAAAAAAAAAATACTCCGCAAACAGTGTGTACACCTAATAAAAACGCTCTTTGACAATTTCAACTAGTAAACTAATTTCGGATTTTTTTACTGCGACTTATATATTTTTAATATGGTGCGATGACAACAGTGTGTCGGTCGACCTGCAAATATTTCGTAAAACCGCCAAGTATTGCAATCGTTGTCGTTTGTTGTTTTTTTCGAAGCGAAAAACGGTGCCGTGTCGAAACTATCGGCCGGATTCCGTGCCCTTTACGAATTTCCGGACCTGTGCAAAGCTAATTAAAAAAGTTCGTTTTCCGTCAGTTTTAATTGAACCGCATTTTCCGCCGTGTATGCGTGGCAGTTTGGAATTTATCGGTCAAACGTTCGGTGTAATCAGAGACACGTAAAGTATTTTAATAAATATATTCAATACGTATTTTAAATACTTTTAATCGTTTTAAAATAATTTTTCGACCGTATTTGAAATTGATATCCACAACCGAGCCACGTTGAAAGTTAAATGGAATCAAACTTGCGTTGGTATTAAAACATTGTAAAAAAAACCTAATATGCCCACGAATGAATGGTCGATCAAAATGGAGGTGTCTGGTAATAAGGAGATGGGTTTTACGGTCCTGTGCACGTTCCATAGAGTTCAGTATTTATGATTTTTATTGATAAAATCGCGTAAATAAGTGTAATGATTTAGACGGCTCGCATTATTGCAAAGTATTTTTTTTGTTATTTTTCTTTCGTCCTAAATTGTCGCACGGTTTAGAACTAACAACGGTCTGTTGCCATGCCTCCTCCTCCTCCAGACCACGATCATATTCTTGTGAAATCGTATTGATATACTTAAACTGTTAAAGTGTGGTTTTTTTTTATGTTGAGCACGTAGTAAACTACGTAATATACAACTGTGTTGTACACGTAATTATTGGATGTATTTATGTGAACCACCCATCCATTATATACCAAAATTTTACTGATATGCCCGTGAAATATTTAGTTTATATAGAATATATTTGAAATGAATTATTAACCGCACAATCGTTCGTGTGTCGTAAACAAATATTTCAACAATGTTTTTATTCTGGATTTCGTACTTGTAATGAACTTGTAATAAATCTCTATCGTACATAGTAATGGGAAAATTCTGGATTTGCCGATACTCGAGAAACCGAATTTTCGGATTTTGAAATCCGAAATTTTGTATTTCTAATATTAAAATACAAAATATGGGTTTGACTGACCGTACAGATTTCTATTGTTGATTTTTTTGTTTTATCTTAAAATCAAATCCTTAGGTAATTTTTTGTTAAATTATACATTTTATTAATTTCAAGGCTTGCTGCTATAAACAATTGTTATGAGTAAAACAACGTTTGTCGGGTCGTCAGCTAGTACTATATTATATACATGGAAATATAAAATTTACGATTATTTTGTTGTACGTGTTTTTTTAAAATAAATTTCTAAATGTGATATTTTTTAAATTGTAAAAACGTATTTAATGTTTTATGCAGTTCATGCACGTACTAACAATAAGACAATCATAATAGTTATATGAGAAATTAATTAAAGATAATAAAATCACAATTTTCAAAACCGAAATTTGGATTCAGTTAAAAATCCGGATTAACAATAAATGTCGTATTCAATACCAGAACGAAAAATCTTCGGACGTCGACAAAGGGCGGGGATATAGCAGAGATGACGGAGAAGGAGGAAGAAAATGCCCCTTATTACCGTTTCCAAGTATATTAGATGTAATAATAATGAGATAGGAGCAGAATCCGCGTGGAAAAATACGTCTGGGAAGGCCCAGGGCAATACGATAGATGTATTAAAAATTAAAAACCGACGGGGGGGTAGGAGAAAAAAACACTTAATAATGGATGGAGAATTGGGCGTGAGAATGGAAAACGGCCGATGCCTAGAAATCAGAGGAGAATAAATACGAAGACGTTATTTGTGCTCGTCACTGTTGCAGTATACCGATACTGATGTAAATAGCACGCGTCGCATCAGACTTTTTGGCACGGTATTAAAAAAATTAAATAAAAAAAAAAAACGCGTAAAAATAATATATACAATTTAGCGCCGTGGTAAATATACGTTTTATTAGGAGACAAGATTACCACCGCTATATAATATTATAATACGCGTGTCTCGTCAATAATTATTATCAGGGCTCGTGAGTACAAATCCGTTTCATAACAATAGTAATATAAATACGTGTGTTTTTTTTTTTTTTTTTTTTTTTCGGCATATTTGACGAATATTTCAGATTTTAGATTTTAGAGTTATTTACCCAAATTTCGTATAAATTGAGGTAATTATTGTTACTTATTTACTTTTCCGAACATATTTTTACATAATCTTATTATATTTGTTTCGGTTTGTTTTTATTCTTGTATGGGTTTGTCAGTTTATAAAAAATCAATATTGGTAAAGACTGAGAAAAATCGTTGAAGACAAGTAAAATAAAAATCAAACATAACATTTAAAAACTAATTCATTGTTCAATAAACTGGATTTCTAGCGCATGGTTTTTTTTTTGTTTTTTTTAGCCCATGTAATATTTGTATTTTTAATATACTCGCACTGACCGCCGCCCAAGTGTTTTACACGTACGTATTGCCGCGGTAAATAATCAAGCCACGTCGCTTCGTTATCATATTATACGAGATAATTATTTGCATAGTAGCAGCGCATGTATATTAAAATATTATTTCGCATATATACGTAGAGCGTAGAGTGTGATAGACCCCAAATAAAAAAAAAAAAAAAAGACTACTGGTGTGTTGTCGCGCGTACTTGTATATTTTAGTATCAAAACGAATCGTCGGTTGTTCGTAATAATATTTTTGAAATCCAGTTATCGGTAACAAAACGTTATCTATTAGAAAAAAAAAAAACCTTGCCCAACCAGAGCCGCGTTTCCGGGATCCTGAAAAATGATTTTACTCGTCGGTCTTGTAAAATGATATTCGGATCGCGAGAGAATTTATCGGATTTTCGCGCTCTTTTATCCGCGCAGTGCGTTTTGTGCATTCACGCCGTACACAAAGCACAAAGGGGCGTTAGATTATATACAAATAATAATAATAATAATAATATACTGCGTAGGTTTTTCATTTTTTTTTTTTTTTTTTTATTTATTCTTTTGTGTAAATTATGAAGGAAAAAAAAACCTATACGCGCGCGTTGGACGAAACGTATTACAATGGCACCCGGTATATACCACACTTTTGTCGAATTCAATTTATCATAACCCTTTTACTTGTGCGTCTATAATATTACGCCCGCGACCTCGTGTCTGTCGGGTAAAAAAATTATAAAACGCGTCGTCGGTCTCCTCAGAATCTCGCGGATTTATAGAATGTTTTTCGCGCACTATTGCGTCTTGTATTATAAATTTCCGTTCTAATTGTCCGCGTACGGGAAGGCCGAACGGATTAAACGACGGCGTGTTATTCTCGCTCCATAGAAGAAGAAGAAAAAAAAAATATAGGAAAACGCCGTGTGGGGTCACGTGTAGGTAATATTTTGTGGCCGAGTGTTTTTTTTTTTTTTTTTTTTTTTTTATTCCACGACGCGATAACAACGCGCCCGTGTTTGTGTTCGGTTTGGGCGAAAATTCCCGCGACCGCCACAACGATCGTATGCTATTTTCACCCGTCCGTTTACATATATTAACAGAAATTACATTACTGAAGATAATTAACCGCGTAAAAAAAACGTGGAAAATCGAAACATATTTCCTATATACAGGCGGAAGTCGAGTAGTGGTGACCAAATGCTAGCGAGAGGCGAACGAGCGTTAAAGGCGTCGGTATCGGAAGTGACAAAAAAAAAAAAAAAAATTTACGACGGCGCCCCCCCCCCCGGGGTGTGGAAGAAGCGGATAATTCTATGATTTCGATTAAAGTAGTTAAATATATAAAATAATATTACGGCTTATGCCGCCGCTACGTATACGACGAGCATAAAACATGAACACAAAAAAAAATGCATTTAAAAATTGAATAGGGGCGGGGGGGGCCTATCGTCGTCGCTACCGATTCTCGCACGCCCGCGGCTAATAAAATAATAATAATAATATATATAATTTTTAGTTTTTTATTTCGTTTTTGTTGCGCGGTGTGGACTCGCAAAACGCCAACTAGTGAAAAAGTTGATGAAATTCGTGCGCAATCATTAAAATCCTAACTGGCGCGCCGTCTTAACTGCACCAGAGTCGGGCTGCGCTAACGAGCGAATCCATTACGGCCGGCGGTGTCCCGTCACAGCCCTCCGTCGCTGTTGTTTTTGACACCGTCGACCGGGCCACTTCCATTACTCCATCGCCGCCGCCGCCGCCGCCGCCGCCGCCGCCCCCTGACTCCCAGTCTCCCCTTCGTTCTCTGCACATGCGATTATAAACACATTTACATAACAATCACGCACACGCATATTATTATATTGTTACAATCGAGTAAAGTATATGTGATACGGTTTAGAAGGGTTAGGGACTTTTAGTATTATTTGCATATTAAACAAAAAAAAAAATACAGTCATTTATATACGAAAACTAAATCGAACATTTTGTTTTACGTATATTATTATTATTTTTTTTTTTCGCTCGTTAGCCTAAGCCTAAATGTAATATAGTGAATTTTTAGAATACGCGTTTTAATGGAAAAATCACTTTTTCGGTTAGTAAAAATGTTCCAATTCGTTCGCGTCGTAACCGGAAAGATGTGAATTTTTCGCTCGGCGGTACATTATTCGAACAATTTGTCTTTATATTTACTACGGCTTTTCTGAAATATTAAAAAAAAAAAAAAAGGAACACCCCGCTGCGCAGCAGTTAATAACACGACGTGTGACTATCGTTATAACCCGCGGTGACTCGGCCGGCGACTTCTAATAAATTTTAACGATACATAAAATATATTGTGTTTTTAAAATTAACACAAATTGCGATATACGTCATTGCCGCAGAGTGTTACAATATATATTTATATTTTTTAATATACGTTACACGCGACGGGGAGGTACAGAATTTTTAAACCATTTCGTTTTTTCCTGATGTGCGTATGAACATTATTATTATTATTATTCTCTTCTTGTTTTTCGTTTACGACTAATCAATCGGGTGATTTTTAATGATATTTTCAAATGACGAGTATTTTAGACATTGTCCGCTGTACTAGCCGAGTATAAATATTAATTTCCTTTCTATCGGTCCGATTCCGAACTGCAGGCGTACTGAGATTTCGTTTAAAAAAAAAAAAAACCCCAATGATTGTCCATTACGCTTTTTAATTGTATTTAGTTGCCGTTGTTCGAGATTATTTTGTCGTATGCCTTAGGTTATTGATTGTCATCATAGAACAAATGTTGTTCTTTGCACCGATTAATCGTTCTCCGGTGTAATTATTTAACAATATTATTGTTCGGAACGTTACAAACAATAAATAAATATTGTATTTTATATTTGGGGTCAACGTTTTTTGTTTTCATAATAATACGCGCGGTTATTAGTCATCGAAATGTATAAAAGTGCATACTTCGGTGTATAAAAAAAAAAAATAATACATACTCGTATATAATATAGGGCAGTGTTACAAATTAATTACGTTATCTATAATAATTAGGAATGTGTCTACCGTAGGTTTTTTTTATTTTGACCCTTTAAAACCCTAAAAACCATTTTGTAATTCTAATTTTGTTTTTTTTACTTTCTCGATTGGCGTACTATTAAATTATACCGTGACAAGCTCGCTGTATTTTTGCTCAGTTTTTGAAATTTGTTTTCTTTCTTTTTTTCTCTCTCTTATATTTTGGGCCTTTGTTCTCACTTAATAACGCCCGTCGCGATTCAAATAAATTTCTGTTGCGTTATTTGTCGGCGTTCACGATAATAAACAGATATAAGAGCATAAATAAATTTCAACGCCGAACTTTCTATAACTAAAACTTTATCTATGTATGGAATTTTTAATATAGGTATTGCCGTTTAAAAAACCAAAACGCGACGGTTTCAAATTCCCGAACGCGAAGGTGGACAAATAAGGTGGCAGCGTGTAACGTTTTATCCAAATACGATGCTAACCTAATACGTGAGACGATTCCGACGCCGTGATTATGTAGAACGATAGAAAACAATCGGGGAAAGGGGAAAATAATGGTCGGATAGCGGTAATAATGACGGAAGGAAAGGTATAAAAGACGTATGGGGGGAAAAAAACTTGAAAATTACAGCTGTTTTAGCAGTGCGGACAATTTCGATTTGTGTGGACAGTAAAGTCTCTTTTTTTCCGCTCGCCTACCACCGGAAATATTGATACCGAAAGAATTTTGCTTTTTATTTTGTAACCATTGACATTTAATTACCCGATTTAATAATATTTAACTATTTAGACAATAGAACTACGTAAACGCGAACCGTATAAAACGTGTGTTTCCCCTCCCCCTCATACTATAGTACAAATATCGCGTATGTTCTCTATACTCTTTCGGCGTCTTATCGCAATATAAAATTTCGACGGATTTGCCGCGTTTCCCGTGGAAGAGAAACATAAACCAGTCCGATTTCACGTTAAAATCCCTGTTATGCCGCATAAAATAATGTCCCTTTTTTTTTTGGCAAAATATTACGGACGCCGGGCGGTACCGTCCCGTAATACGAGTTTGTCGAGTTGTTTAACTTTTTTTTTTTTTATTTCTTCGTTTTTATTATCGTCATTTGTTTGGCTTTCGCAAACGATTGGAAAAGTTTTCGGCGGAAAACTCTCTCGCGCGCGTACGGCGACGATGGCCGCCGGCGGCGGCCCGGAATCGCGGACGACGCGAAATGTCATCGTAATTATAATATCCTGTTTAGATAAAACAAAAAAAAAATAAAAAATAAATATAAATGTATATTTAAGCGAGGTTGCCAGCGAGCTACAGTCGTCGGTGTCGCCGCACTCGCGACAGACCTATAATATTATAATTATTGCTATAATATACGATATACGTTTATCGCCGCCGTCGTCGTGTCGGTATACCGTGTTGTTATATATTTCGTCCGATCCCGGTGTGTGTTTATTTATATATATTTTTATTGAATACAAACTTAACGGTGTCTATGAAATTTTTGTTTATTTATTAATTTAATTTGTTTTCCGTTGCAGAATCCGCAGGAGGTGAATGCGCGGACAACGTCGCCGCCGGCGGCGCAAACACCGCCGCCATCTGTAACAACTCGCCCGTGACCAAGCGACGTGTTTTCAGCGGGTAAGTACACGCGATATGATTTGCTTTTATTCGGCATCTCCGTCTCGAAACCTTCCAGTCCAGTCCCGCCTCTTTCCGCGTCCTTTTCTACTACTCTTTTCCACCTCATCATCGGTCTTTCCCGCAACGGGCAAAGGTTTTCCCCAATCGCGTTCTGTTTAAGCATTGCTGCCCGTATACTGGTGACTTATCCGCGCGCGTCCAATCTTCCTCCTCTTCAGCTTTCTTTTCGATCTCTGAAATATTCTTTTCTCCGCATATCCGTCGTGTTCGAGTATCGAACATCGATTTTCGTTTTCCTTATTGCTCAGCACCCCCTATCGTAAAACACAAACCATACATTCGAAATATTTATTTATTTACCTATAAGTTAAAAATGTATTAAAACAAAGGTCGTTCTAAATGAGTTAACAGTTGTTTTGTTGAAAAAAAAGTTTTTTTTTATTTTCGCCCGTTGTAAAGGCTTTAATTTATTTTTACGATTTCAAACACTCCGTGAAATCCCATGTAAAATCCCAGACGCTCATGCCGGGTCAACGATAATCGTCACCGATCTATTTATATAATCATTTGAACCATACTTGAAGATGAGCAACTACTATAATTTAATCTTTGTTTGTTGCAAAAAAAAAAAATCGAAGTAGCAATCGGTTAATATTCGCCAACAAGGAGGTTTTCTGCGTTTGAGCGATACTCGTTTTTAATGAAATTCTGTTCTACATATAATTCAGTGTAGACGTTTTAATCGTTCATATTTCTCAAGACTTTGAACTTTTAGTAAATTAAAACCAGTATAGGTTTTTTCTTTTTTTAATTATAATTTTAAATTTTGTATTTAGTTTACGTATCTAAATTAAGCCAAGTGGAAATTATCATCAAAGTTCCATTGATTCCAAAGTCCACATATAATTCGTTTAACCCCGCTTAAAGCTGATTCGCCCCAAGCAATCTAAACGTTTTTCGTTATTCGTCCAAAATTACGACGCGGATCCGTCTATGAAAAAAGTCGCAAATACACCACTGGATAAAGTGGCGTAGCCAGTAAATTATTTCAGGGCGTGGAGGGGGTATTTTTATTCTTACTTTCTTTTTCTATCGTTTAGTTACGTACTTTACATATTCAATATTATAAAAAACACGGTATAAATATCGTTTTTATTGTCGTTTTAGAGATCTCTCTCTCTCTCTCTCTTTTTTTTTTTTTTTGTGCGAGTCATCCGTAATAATTAATGTAAATATAATGAATTCGTTTAACGATTTTTTGGAATGTATCCATTATTATTTGTTCTCGCGTGTCGGCCTTATCCGTCAAGAACCCGGATTCGATAAATCCGTGTGATGTGACAGTTGCAGCGTTTATAGTCGTGGGATTTCTTGTCTTCGATGCGAAATTATTCCTTTCCCCGGGGTACTTACCGTCGTCTCGTTATTCGGCGTTTTTTTTGTTTAGGGAAAATGATAACACGTACAAGTTTTGTTCCCGCTTAATAATTTTACGGAAAAAAAGATTTACATTTGTTTATAATAATATTCCAATGTTCCAAACTGTCATGTTTGGGGTAGACGGAAAGACAAAGCCTTGTTTTTCTGTATATTTTAACTTGATAAATGTATTTCTAGTGCTCGTACTATTGTGTATTTCATTAATTCCTACTGCAAAAAAAATAAAATATGACATATTTTTATAAGTAAAAGCGTAATGCCACAAGTGGGAAAACTAGCCCAGAGACTGGATTTTGATAATGATCCGTTATTGTCATTAGATAATAAGAGTATTGAGTAACAGAAAATGTAAAAAAAAAAAAAAAAAACGTATAATCGAAGCTAGAAAAATGTATTGGTTTTACTATTATAATTTTGGCGGATTTCTGTGAATAAGATCGTTTTGGCCCCGTAAGTATGTACCGCAATTTGACACGTTGTTCAATCATAAGTTGTATCGAGTGGGAAAACATTTTTTTTTTTTTTTTTTTTAAATTGAAACTTTGTGGAGGAGACTCCCGCGACCGCCGAATTCGGTCTTGGAGGAAAGGACACCCCCGACTCTAGAAGTTTGGGATCTGCTGGTTTTATTCATACTTGTGATCCCCTTGCCCATTGCATAATCTTGGATACGCCACTGATAATGGCTCGTCCCGTATTATACGATACGATACGTCTATCGTAACGCGATATTATTTTGATAATGATGATTCGGGACGGAGGCGACGCACGGTGGTTTCAATCGCATTCCTAGCTGGCTAATATTATCATTTTATAATATATTAAAATCAAAGTTACGAAAAGTGTTCTAGATTAAATTACCTAACCTATTTAAATTACTTATAATACTATACGAACAACATTTATAATTAGTTAAGCCAAATTTGAAACACTAAACGTATATATTTTTTTTTTTATCTATAACAATATCTTTAAAATAATAATTTGATTATTTAAGTAGGAACTAACAGGGCTTAAAATTAATTTTTCGATAAGTTATAAAATAATAAACTAAATAATAATAATAATAATAATAGACTATGCATTTAGGCGAAACTAGTAATTCTCTTGTAATACCACCCTCAAAACTAGATTTATTCCATTTTCTTCTAATTTCTTCAAATTCTCTAGTTACGTCTAAAATAAACTCTCCAAAAACTAAGTTGACAATACATGCCATGAATTTATTAGTAACTGAAAAACCAAAAGATGTATTAAGTGATTCTCAAACCTCTCTCTATATATATATAAATATATATAGTTCATTCTTTTATTTATTTTGAATGTGATTTAGATTCACAATCGGTTTGAGAATCACTTAATACATCTTTTGATTCTTCCGTTACTAATCTATTTATGGCATCTCTTGTTAACTCAGTTTTTGAAGTGTTAATTAATGTTCATTTAGACGTAACTAGAGGATCTGAAGAAATTAGAAAATAATGGAATAAATCCAATTTGTATTAATAAATTACATTTATACACATGAATTCAAATATAAAAAATGTAAATTAAAATAAAATCATACCTTGGACGTTTAATACAGGTGTCTCCATTTTAGTTGTTTTTCACGGTAAACATTTTTTTTAAAATTTAATGTAACTCGAGTAAAACAATTTTAGCACCAAAAGTAGTCAGTAAGCATAGTGTCTTGCTTCATTCACGACAAAACATTGGAACTAACTTTTACAATCCTAGTCATCATAGATTCGTCATATTCATTATCAATTGTGATAAATTCACCGTCAATAGTTTTCGGCGCCGATATCGCGAATTAATTACTGGCATTCCCCGCTTGCACCGCCTCCGGTAATTAAGCTAGTAGAATTAAGTAATTATTATTATCAACGATTGTGAATTTCTATACGTTTTTGTTTTTCTCTCTTACCGTCTTACGTGCGCGGAAGGTACAAGTTTGTAAAATAAGCCAGTTTTATGACAAAAGGCCCAACGTAGTGTGTGAATATTGATTGAATATTATACCGTGAATACGTTTTGTAATTGAAATCGTTTAGAAATTTTGTAATTGTAATTGGTGTGTGTTTGGTTATAGTATAGGTTGTAAAGTTGGCCAGTCTGCGCTCCATAAATCTGTGAGTTATTATTGTTAACATTTATGGCATCGCATTTTTTTTTTTTTTTTTTTTTTATATACGTTTTTACCGCTGTTGCGCCAGAAGGGCTAAGTTAATTATTATTCGATTTACTATATTTTGCGGGTTTTTTGTTTGTTTCGTGGGCAACGAAAATACAGCAACGGTCACCTATATTTTGTTCTAGTTTTAAGTCTACACACCTCAACCCACATACACTAGTGCCCCGCCCCCCCCCACCGATTCGCCCGGCGGTTCTTTTCGGGCACTATACAAGGCACGCGCAAAGTCCGCCGTCGGACCAATCGAGAATTGCGTACGAACATTTGGTTTGAGAGATTAATATTAATCTATCGCCCGGCCCGGTCCGGTAGGTAATAAATAACAGATATCCGTAATTCTTGTTGCGCATTTTTTCGATATGATAATTGTCTATTTTTGGCCAGCCAGGAATGCCGTTGAAACCGGTGCGCGGCGGCGCCACGATTGTGGCGTCCGTTCGGTTTCCTTATATAGGACCCGCGCCGCGCGGAATATTTCCCAACCGCCTCCGGCCGATTACCATAATGTCGTATTATAAGTGGCGTGCGCGGCCATATATGCGACGGTTGTCGCTGTCCGACCGGGTCGATTAACGTGTTTTTGTCGTACCTACGAACATTACATAACGCAACGGAAAATAAAATATAAAAAAAAATATACATATATATATATATATATATACGCACACCTCGTCGGTTATATTCAGGGCTAGGATTTCGTGGCGTTTGCGGGTTTTTTTTTTTTTGTAACTTCGTTACACCGCCGCAGAGTTCAAATAATAAATACGCACGCATTTCCATAGGATTCTCGTGAATTAATCCGTTTTCGGTGCATCGGCTCAAGTTAGTCAATCAGCTATTTGTTTTCCGTTCACTTTCCGTTAATTGCACGCGTATTCGACATTTTTATAATAATAATATTTTAAATAATCCACTTGTGCCCAGGGACGGGGCATGGCCCGCAGGGTTATCATCGGTGGCCTGATTAATTATTTTTTATATAAGTAATGTTATTAGCGTCAGTCTAATAAAATAAATTCGGTTTGTATAAAGTAAATTATTATTTGAATTTTACCCAGCCAACGAACGGCCTTGTAGACATTTCCCAGCCTGATTTTTTTTTTTTCTACCAGGCCATCTACTGCACATATGCTTATGATTTCTCCAGTCTGTCGTGGTATGAAATGTTTAGATATTGTATAGAAAAAAACTAATCACCGTGTATACAACATAAAATAATCATTTATCAATATTATCTTGGCTAAGATTGTACGGTATTATATACAAATGACTGTTACATATTACAGTTTAAACAGTTTTTTTTTTTTTTTTTTGTTATACAAGTTTTCAAAATTAAAAAAAAAAAAACAACAATTATAAATTTATTATCGTTCTCCAATATTATATACAAACATAATTATTTTAATGGAACTTAGAAATTAACAGTTTGTGCATTAAATTTGGCAACAAAAAATAAAAAAAAAATTATAATATACTTATATTATGTAATAATAATAAAAAACAAGTTTATTACACAAAACAAACATGCGCAACCTTAGTTTTTAAATAAGAGTCCTATACATATTGTCTATCAAATTAAAGTAAAATTATTATCTTCCTAAACGACGATACTATTTCGTAGTGGAATTTCGTGTACACGTAGTGAAATATTAATATCAATGTATTATTACAATTCTCCATTTATTATTTCGCACACGATATTAAATCGTATTTAGGTGTTCTAAAAACTAATTTCTGTTGAACAGTTTTGTTGAAAACGTGTTCATTAGTAGGTGATTTTTCGGAATTAAAAATAATTTCCAACTAAATGTCTACACTGCTGCTGGGTCATTTTTTTAATAAGTTTTTAGTGCATCGATTTCCCTAGCCCACCTAGTTATATGTTATTAAAATAATCGATCTTTTTTTTTTTTGTCCGCAGGAGAATGTGGATCCCGCCGCCGTTGAGAAAGTTCAGTACCGGCAACAAGGTCGACAAAAATCACGTGCAGTCCGCCAAAAAGGGATCGGATAAAAAATACAAAGTAAAATACAAACATTTTTTTTTTTTTTTTTCTAAATAACCAATTTTTCATTAATTTTTTTTTCTTGTTGCCCCTCCCTTCTTATCTATAAATAGTCGCCGGTCACCGAAACCACCAAATCGATACCGAACGAAGACGAACAGAACGGCGACGAACCGGACGACGAACTCGAATTGCCGCCGCCGATGAAACCCATTTCCGAGTCGATCCTGGTAAACACCACTGACGTGACGAGCGTCGCTTCGCAAAGAGTGAGTAAAAAACGCGCGCTGCAATTTCAACGTGCCGTATTTATACAATTATATATTTTTACATAATACTTTTTGGAACAACTCAATTCGTTCTTTCTTCTAGTTCACCTTTCAAGTCCCGGTCTAAGCGTATATTTTCCCCTCCACGTCTCCTCTAGGAGGCCACTTTTTCCCGACTCTCGTCTATTGACACTTTTGCTTCACCATTGTCTCTCCTTCATTCCATCCAACCTCCCGGTTACGGCGTGCGCCCGCCTTGGAATTGTCATTGTTTCACTGCCACATTCGTTATGTGTATTTGTAATCTCTTTTATTCCTAACATATTAATCGCACAACAGCCGATTACTTCTCGGCTTCCTTCCGCCCAATTGTTTTTTTTTTTTTTTTTACATAATAACCAACGAAAACTTGTGTGTGTTTGTTGTTGTTGTTCGTTCGTTCGTTGGTTCAGACGGCGGGGATTTTGCCTGTGGATGTATCGGCCTCGTCTTCGGTCGACTTGGCCGAAATCGAACGGATCGTCAAAGAGAGAATGGTGAATTTCGAGTGTGAAAATATCATTGTATCGTAGACGTATTATTTATTATAGTTAGATAGATAATTTATTTATTTCGTGCGCGTTTGTGTGATCGATGTATAATAGTACAATAGTTATAGTCGAGTGTGCGTAGTATAGAAATTCGTGCATGTTTTCTGCACGTTTGCCGTCGCGGATTACGTCTCGTGTGACCGTTATTTAATTTTGTACATTGGTTTTTTTTTTTTTTTTTTTTTTTTTTAATAAATAGGAACAACACACTACCACCACGTCGACCGACAAAAAGATCGTCGGCGATACGAGACTGCAGATGAACCACGACAGCGAGCGCGAAGAGGCTCTGCACAAACGAGAGTACGTGATGCGCGAACTGGTCGAGACCGAAAGGGACTACGTCCGCGACCTGTCGTATGTGGTGGACGGCTACATGGCCGTGATGAGAGATCCCGAATCGTTCGGCTTCGACGTGCCCGTCCCCGAGGATTTAAAGTCCGGCAAAGACAAGATTATCTTCGGCAACATCGAACTGATCTACGAATGGCACAGAGAGTGAGTAATAATAAAACCATTCACCATTCACGTGCCGCTTTTGTACCGATATGTTTGAAATAGTAAACCGCGAGCCGATATTCGAAATCAACCGTTTTGTGTCAGACGGAAAAATTCTTCTTTTTTTTTCTTCTTCTTCTTTTCTTTTTAGAACGTTTTTTTCTTCGAAAATATCATCATCGTTATCAGTTTGTCGCCGCTAATAGTATTATTCATTCGTCCGCGGATTGCGTTAGGTTTTTTTTTTTTCTATAACTTATAACCGACAGTTGATTGTAATATTGCGATACGATTATTTTCTGGGTTCGGGCGAATACGTATTATTGTATTTCGTATGTTGAAATAAATATTTCTATATTAAATGGGGGGCGGGGGTGTTTTTTTGTTTTACAGTGTATTTTTGTCAGCCGTCGAAGGATGCGTCACTCAGCCGCACTTGCTCGGAGAGCTGTTCGAAAAACATAGACGCAGACTTCACATGTACGTCGTTTACTGCAGAAACAAACCGTCCTCCGAGTTAATCGTGTCCAACAACGACGAATATTTCGAGGTAACATTTTTCTTCGTAAATAAACCGTATGAATGAAATCAAGTCTCTTGTGATCGTAACGTTTCCAAATCAATATTATGGCGCGCGTGATATTCGTTCATAATCCGATCATAACGACGCCCGTATTAATACGATTATCGTTGTAGAGGATCCGACAGTCCCTGGGCCACAAGCTGCAACTCTGCGACATCCTGATCAAACCCGTCCAGAGGATTATGAAATATCAGCTGCTGCTGCGGGACATGTTCAAGTACACGGAACGGGCGAGACTAACTGACGAGATGGACAAATTGCGACTGGCCATGCACGTTATGCAAGTGGTGCCCAAAGCGGCCAACGACATGATGGAAGTCAGCCGACTGAAAGGGTTTGACGTGAGTTTTATTTCACCACAACCCCCCCGCCGGTTGTTACCTTTTTTTTTTTTTTTTTTTTTTTTATTGTGCCCGTTTCTTCTTAATTTCTCTATGTCGCGTCTCGTTTCAGGGCAACATAACGGCCCAGGGCAATCTGCTGTTACACGGCATGCTGACCTGCTCCGAAAGACCGAGTTGTAACCCCAGCCGGGTGCCGTACAAAGACCTGCACGTTTTTCTGTTTGAACAGAGTATAATATTCAGCGAAGAGGTACGCAAAAAAACGCAATTTAGCAGTCCAGAGTACACATACAAAGCGCACATTCAGGTATTTAACATTGAGAGCGGCGTTATTAACAACTGTCAGTTAATAAATATCTAGTTACGTTAGTCTCTATTTTATTTTATTTTTTTACAGGTAAACAAAATGACTCTGGAAGAGAAACACGGCTCGTCTAGCAGCAACTCTTCCGATGATTTATCCGATGGGTTTATCATCAAATCCACCGACCCCAAGAGGCCGCCGCTGTGGTTCATATGCCACGCGCACAACGCCGAACTGCGATCTGAATGGTTGCAGAATCTTCGACAGATACTACAGACACAACGGGACTTCCTAAAAGCCATACAGTCCCCCATAGCGTATCAAAAGGAACTGACCAAAGAGGCCAGTTAGTTAATAGTGTGTTAAAATAGCAAAAAACAAACAAAAACAATAACAAATTAACATTACTATACTATAACTATACCGTTTAGTATGACTGTGCCACTAATTTGGCATATAACAATTTATTAAGTCTGACCACACTCTCAAACAGATTGAATTTTATTATTATTATTATTATTATTATTATTAATATTATCAAGACCACATTCCTATTTTAAATGTATCTAAGTAGTTTTTAAACATACCTAATTGAAGGAATAAATTTGTTTTTTTCTAAGATAATGTTAAATTAAAGTTCACATGAGATTGACTTTTAATTTTAGAGCTTTCTAGAAGATTATATTATTAGTTTTTTTTTTCTGTGAGAATATCTATTTGACGGAAATTTTAAATTAAAAAAAAAAAAACTGCAAAGAAAATAATATTGCATGTAAGTATTTTACAAATACTTATGTGTAAATGGTAATATTATTATTATTATTATTTTTTTTTTTTTTTCTAAATGGTCTAGTCAAATGTTTATTTAGACTAATTTGTATTTTACAACTTTTTTTTTTCTTTTTCTATAATATTATTTTATTTATGAATCCTCATCAGTTTCGTATATTGTTATTAATATTAATATTAAACATAACATAATTATAATATAATATTTAATGAACTATGTAGCCGGTAATTAAATAAAAACAAAAAAAATAATACAATGTTTAGCTAGTGATTAATATATAGTGTATTTGTAATGTCCAATATATAATAATAATGTATAGGTATATTATTTATAAACACGATTAATGCCTTTTATTGAGAGCCTACTGTTAATTGTATCAAAAACCGAGTATGACGAGTATTGATTCCGCTGCCGGCCTGACACCAGAATAATAAAATATTAATTATGTACGATATGTTTACATCGTATATAAATATACAAATGTGAGTGATCGAGTCTTTGGTGGCATTCCTTGTCGCCGGACTCTTATTTAAAAACTAAGGTTGTGCATGTTTGTTTTGTGTAATAAACTTTTTTTTATTATTATTATTATATAATATAAGTATATTATAAATTTTTTTTTTTTGCCAAATTTAATGCACAAACTGTTAATTTCTAAGTTACATTAAAATAATTATGTTTGTATATAATATTGGAGAACAATAATAAATTTAAAATTGTTGTTTTTTTTAATGATATTTGTTTTTATTTAATTTTGAAAACTTGCATAATATAACAAAAAAAAAAAAACTGTTTAAACTGTAATATGTTACAGTCATTTGTATACCATACAATCTTAGCCAAGATAATATTGATAAATAATTATTTTATGTTGTATACATGGTGATTAGGTTTTTTATATGGCCTGGTAGAAAAAAAAATCAGACTGAGAAATTTCTACAAGGCCGTTGGCTGGGTAAAATTCAAATAATAATTTACTTTATACAAACCGAATTTATTTTAGACTGACGCTAAAAACATTACTTATATAAAAAATAATTAATCAGGCCACCGACGATATTCCTGCGGGCCATGCCGTCACTGGGCACAAGTGGATTATTTAAAATATTATTAATATGTGTACTTGTTTACAAGCAGATACCTGACTATAGTTGAAGTTAGGAAGTAACATTCGTCCTGTTTGATGTATAATTCCAAATGTTGTGAAAATATAAAAGAGGTTTGAGTGAGCGATGGTAAATTATCACAACTGAAGAAAACATTGTGTAGTATTTATTGATTATTACACATTCAATGATAACAGACATATCGATAAGAAATAAAACAAAAAAACCAGAAATATCTATAATGTTGAAACGAATTTAACGATTGCAGCGGTTGTGTTACATTTACTATATTTGATGTGTTACGTGTTTATTGGGTTTTTTTAAAACTATATTTGCTACTTCAGAAACAACAAAAATGAACAGGTCGCGCATTATTTATAAAATAGGTTTTGATTTATAACGGGGCTTGGGTGGGCAATTCCTGTCCTCAATAGCAAAAATCGTCAAATATTGGAAAATTTGAAATTTTAAAATGGAACAAAGTTATGAAACAATACCCGCTGTTGTAAGTAAATCAATTAGATAATATAAAATGGCTAGTAGAAGATATTAACCAAACGTGTGAGAATATAGGAAAACGAGCAGAAAGGGTTTAAATAAGCTGCCATACTTCGCACCATTGCTTCTCATTGTGTTAGGTGGTAAGTTGGCAAGGTAAGATGTGTATGTATTCGAAAAAGGTTTCAGGAGACCTCTATAGTTCTTTTTCGCTAACAAAAAATTGACAACAAAACGATTAATCGAAAATCACGGAAACCGTTGTTGCGTAAATATTGCCTGTCGCTGGGAACACAGCAGGGTAAATCGAAAAAAAATCGCCGACCGGACAAAATTTTCTATTGTAGACCAGCCGAAGAAGAAGAATGATTTCCGGTCGAAAAACGTGTTGACAAACAGAAGGAAAAGAAAACCATAGTGAAACCGATAGAAGTATCGCTTCCAACTGCGCGACTAAGATTTTTTTTTTCGATGTGGATGTCCGCACCCACACCACCCTGTTATTTATTTCTGAATACGCCACTGGTGCGTTAGATGTCAAACCCCGTGCAATTGATGTAATTGTCAAATGTTGAGGCATGGTTATTTTTGTAAATAATAAGCTTAATAAAAATTTTAAAAAATGTTTAATTTCCATAAATACGGTTCGAGGGGCGTGTCCAGACCAGTGGCGTGCGTATGGGAGATGGTGGGAGATATATCCCTCGCATGGGATTTTTTTTTTTATATATATACTATACTTAATCGTGACTTTAGACTTTCGGTCTTCAACGCAATAAGTAAGTTTGTACGTTGCCTGTTGACGGCAAAACGTTTTGTCAGTAATATGCAGTGGCGTAGCAAGGGCATAGCGGAACCGTACCTACGGCAGTGGCGCAAAATTATGCTTCAAAAGCGGTATTTTTACTTTTGAAATTTACACTGTAATAATAATAACCAATAAATGGAAATTGTATTCTGAAACAAAACGAATAAAATCAATTTTTTTAATTGGTGAAAAGGCGCTTTTTTTCCTAAGTTTACCCGGGGGCGCTAACGAGGCTTGCTACGCCACTGGAAATTTATGCAGCGGTCAATGATGAATGATCAAAGCCTCGGTCACACAGTGCGAGCTAGACGACCGAGTTCCCATGTCAGTTACTGCAGTGCAGCTACTCGCATCGTGTGACCACGTTATACTTGAGTTACTGTTATCTGAAATACGGCCAGTGACTCGCATACCAGTTACTACAGCATTTTTTTGTTTTTACTCGCTTGTGACTCGCATTGTGTACCCGGTATTGACAGTGGCTTGTAAGCCAGTGACCCACGTGCTTATTGCTTTTTACTCGTATCCAATCTCGCCGTCAACTCGCACTTGCGTGACCGGATGAGGCGAGTTGAGCTACTTTCGTGCAAGTATACACTAGTACAGTGGCTGTCCACTGTCAGGTCAGCAACTCGTATTGTGTAACCAAGCCTTAAGTGTCAGGTTAAAATACAATAGAATTTTATTGTACCGATTTATTGCATCCGCCCCCCCCCCATTCACCCCGTATCAGAATTCCTGCGCACCGCACTGGTCCAGGCGCCCAAAACTTCTCCCTCGTTCGCGCCATTGCGTTCGGAATATAAACGCAAAACATTATCCGAGTTATACGAAATATAAATCTCGAACACGGTCACAAACTAATCACATTATTGTACAAAGTCATACGAATTTTTTT
Organism: Tuberolachnus salignus; assembly: GCA_956483605.1. Classification (NCBI taxonomy): domain Eukaryota; kingdom Metazoa; phylum Arthropoda; class Insecta; order Hemiptera; family Aphididae; genus Tuberolachnus; species Tuberolachnus salignus. Next base: position 29,557,241 of record OY101434.1, read on the forward strand.
TTAATTTTTTTTTTTTTTTTTGTCAATAACATCTTAATCTCATACGTTTCGCTAACGCACAATATTCCTAGTGACCTTTAATACCCGAATTGCGTTATGTAAATCGATTACATGATTTAATGTTGTTTTTTTTTTCCTTTTTTTTTCTTCGTCATATTCGTCGTTTTAGATTTTCTTCATTCGAAACGCGTACACCGCCTAACCCTCCGGCACTGTGCACATCTACAATAATATTGTTTAAATATGTATTTTCCGGTACGTGAATCGTAAATATTCGAACCAAAACCGCGAAACCGGGTTACACGTAGAGTATTGTAATAAGTTATTATTTTAAAATTTCAGTTTTTGATCGGAATTTCAGCGATTTTGTTGGGCGGCAGTGGCGTAGTGCGGCCGACCGACGGCGCGAACATATTGGCGTTTTTCCCGTTGCCGATATTCAGTCATTTCGCCGGGTTCAATCCTCTGTTTTTGGAACTGGCCAATCGCGGTCACCGGGTCACCGTGGTCACGCCGTTCCATCCGAAAAAGAACGGGCCGCCCGGTTATGTCCACGTACCCGTTCCCAACGGTACGTATAAACTAGACGTCCCTATTACACGTGTAGTTCGAATACACGTGTAGTTCGAATTCACGTGTAGTTCGAATACACATGTAGTTCGAATACACATGTAGTTCGAATTCACGTGTAGTTCGAATACACGTGTATTGGTCCGTGTCTTAGGGGTGGGCGACATCGCCGATGTTCCACGGGCGCCTACAGAGTGCAGATATCACGGTTTTTTTTTTTTTTTTAATAACTCGAGCTAAAATTATCAACAATAGCATATAGAAAAAAAACCGCTCAACTTTAAAATTTATTTCAACAATAAAAATTAATTGGGAATATTTGTTTTTCGTCCGGAGTAAAAAATACGCATTCGTTTCCCCGAGTCCTGCGTGTGTTAACAAAAACTATATCTGTTTTCACACATGGTCTTAAAACGTATTAACGTATGACGCGAAGCTCTAAGATTCTCGAGTTCACTGACAAAAATAATATAATTAGTTACGAAATCGGTTTATTTTACGTGTATCCGTCCGGACGACGTTAATACGAAGCGTGGCTATAAAAACAACGAGACTTTTTCAATATAAAAAAAAAAAACGGTTTTAACAATTTATAATAAATTAACACATTTTTCTCATTCCATATACTGCCCTCCGTATTGGACGCATCGACTTCTGTCGATTTTGTTTTTGTAGCTTCGACTGATTCAAAATGTGCCCCTTTTGACGAGCTTTTTAGTTTCGGATAGAGCGAAAAAGTCGCAGTGGGTCGAGATCTGGCGAACACGAGGTAATATGATTTTTGGCCAGGAACCGCTTTACAGATTAGGTGTTTTAGTTCCTGACAGAGGTTTTTGGGTATTATTTTAGCGCGAACTTTTGTTGTGTACAATTGTACACGCGAAATTTTTTTTTAACGGTCTCCTTGCGCAACGTTAACCGTTTTTAGAATGATAATTCTAATGCTCGGTCGTCTGTCTTTCCGTACGGCGATATCATTTATTTTCGAAATTTTATCGTCGGTTTTCGAGTAGCACCGGACGACCCCGGCACGTTGTTGGTCTTCGGCATCCATTACGTGCTAAACAATAAATCGTTTGTGCCGCTCAAAAACACGCGATCGCGACATAACGGCAGTCCTCCGTACGGTCAACGAGCAGTAAACTTTCCGTAGCAGATTTCCACTAGTTTCACTAGACGATTAATAAAAAGCTGCTCGACTTTTTTGTCCGGCACAATTTTGACGCACAGCACGTTCAACTGTAAGAACGGTCACTGGCTAAACTGGTATTGTTCGACGCAGTGATATTCGATAGATTATAAAACATATCGAAATTACGCCGTTACCGCTAGTTTTAACGATAGTCTCGTTGTTTTACGCGCCACGCCTCGTATATCAATTTTAAGCGTCATTTTTTTTTTTTTTTTTTTTATCGCTATACGTATATTGTGTGTGTTATAAATATGTGCCGTCGATGCCGCGCAGTGAAAATCATACGGTCCGTCAACAATCTGATGGACAATCGAAACACGTATCGGGTGCAGAACATGGTTAACGTGAAAAATAACATCTTAAAAATGGTCAGGCGGACGTTAGAGCTGGAGGAGACGCGGGCGTTCTTGAACGAGACGACGTACACGTTCGATCTGGTGTTGATCGAGTGTTGGTACAGCGACGCGTACCTCGCGGTCGGCCACAGGTTATTGCATTTTTTATATTTTACATTTGGTTTTCGAACCGGCCTCGGATTTTTTTTAGCGCCCAACAATAACGGGCCAATTGCACTTTAGCTACACTTTCATCGTAGAAGTTATAGCGTTTTGAAAATCGGCGGTTTTGCGTTTTCGCACGTTCCGACAACGCCTCTAGTTTGCCCTCGCTACGTTCATCGTTCGGACCTTTTTTTTTTTTTTTGGCAAACGAAAATAACCCTCGATTCGTTGTGCGAAACCTTCTGAAGTATGTGGCCCCACAGGGAAATAACAAACGCATTTTAGGTGTACCTAGAAGACACGTTAACGTTGATTCACTTAGGTTTCAAGAGAAAAAATAAATTTTTAACTCGCCAACTTCAAAATTAAGTCCGATCTGATTACACCGACATTTTAAAAAGGTTAAAATACGTAAGAACAAAAAAAAAAAAAAATCAAAATTTATGAAAAGCGTTGTAAACTAGAGCGTTTGTACGTACGCATACGAACGTAAAATCGCAAACTTAAAATAGACGTTATAACTTCGAAAATTTGCGGTTTTTTGTAATTTTTTTTTTTTTCACCATCGATCTTAATTCGTTGACATGCATAAGTTTCGAGAAAAGAAAAAAAATTGCAAAAGTCGCGTGGTAGCTAAAACGCAATTGTACCAAAATAATTGAAATATGGATTGGTGGAGTTTTACATTAAAAACCGGGGTCCGTATCATTACGACTGTTTGCGATAGATCACACCCCTGAAAGAACATAGTGACACAACTCAAAATACGAATACGTTGTGGAATCGACTTTTAAGTTTCGTTACGGCACAAAATAAATCGATCAATTTTGCACACGTGAAACGTTTCCTTTGAGTCATGACCTCATTTAGTCAGGTCAAGAGGAGTGTCTGTACTCGCGCCGGAAACTGTGTTTTATTTCAAACAGAAATAAAGACTGTCTTGCGCCGTCTTCAATATTAAATAAACGAAATAAAAAAAAAAACGTGCACCCGGATTAATTCGGAAATCGAATTTTTCGAGCTTGTGTCGCTTTTTTTCAGGGTTGCGTTCGTACATTTGTAACAAATCCTCGGTTGCACTTTACGCAGATTCGGCGCCCCGACCGTGTGCTTGAGCCCCATGTTGCCGTCGGTGACGCTGTGCTCGTCGTTGTCCTCGCCGTACAGCCCGTCGTACGTGCCGTCGTTTTGGCTCCACTACGCGGACGTCATGTCGTTCGCCGAGCGGCTGTACAACACGGCAATGGCCGCGATCGAGACGCTGCTGATATCCGATGACGTGGAACAGGAAATGATGGACGCCGTTTACACCTACCCCGGGTACGAGGACACGCCGCGGCTGGACGTGCTCCGCGGTTCCACGTCGCTGTCGCTGGTCAACAGTCATTATTCCGTGTCGTACGCCAGACCGTACCCGCCCAACGTCGTGTCAGTGGCCGGCATGCACATGGCACAGAAACCGTCGGAAAACGTCGACCGGGTTAGTAGACCGCGGGCGTCGTCTGTTGTTTTCATCACGCGCCGCCAGGGAAAAACTAGAGAGAATATGACGGAGTTTTGTGTTGAAAGGACGAGAAACGATGAACCCAAATATCCGGTCAAGAATAGATCGCTAGGAGAGGTTATTAGGGGATAATAAGAGTGGAGTATAATATAGATGGGGTAGTAATGCGGGAGACGTGGAGGGGAACAGGAACGGAATCCGCATTTGCGTGGGAGATCGAGGAGAAGCGCAAGATATGAAATATTCACCTTAGGCGTTCTTTTTTTTTTTTGCTACAAATTACGACACCCCCGGGATGTATTTTTCTCGATATTTGTCTTATCGAACTCTCGTACACGAGTACATAATAATAAGTACACTTGCACTCGGTGTCGATACATAATGTACATCCGCGTTTTTTTTTTGTTAGAAACTGAAAAAGCTCCTGGACGGCGCCACCGACGGAGTGATTTATTTCAGTTTCGGGTCGAACATCAAAATGGCAAACATGCCGGCGCGCGATGTCAGAACGTTCGTCGAGTCTTTCCGGAAACTCCGGCAAATAGTGTTATGGAAATGGGAAAACGGCACCATCGACAACCTGCCCGGAAACGTGTACATCGACAAATGGTTTCCGCAACAATACATATTGGGTAAATACGATTGGGAAATCTAAAATTAGTGTTAGAATTGGTGGCGGGGGGGGGAAGAGGCAAAGCGCCTCTACTATTTTTCATATTTTTTTCTTCTGTTTTTAACGTCCTCTGTACTATAATTATTTCTAACCTTTTTTTTTTTTTTTTTTTTTGGTGGCCTACGGGGGGAATTCTACCCGTCAGGACAATTCTTCCCCCGTAGGCGCATCGTTTATATAGCAAGACTACAATTGTATTATAAATAAATAAGTCCCGTTTACACCTGCGGGCGGGGCGGACTCACAGTGATTGTACAATAGCGTTTTGGGCAGCATTAGAGCCGAGACTCGCATGCTGCTCTTACAAAGTAATAATAATAGATAGGCTAGCACTAGTCTAGGGTTCTGGGCGGCCCAGGCGGCCTCTGGCCGTTGACGCTCCTCTTCCTCACTCGTCGACAGGACCTCCTTGATGAAGTTGCTTGTTTTCTCCCAAGCGGTCCTATCTTCCATCATTCTGCCCACTGCCGTTTCCGGGGTGAAGGCTCTGCCCACTGCCGTCTCCAGCTCGTTTCTTTGCCTCCACCAGGGGTCGCAGTGGAAGAAGGCGTGGTCCGCGTCGTCCACGGGGGTCTGGCAGTCGTGGCACTCCGGGGTGCCCAGCCTCCCAATCCTATGCAGGTACTCGCCGAAGCAGCCGTGATCTGATAGGAATTGGGTGAGGTGGTAATTGGTTTTGCCAAACTTCCTGGACCTCCGGGATCTGTCTACGTGTCCAGGCGCCGGTTTCGGTCCGTTCCCACTCCTCCTGCCACTTCCGACGCGTTTCCGCCCTTATTTCCTGCGCCTTTGGGAGCTCCTGGCCGTCCCTCATCGCGTTGTACGCGGTTGCGCGCTCCGCCGCCTGGAAATTATTTCTAACCTTACCTAATCTAACCTAACTCAGCCTGCGGGAGTAAATACTTACTTTTTTTTTTTCATCTGTTTTAAGGCCATAGGAATTGTAAGCTGTTTATCACTCACGGAGGTTACCATAGTCTGGTGGAAGCGTTGCACTACAGTTTGCCGGTTATCGGTTTTCCGTTTTTCACCGATCAGTATTACAATATGAGGTTCGTGGTGGAGAAAGGAATTGGCATTCAAATTTTGCTCAACGATCTACGGGCGAACGTTCTGGACACCGCCATAAATAAAATTCTATTCGATTTCAGGTATACATGATATGGAAAAAAAAAGAAAAAATATACAATTTCGATTATTCGTTCTTAATATTCCTTTCTCGTCATTGTCTTTCTGATTCTCAAATAAAAAAAAAATTGTTTTTCCCCTATATGTCTTTCTGTCGTTACGGGATATATAAGACGTTCAATTCTAGGAATTTTAAAGTTGATAATAATTACAAAAATCCGTATCTCGTGTCCAATTCAATATTTTTCTGGCATGTTGGGTGTCGAAATACTCAGAAAGCTCAGTACTATTACATTGTTGGGGTTTCGTTGACAATGGGTAGTGTGCACCCTTATTTTGTATATCCTAAAGTGTTGTGGTCAAACGAATATTTCTTATCGAAAAACAAACACGGTCGGATTTTGCGGTAAAAGTCTAAGTTGAATTCCCTAGGAGTTACGGGCAATCGAAAATTCGACTGGTAGAGGGGGAGGGGGATTTAAATTTTCCAATTCCTCTTTAATCGTTACATTCGATATTCGATATTTTCGATAATTCGATGTTAATTCTTGTTTTGTCGTTTCAGTTACAAAGAAAACGCCGCACGGGCTTCCGAAATCTTTTTGGATTTACCGAATTCCGCGTTGGACACCGCGGTTTATTGGGTCGAATACGCGGTGAGAAACGGCCGTCGCGACACCAACGACAATTTACTCAGGCCCAACGATTTGAGTTGGCATCAATATTTCTTGTTCGACGTTATTGGTTTCATTATTGTTGTTTTATCGTCCGTCGTGTATTCCGTCTGTAAATCCGTCAGATACCTACGCGTATTGTTTAGTGGCGGGTTTAACGGATGCGCGAAAAACAATTCAAAGTAAACACTGTCGGGAAAATACAATCGTATGTTACACCGGGCTACGCTATGTTTTATTATTATTTCATTGAAGAATATTTGTTTCATTAAAAATGTGTGATCATACAGACGTTAACAATTGAAATGGGCGTTGACCGGTTTGTTTTTTACCCTCGGCGTTTTACTAACGTAACGGTTGCCCTTGACGTATAAAATAACGTACCGGGAAGCAAATAATTGGTTAGGTGTCGCTTTCAAAATTCAAATGCCCCTCCCACCAACAGGACGCCGGGAAACCTACGGTCATTTTAAAAAAAAATAAATAATAATAATCTATTAATTATTATTTTTTTTTTTTTTACTATTAAAAACATTCCCGAGTACGGTAGGATTTATGCCCATTATTTTCGAAAATCACTTTTTTTCTTTTTTTGGTCACTTTTAAAACTGAAAAGTCCCGAGGGCTATTTTTGTGAATCCAAAAACAAAACAAAAAAAAAAAAAACGTAAATCCTCATAAAATCAAATAAACACTCGAAAATACTAAAATCGCAGATTATTTTTAACCGAATTACAAATAAAAAAATAAAAAAAAAAAAGAAGAAGAAGAAGAAGACAAAATAGACAAAAAACCGCGGTACTGCGTAAATATTCACGTTTTTTTGTCCCCCGCATTACACTAAGGAAACTAAACCTCACCCCCGCGGGAAAACGACGAAAACACGAATTGTGCGTCCGTCTCGTTTCGGGCCGGAGGGCGTCGATATTTTTTTGTCGTATATTTAGACGAGTGTCGCGGATTCCGGTGGCGCGCAAAATTTTTTATTCGAATTCTATTGTATACCGGCGTAGTGGTCGCGTATAACGTATATATAATTGCATGTACCGTAGAGGAAATGTTTTTTTTTTTTTTTGTTTTTATGTATTACTATCCGGTTACATTCCTCTGAGGATTTTTTTTTTTTTTTTTAATTTTTCTTTCTTTTTTTTTTTACACGTTTTGCCGCCACGGGGCAAAACGGTTTCGCGGCGGAGGCGCGCTTATATATACCGCGGTCCCGGGTACGAATATTATAATAATATAATAACGTGCGGTTGACCGCGGCCGCAGTATGATTTCCCCTCGAGCGGCGGCGGCGGCGGCGGCGGCCCTGTCCGGACCGTTTCGGTACTACAATACCGGATAATACTATAATATTATTATTATTATTATTATTATTATAGTACCGTTGCGCCGAACGCGCCGGCTCGGATCGAGGGTTTTCAATCGGCGGGGATGGGAACACGTAACTGCGGGCCATCGAATTTCAATGAATTTTTTCACACCCGGATGAATACGGTCGAGACTTTTTTTTTTTTATTATTATTTATCACAGTTTTTCTAAGTAAACTAACTACTTGTGGCATTAATTTTTTTTTTTTTTTTATGCATCTAATTTGGATATAAATTTGTTTTAACACACGACGGACTGAAATGCAAAAATTCGAATTGCATATTTTACCGTTTTTTTAGGCAAAACGCATATTTGACAAATTGTTATTTATATTTCTTATATTCAAATATTCACATTAATTTCTTACTATCAACAACACTATTCAGCAGTTGCATATTTCGATTGTTTTATTTACACTGTGCACTGTGACTTAATTTCTAAAATTTTAATATGTTTTATGGATATATTCGAAAACAAAATTAAAAATTAGCAATGCATATTCTGACGGTTTTTTACCGTATATTTCGATCATTTTTAATACGACAAGTCCCGAACCCTATATTTAATATATACATATATACACAGTGTCAGTGGTACTGGAACAACGATGGCAATAGAGGCGATTGCCCCCACGGAATAAGTCCCCAATGATAAAATATATTGATTTAAGTGAGTAATCGACTATAATTTTTCTACTGAATATATGAAGCCAAACTTGAAACAAAAATCGAATAGAGGAGAATCGTTGACATTGTAAACAATACGGACAAGTAATTTAAACCGAAACTACGATTAAAATTAACTTTTCGCGAAAGACTGACGAATAAAATTGTGACTGTGACCAATAAGTTGTTTGTATTATTTTATTAGAGCCGTTTTAATATACGTATTTACGTATGTTATTTTTAAAAATTATTTTGTTCAACTCCCGTGGTTCGAAAATCGATCCGACGCCACTGAATTACGTACAAACTGTTTTTTGTCATCCCAAGGTCTCCTATAGCTCTGCAGCTTGTATGGAAAGTTCTTTAGCCTTCCCGAGTTTGGATTTTCCAAGTTTTGCTAGTCGTCCGCCGATTTTTTCAACCTAAAAATATTCGAATTTACTTGCAAAAAACAATTTGAAAGTAGTCACATGGTATTATCGTCATAGTGGCAAAATGTATTAAAGTAGAACAAAGAATACCAAAATGTATAAAATAATAATATACCCACTATACACGAGTATCTAGAGATCTAGTATTTTTTTTATTTTTTTATTTTTTTAATGTCTTGCTCAACGCCCATTGTCTATATCCGCAGTTCTATAGGTATAATATTATATTTATAATAAAACCTAAAATTATCGTATTATCCCACAAAAACATTTTATTATAGGTATGGACGATAGGCATTGGCGCAAGATATTAAAAAAAAAATAATAAAAAAATACTAGATCTCTAGATTTTATTATTTAAATTTTGGCTTTCCTCGTTCTGTATTCATATAGTTTACCTTTCCGAGTTATGCTAATCGTTTACCATCCTTAAAAGCGACTGTTTTTATTTTTTTTTTTGCGCCCTCTTATAATACCATGCGACTGATTTTAAACGTATTTTAAAGCAAATTTAAATATTTACGAGCTGATAAATGTTCATATATTTTTATTTTTTTTAAAGTCTCTTACGCTCCACGTCAATCGCAGTTATATTCGCAGTTATAATATTATCTCGTATATAAAACCTAAAATTATATTATCCCGCAAAAACGTTTTTTTTTTTTTTTCCAGACTGTGAACCTCGGCTAAAATTCGCATATTATTATTGTATAATTTTCTTCTTTGTCGTGGGTGTTTTTTGTCTTCTTCTGTTCTGCGCGGCTTGTTGCGTGTAAGCAATATATATAAAAAAAAAAAAAAAAAAAAAAAAAAAAAAAAAAAAAAAACAAAATAAAAAAAAAATATGATCCGCCGCCGCCGGGTTCGGGCAACAGGTGGTGTATACATCGGGGGGGGCACGTCATGCGTACGTGTACATCACGAATTCGTGTTGCGTACGGTATAAAAATATTATTATAAAATAATGTTTACAAACGTGCACCGGAGTCGCGGCCGCTGCCCAAAAAAGATAATAATACCGATAATAATATTATAAATTATTAATATATAGCTATAAAAAAATAATCATATAATATAGTAGTAACAATATTATTACGATATCGCCGCGAAACAATGGGACACGCTCAACGAACCGACGGGAAAATTAAAAAAAAAAAAATCATATATATATATACGAGGTATATATAAGGTATGAAAAAAAAAAAAAAAAAAAATTACCATCGCGCGGAATCCGATTTCGGCCCGTGGTGCAGAAAAAAAAAATTGTATCGTCAGCTGGCTGTCGATATTACGGTCTCGTGACTGAGTTTTTTTTTTTTTTTTTTTTTAATTTCTTTATATATTCGTGTGCGGTAAAAAAAAAAAAAAAAAAAAAAAAACAATAATAACATAATTCGTTTAACACCTGTATATTGCAATCGGCGTTATTATTAAAACGCGTGGAGATGGAAATGTTTTCGCGACGTATTTTTTTTTTTTTTAATTTTTTTCATATAAATATAAAACCATTAATATTATTTTAATTTTTATTCTCAAGACTAAGGTTTATCGAATAATACAAGTATCCCCGGTATGATATTTGAGAAACTCGCCGCGATAACATTTTTTTTATTTGTAGTTTTTTTTTTTTTTTTGGGGGGGGGGTTTGTTTCAAAATAACATAAAGTCTGCTGAGATATATGTTTTTTTATAGAAACGGATAAACATTTTCAATCGAACAGATTTTAATTAAACATTTCGTTGCACAATTGCGTATAAAATAATTATACTGGTAGACAATAATCGTATTTTCGACAAGTATAGGAGCACTTGTTCTACTAAACATTTTAGTAAAACCAGACTGTCGTTATAATATTAAATTTTGTCGAGCCGTTGCAGTCATTTTAAAATGCGATTCATTATGGTTGTTATGTAATCGTAAATTTTATAAATTCTAAGTGCATATAGCGAAGGAGCTCTAAATATACTAGTTTTAATAAAATGTGTTTTTTTTTTATCTCTCGGAAAACATTTTTTTTTTTTTGGTTAGTTAAAATACTCCGAAATTGTTCACACCGTATTTTGAAAGACGTGGATTTTTCGCCCGGCGTTACATTATTTGAAAAATAATTCTAGAATTCCCAAAAGTTTTTCTTAAAAAAAAAAAAAAAAAACCCAGATAACAAATGCATTGGTTTGATTTTTTCGATTTCTGGATTATCGTGTTTACCAGTTTACGGAGCTCCGCTTAGAACTGTTTTTTGATTGCAACTATCTATCGTTGATTTCAGTGTATAAACGAAATTTCCCTATTTCCTATAAATTCCCACCTGGTGGCAATAGTGGCCTTTACACGGTGCGAAGTATGACCGGATTTTTTTTATTTTTTTATTTTTAATTTTAACTGTTTAACCGTGGCGCAACGTAAATGATAACCTCGGATGTAATATTATTTTAGTTTTTAGGATCTGATTTTGAGTCGAGAAAAATATCTCACTAATGGAATGGTGGTTATAGTGTGATGGAAATGAAAAAGTAACTGTTTTCACGAAAAAAAAAAAAAAAAATTGATTTACCCGAATATTATTTAGTAACGGTGTTATTATTGAACGATTTAAAAATGTCGTGGCCCCGAAAAAAACCCGCATTTCATAAAAAATCACAATATTCAATCATTATTAACTCTCGCTTCTTAAGGAAAATTGGAATCTGTTTATTAACCCGCGCTAACGAGGCAGCAATTATTAACTTTTATAAACCGTCAGCGATGCTGTGAACGGTTTTTTTTTTTTGCTCTTTTTTTTTTTTTTTATTGTACTATAAACGTCAAGCGGCATTTTAACAAGGTTACAAAAAATGAAATATGAACATTTTGATGAGTTCTATAAAATTAAATAATTTCGAACACGACGTGATAGGTAATTAAACTAATACACCGGGATGACAATAGAACTAAAATATATACGCACACACGACAAATTAATTAATTAACGTACAAAAAACGAAAAAAAAAACTAAATATATTTAAAAATTAATTTTGGTTTTAGAATCGTTAATTAATAACGAATTATATTATTATTATCGAATTGTTTTATCAAAATTTGATAACCGGAGACGACGAATCTATAGACATTTCTTCCGTAGTCGCGTATAAAATAATCGAACATTTTGGCCGGATTCTCAAATTGTATTGACTTTTACATTATTTTTTTATTGGCCTTTTCCTCGTTAAATCTGACGAATGCGCTACGGTCCTCGACAGTCATCAGACTAGGCGGAACACTCGAAATAGGCCTACACTTAGCAGTACTGTTCATTACCATTTCATTTTTGTACTAGACGTACAAATGCGCAACAGAATAATATCTCGTAAATGGGCTTTGCGGTGAATTTAGAGTAGTGCAGTTATTTTTGTAGTTTCCCCCTATTGTAGGCGCACCTACCACCGTATGACGTAATTATATTATAATATTTCCCTATACGCAATTTTAGTTTTTGAACGTCTAAAAATACAATATCATGTAACAATATGTAGTTTTTTGTGTAATTGCCTGGTTATGTAATATCGCTTAATTTTGAAATCGACTAGGCCGTGCACATCGTTACGATGTGCACAATTAGTTCGTTACAAATCAACTGCCATAGAGCAAACGATTGACAAATAATGACACGTATCTACTATAAATTCGTATAGACTTTTTTTTTTTTTTTTTTTAAATCCGGTCATAGATCACACCGTTGGTTAGGTATATTTAACGATACTGACCGGAGACCGGTAAACTGAGAAGGTTTACAATTGTATAAATCTCTTGTAGTTCTCCCCACTCATGGCACCTGTGTATTTTTTTTCTTTTTCTACATATTTTTTATTTATTTGTATTAATTATATATACTCGTATATATGTATATATATTTTTTAAATTTATTTATAATAATATGTAGTAATATTACATCCCACGAATATATAGGTATCGCTATTGCGATATTTCCTAAGATAATGAAAATAATCGAGTTCGGTTTTTTATTATTATTATTATTGACTCGCCGGGACAAGGACTACACATATTTATATTACAATTAAATTTATAAATGTTTTAGTAAAAAAAATGTTGACGTTTCAAACTTTTTATTCTCCTTGACCTCGAGATTTTTATTTATTTTTTTAGTTTATACGAAAAAAACTGTTTTGATAAACAAAACTTGTCAGAAAACGAGATGAGATATGTAATTTCAAAACACTATACTATACTATGGTATTAAATTATACACTATTTTTTCTGTAAACTAAAAAAAAAAAAAAATTTAAAAATCACGAGGTTAATGAAAACGAAAAGTCGAAACGTCGACATTTTCAGACGAATATAAACCGGTCGTATTCAAATCGTCCAAAATACAATAAAAATTGTATTTTTTTATTATTATTTTCTACCGAATCGTAAAAATTCGATTAAAACCCGAATAATATTCGTGTTGGTTATTTTCGTAATGTCGGGAGATATCTTTGCGGCGGGGTGGGGGTGGGGAGGGAGGCAGACACTCTGTATGCATAAAATAAAAATCATTCGGATAGACGTGCAACGGATTTCGGACAAGGACAAAATAAATAATAAAACTACGGTTTCCGTTGAGGAAAAAAAAAAAAAAAACAAAAAATAGTAATAATATTCAAACCACGGTGCGGGACGACTATCGGCCGGAGAAAACGAACGAACCCCTTTTCCGCTGTCAACGCGCAGCAGCAGCGGCGGCGGCGGCGGCGGTGACAACAATAATAACGTAAAAAAATAATATTAATAATAGCCAAGACAAATAATAATGATTTACATATATATGCGCGTGTACTTAAGAGGCATTGTTGTTTTCACTTTTGACAATAATCGTTATTGTTGTAGTATAGTTAGTGCCGCAGTAATAGTTTATATATATATATTATATTATAAACGGGTATACGGACTCGACGTCTGTCGTTTTTTTTTTTTTTTTTTTATTATTCTTATTTTTCGTATCGTCGCCGAAAACAATTGCAGTCGAATGTTGTTATTGCGAGCAATTATACAATATTTTACGCGCGTTTTTTTTTTTTTACGAAGTAACGACACAATAATTCGCCTGTAGGTGTACACCGTGCGCATTTATACGACGAATCGGAAACGGCCGGCCGTACCGCGCGTCACGTATAATTTCACGCGAGTTGTTCACTTGCAACACGGTGTGCCAATAAGCAACAAGGCTCCCGATTTATATGTGCTAAACAAAACAAACAGTCCTTAGTGCATGTAGTAAAAATGAAAAAAGCTCGTACAACAATAAAAAAAAAGAAAAAAAAAAGAATTATAGAGGCAGTACAAAGAATACAACAAAATCCTACGAAATCGGTCGACCGAGATGTTTCTAACGCGCAGATTAGTTATTCGAACGACAAACAACAAGGGTCCCGCAGACAGGCTTAAGAACAGTGAATCGAAAAACAAAGCACAAAAGAAAAATAAATGAATCCGGACACACTTCGAATCACAACATAGAACGCGTTAACGGGCTTATACAGCGAAAACAAGAACTTGTTAAACATTTTATGAAAAATGAAAAAAAAATCGACATAGCTCTAATTTTAGAAACTCATTATTACAACATGGACCAGTCTGAAGTTTAGTGGATATCGAATTTACACAACCGAGGAACCGCGGTCACGTCAATCCAACGTCCATCTAATCACTAGACAACTCCAAGGGCATTAGACGTCTTAAGCGTCTGAAACCGTACGACTTAGTTTAAGAACTTAAATTAAGGGCAGCAGATGAAGATCAACGTGCTAGGAATATATTAACATCTAGTATGCAAGATATATATTGTCAAACATATTTATAAAGACCTTCGGGTCGTGAGAAACTAATAAAGCCCCAGGGTATTTAAAGAAAATAAAAAATACAACAAACTATTCTCTAGATCTTGATTACAATGAAATATCTTGTAGATACTGAAATATTCGAAGTTAAATATTCTACGATTTGGCCGTAACACAGAATTGTACCGACTAAAGGAACGCTTGACTTCAACAGATGTAATGGGTGCAAATTGCATATGTATAATGTTAGGATTGTGTTGTATTGGAACTGATTTCGTCTAAAGAGGACGTGTTGTATGAACGCACCGCATAGCAGATTTTAGGTTAAGCCGAGCAAATTTTGTGCTGTTAGTTTTATCATTGACTATACAACTATTTATAATCAATGGTTTTATTATTAGAGCGAATTTATCAAACTTAAGATAACCGCATTAAGAGTTTGTGAACTAAAACCGACATACGAACACACATATATGGTGTTATACGTCAATTCACACTTGTATTATAACTGACGTGTTAAATACATTTTTTTACGATACCTGTGTACGAACGAAAAGAAAAAAACAGCAGCAGCTATAGAGTGAGTTCGACCTCTCCTCACCTTAAATTCCTGCCCCGCACATACGCCCCAGCTAATACTTTATAAATGCATAATATACTTACTCGAATATGTCCGAAGGAACATATTTTTTTTTTTCCAATACCTCTGCTGATTACCGCAGCAGTCCGGTCCGGATCGTCGAGTACGGCCAATTATCGTTAAACGAATACGACGACGATGGGCGTCACAAGCAATAAATACGTATGTCTAGCAATAATATACCTGTCTTGTCGATGGCAAAAGAGATACGGTTTATACGAGCCGAATAATATATGAGAATCGTAATACGCGAATAGGTTAAATAATACCAGTATAATTTGTTTCAAACAGTATATTTGAATTATTTTTCGAAACTTGTTTTTCGCCGCTATACGTTCCGTGCGTGTATAAAAAAAACACCACGATTATTCGGATCGCGGAAAAAATAATAATCGTATTGCTTATCGTACGACCGCGCATAATATATCGTATCGTATCGAACCGCCGACAGATTGGAATGAAATTTAAATAAATTAAATAAAAATTAAAAAAAAAAAAAACAACAGATACGGGCGATTTTAAATGGCGTCTATCGTGCAGGACAGTGAGACCTACCACCTAGAGGGTAGGGCCATTGTTGTAGGCGGGAAATTATGAGAACGTATGGGATTTCGGGTAATTTATTAGTTTATATACCGAAAGCAACTGGTATTTACGTTGGATCAGTGTTTTCGCACTTGTATCTACTCGAGGTGTAGCCTTATATTGTCTATATAGTAATCAACACAAAATAAAAACCAAAGTGTCGTCATTTACTTGTTGTAATCTGGAATACTGTTTTGGGAATCTAGAAAAGAAAAATGTTCCGCGGGTATTTTACACGACCGTACTAACAGGAAATAATGTTTTTCGAGAATACTATAAATCCTAGTAAAACTATAGTCGAAAACCTTCGTCTATACTCGTATATATTATTATATCCATTTTGTCAACAGTCCATTTATGTTAAATTAATCGGCGGCTTGTCGGTTAATAGTCCGGAGCTTTGTGGCGTTTCGGCGTCGTCGTCGTCGCTGGACAATCTCTTGTCGTTGTCGCCCACCGGCACCCGGAGTTCCTTGCACGCCTCGTACACCGACGGGTCCACGGAACGCCACTTGACCGTGGGTATGTCCGGCCGGCGTCGGTGTTGCGAGTACCCCGTAGACGGTGTGGCCTGTCGCGTGGAAATGTCAATTTCTGCGTCGTAACAAACAATAATATTATTATACTTTTACTGGACCGAGAGAATAAGTGATGGAAAAGTTCTCAAATATTGACAGTTCGGCATCGGTAAGAATGTGACCGATGGAAAAAATGTTTGACAAGAAAGCGTGGACCCAATATTACTGGCCGTACAATCGGATATGCAGAAACATGTCTGTGGAAATATATAATTGATTTAAGAGCGTAGGGAAGTAACTCGTAGGAAAACTTTATGCCGGAATCAAAACAAGTCACGAAGAATCAAAGATGCGTTTCGTATTTACTACTAAAACGGAAAGCGGACGGCGAATTGAATGAAACTGCAAACCGACCTGAGGATTAATAACGAGAGAATATTACAAAATATATCTAAAAAAAAAAAACAGTAAATGCAATTATTTGGAAAAACCATTGAGAATTTGAAATTTTTTAAAAATTAAGTATAATCAAACGAAAACCAGGCGTCTTTTAAGGAAACCCTTGAAAAAATCGGAGCGTTTTTATTAACTGAAAAAAATGTTTTCCGAGGAAATAAAAAACACATATTTGCAATACTATATTATAGCTTTATTCTTCGCTACACTCTAAAAAATCGCAAACACACTTAAACCCGTATGATATAGATGATATCACCATCGAAGTATCAAATATTAAACCTATACGTTAATTTGTATTTTGTTTACGACGATAGTGACGAATTTATATTTTAAAAACCTATATAAATAATATACACTGGTGCTCGTACATACGTATGTCGAGTTGACATAGGCAATTTTATTCTATCATAAATCGTTCGACAAAATAAATCAGTTGAACAAAACATAAAAATACCATTTTGCCAGATTTTTTGAGCGTTTAGTTATTTTTCACTTAAAATTGTAACTATGTTGTTAAAAAATAATGCAATAACGTCGAAAATAGCATTTCTGAATTCCTTATAACATTTGCTATTTGATTATTATTGTAAAATGTTTTTTTTTTTTTAATTTAAAAAAGTTATAGCACAATGTTTATTAGCTTTTTTTGTAAAAAAATTATTTAACTTTAAGTGCCCAGAGGAGGGGGGGGGGCTCGGTTTAAACTTGAACGATTGATTTCAAATTTTGCAGCTATTACTTTTAATGTGGCATCGAAAAGACTGGAGGGGAGATGTATCGGAGTGAAAAAAATCATCCCGCCCTTCGTTTGTTTTTCTCCATAGTGTAAACCGTGGCGGAGAAGGATTTGTTTACACAGCAATAATTATTTTTTATTTTTTCCGTTCATTATTAATTATAAATAGTATAATTGTATACGAACGAGCCTGGAATTTGGATTTCTCACCGACGACGACGGAGATATTATAATAAATGTCATCCCCTCTGCTCCGGATAAAACGGACTAGTTTTTTTGTTTGATTTAGTTAAGAAAAAAAATTGTATATACGAGGTATATATATATATATATATATATAAAAAAAAAAAAAAAAGGTCTATTCAAAATCATTAAACCGAACTCGCGAGTAACTCTATATATATATTATTATTATTGTCTACAAAATATAATCTAAACGCATAAACCGTAACAGTTACTTATTATATATTATTGTAAACACATTTCGTTTGTAAATAAACTGGTACAGGAAATTACGTAAAGAAAATGTGTGCGGCCTGTTCACGTCGTCATCTTTACGATTCCGTTTACGATTTCAGACCGAAAATTATATTGATAAAATTAAAAAAATAATAATAATTATAGGTATAATTGGTATAATAAATCGCGAACAAAACGTTCAAAAGTGGATTAGGTATCTAATATATATAATAGGCATTGAGTAATATTTTAACGAGATAATAATAATAGGTATACCCGACTCCTGTAGGTACGTAAAAGGACCGGAAGATCGCTGTATTCGTCGTGTTATAAACCTGCAATAACCTTACATGATATTAAAGTAATATTAAGTATTCTGAGGTAGGTACAGTTAATATATACAGTATCCAAAAAAAGATTTATGGCGTAAATCGTTCGCTTTTTTTATAGTATTTTTATACGCCATACACGGGTTTTTTTTTACATTTTTATAACAAATAACAATATAACAAACTAAAAAAAGCCCCGGCAAACCACTAGTGACTAGCTGCTGCGGGTGATTTTATACAGCCGATACGCTCTTCGTATACAGGATGCCGGATAGTGTCAGTAAGTAGGCCACCGTTGTATAAGGCGGACGTTAAGGGAACCTATAGGATAATTTAATTCATATACCGAAAGCAACGATAAATCATTTCAATCAAAAAACCATTCGGAGTGGAGCTTGGTAAACTAATCGGGGTTAAAGGGTTAGTCGTGTTATTTCCCTCTTGTAACCCGAAAATCAATATAAATAAAACCGATGAATCGATATTTGTTGTAAGGTTTTTTTTTATTTAGAAAAAACTGTTGGGAACGTAGAAAATGTGTTCAAATAAAATACCACCGGGCGGAAAATCCGATCATATTGTCTATTTGTGTTTTTTTTTTAACAGTCGGATGGCACTGACTATCTACTGAGAGCTGAGTAGGTATTACCTACTTTCTCAATTCATTGATTGTGATATTTCTACCGGTCATTTAAACAATACGTATTATTATAAATGTGTACGGAGTTTAAAAAAAGACAAAATTTCCGTCTTCTACTAGTTAAATGTTTTGTAGAATTTGCGTGTAAAAAAAAAAAAAAAAAAACGAAGACAATATTTATCATAATAAATAACGGGTTAGATGTTAAATATTTAATATCATTGCAAAGGATTTTTCTAATGATATTGTACTATCATTATAATGGCTATATATACGGGCAACGACGAAAAAGTTGTATTGGAAAGAAGAGTATTCAGAAGAATTTGGAACCAAAGAAAAATAGTAATGGAGATTGACAGATTAGAGCAAATGATGAGGGGAATTTGACGAGTAAAATATGGGATAACAGGAGTCCTTAATAGCACTAGATTGACGTGATGCGTTGTACGTGTATTGAGATTAGAACAAATAACGAGACGGAGACTAGATATACCAATCGGCCAAGAGGACGTCCTGGAGAAAGATGATCGTACAGAGCAAAAGGGGAGATTTAAGATTGCTAAGCGTGGTGGTGGGACAACGAAGAGGCGACTCAGAATAAGGAGAGATGGAGGCGACTGGACTTAAACGATTTCTAAAAAGCTTTACGTATATATTGTTATCAGAGATTGCTTAACTTCCTTTTTAAATTCAATAATAATGTACTCAGCAGTACTGTAATGATAATTTGTTGGTATAGATAAGTACAAGTTTTAAATGAAAAATAAATAAAACTTGACTGCGCGGGAAAAGCAACTAGGTGGTAATTATAAGACGTTCCGTGTTCATTGATTCGATAACTCGAGTAATCGTTTAAAATGTTTCGATTATAAAACCACCTGTAATATTTATTTTACGTTAATTTTAATAGGTTACTTTATTAACCTGGAACGGCGACGGTTACACGCCGAATAAACAAGGATCCGGACAATTATTAATTACTCGTTGAAGTTTTATGAGTTTTGTCAAGGTAGTAAAATAAATAGAAAATTCATAAAACCGCACGACAATATAACAGAGTTATTTTATTTTTAAGAAAACCTCCCTCCCCCTCAAAAAAAAAAACCGTATATCATATGTATGTACCTATGTAGGTTTCGTTAATTTGACGGGATAAAAAGTAACAATTGAGGTTTGATTGAACACCAGAGCTAATGAACGTTTAAAAATCCGTAACTCGTGTCAAGGATATAACACGTATATATACTTACCTTACTATACAATAGAAAACCGTTAAAATTGGTTATTTAGTATATATTTTTTATTCTTGATTTATTGTTATTTCAACGGTATATAAGTATAATTACTATAATATTATGGTGGGTATGCGTCTAAAAATCGTAATTGTACAAAACGAAATTTCATAAACCGCCAAATTTATTGGCTCGTCGAAACTGTTATATATATATATATATATAGATTATACAAAACCTATCATATTTTGAATAGTTAAAATGTTTCATATTAAAAAAAAAAAAAAAAATACAGCATACCGAGATTAAACGACCGCAGAGCGCCGTTTATATTATTTCGTTTACAGTTAGGAAGGTCCTAATTTATATGGTTTTTCCGTAATTGTCCATATACTACACATACTTTCGTTTTTTTTTTGTCGAGAAGCGAAATAGTGCGATATGCCAATTTGAGAGGGATGGGACCATAAAATAAATTACGTAGCTACTGTATATGCCATAAATATAAAAATAAATAGTGAATATTATCTATTTTCTCTCAAATATAGAGTGTTTATTTTTTAAAATTAGGTATATTATATATATATATATATATATAAAAAATTTAGCGAAAAAACGAAAGTGAAGTTATTGTGTTCAATATTATCTCTGCCTAGGCATATAGCGAAATATGATATGTGTTTTTACGACTGACTTACCGTTTATGTATCTGTTCTGTACATCGTAATTATCGTTGATCGATTCGTCATCTTCTACCGTAGTCCAGAAACACAACGCCCGTTTGCACATTTCGTAGGCAGTCCGTATTTTATTCCCGCACCAAGTTAATATAGTCATCCCATTGAAATCGCTTAAATAAAAAATACGGCAACAAAACACCACGGTTGTTTCGAAAAGATCGTTGTCTTTTATTAATATTATTATTATTTACGAACAGTGTTTGGTGTCGTCTTGACGACGACGGCGGGAAACGCCACTGTGATAAGAGAAAAAGAACTGACGATAATAAATATTGTTGTTTTTTTTTTTTTTTTTCCGAATTTAATTTCATATTTTTTTCCCCAGTTACGTGGTTTTATTATTATTATTATTATTATTTTTTTGTTCGTGTTTAGTCACGGTCGGCAAACGGACACGATGAGTGGACGACGTGTGACGGAGAGGTTGCAGCAATACTTCTAAGGCACGGAGATTTGAATAGTCGCATACGAAACAGCAGCAGTCGAACGCGCGCGCGCGCTCGCTCGCGGATGGTCGGAATCGGAGAGAGCGGAAGAAGGGAAACGCGCCATAAGGCCCGGCCGCGTTGATATTATACACGCTTTTTTTTTTTTAAATTCTTTGCGGTTTCATAGAGGGGGAGAAATCGAATATAGATCGTTTTCTCGCCGCACGACGATCTACATCGTCGGCACACACACAAAAGATGTTATTCGGAGTGCGTTTTTGATGACTCTATACATATGTATATATAAAGGCAAACAATAAAAATAGTGCGGGCGGAAAGCACATCGCAAGTAATAGTCATCATACGCCGTGTACATCGTTTTCGAGAGAGTCAAATTAACGAGGCGTGCGTATATTATACACGTTATAAATTCACAATCGATATCGATACGCCAATAAATAAACCGCACTCCGATTGTTGTTGTTTCGCTACCCATTTTTTTATTATTATTATTATTTAGTTAGGGACTTGGATAATTTTACACAGCCGTGAATTTTTCCGATTACAAAAAATAACCGACGAACACGACAACGACAATAACGATCGCGGTGGTGTTACTGTTTTCGAGACATCGAATATTTCGAAATAGCTCGTAAATCCTACCACTTGAATTCCGTACGTCGACATATTTATCGAGAGGTGAACGACACGCGTCTAACGATTTTGAATTATTCGTTTTTAATATGCTATGAATATGCTATTTTATTGACTCACTTCGACAAACTACTACATCATCCGAAACGGTCTACTGAATATTAATAATACATATTATTATGTATTTTTTTTTTTTTTTTTTTTATGATATCATTTAATCGGAAAATTTACATATTATATTATTAAATATTTGACCAAAATATATATCTGTTTTATTATAGAACAAAATTAGGAAAAATAATCGCTTATTATAATATATAATATGTACATTTGTACGTTAACATATCACTATCATTAATATTTGTTTCACATTAGCAAAGAATTATTAGTGTACAAATCCTGCGTACAATAGCAATAAAATTATTATTACATGAGAATATTAAGTATAAAATTACAATGAAACCGAATTAAAAGTATATTATAAAAGCAACACATGGGTGAAGAATAAAGCTATCTATAAAATATGTAAATGAAAAACAGCAATTAATCATGGAACAATATTAAAATAAAAATTGTGGCAGTCACGAGGAATTACGATTATATGAAACGTCGCGATTCATAAAAACTTTAGTCATGCCAACATAATAAACTATAATAATTAATTGATAATAACGTTCAAACGAATTATTATTAAAATTAAATTAAAACAATATAATAATAAATATAAATAAATTACTGAATACTTAAGTCTTTTGGGTGCACAATATACCTGTTGGGTATATATTGTACACTATATTTTTTTGTTTGTTTTTTTATTTTTGTTTGTTATATTTATACCCAACACACTTTAATGGGCGTCGAAGCGTTTGAACTTCCAGTCGTGTGGTAATTGAACGATTGATTAATAGGCGTAGTGGACACAGAACTCCACCGCCTTGAAAACTTATCGATGGGCAAATGACCGGTCGGCGGTAATCCCAATTCGGGGTAAGTAGGAGAATTGTTGTTGTCGTGCGAACTGATGGACGAGAAACCGCTCTCGTCCTCTGCGGTATTATTCTTCTGCAATTTCGTCTCCTTTTTGTAAAAGTCGGATCCTTTAATGGACGTTTCGCTGTGGTTCGAACTGCTACTAGACACTTCTAAGCACTTGATACCGTTGCAAACGGTCGGTAAAGAATCGCAACTGCAAACCTGTCGAATTTTAATATTCATAAAATAATATACGAACGACACGGGAAACACTATGATATAATAATGCTGCGGTTATGTCCGAACACTTACCGAAGAGTTGCTGTTCTTCTCGAACAGCGTACTGTAGTGCGGCGTCAAGTGTTGGACTAGATCGGGTTCCTTGGTATGGATTATCGACTGGACGGTCCGATACAATCTGTACGCTTCCAGAGAGAGCTTTTCCGCATATTCTTCTCTACTGCTCTTCAAAGGCGGTCTCCTATATTGAACGCAGATCATATATATATATATTGAATGTCGATAAAACATATATATTATTTTATTACGGATTTACCTATGCTTAACGGGCAGCGGATTGGGTTTGTCGTGGGTAGTGTTCAACGACGTGTGGGCTTTTTCCAAAAATTTGGACACTTGCTCCAACACCGCTTTGTACATTTGATTGCTCGCTTCTACCTATAATAATATGTAAAGAATTTCGTGTGAACGCGCAAAGAAGACTCGGTTAAAATACAATATATTATGTATAAATATACATCGCCGCGTCGTATGGCTCTCACCTGCTTTAGTTGCCACTGAAGAGTGTCTACTTGGGATTTTGCCAACGTTAACTCGATGCAAGGCGCCTGGTCGTTGGCATCTTTCCGCACGAGTGTCTCGTGTTTGGCACTCAAGTCGTCGTATAGCTAAGAAATAAGAAATAAAACGTAAAATGGTAATTTTTAATCGACGCGGGGGGAAATAAAAAACGCGATAAAAGTATCTAGAAATAATTATTCCCCGAGGGCGATTATGCGGCAGGACGACGAATAATTTATTTTATTTTTTGTTATACAAACACACACACACACACACACACACGCAAAAGAGACAAAAATCATCGGGTATAGTCACGGTTGATAAACCATGTGTGAATCCTGTGGGTACTGTCCTAAAACACAAACTGGTCTCGCTGCTGTACCTATACACTTATAAGCGTACATATAAAATGTTAAACAGATTACTCAATTTTCATAACGCAAAAATATATAAACACATACGAGTCAATAGCGTTCTATGGATAGAGAGGCCAAGAGGGTAACGAAATAGTATAAACGCGAATAAACTTGACCCGATCAAAACGCACAGCGGTGGTGATGGCGTTCACTTTCTCTTAATTTGCCTTTATTATAATACATACCGATCGATATTATAATTAAAATTGTATACTTAATAATATACATAAAAAAAAAAATAATAATGTATTACAATGCGGCGATAGTAAGTACCGAACAATATGATTTTTTTATTTTTATTTTGGAAAATGTTATATTTATAATATCAGTTTGGCAATATTTAAAAATATTAAATAATAAACGGAATGTACGCAATATTTCCCAAGGGAACACTTGGTTTTACGGGTTTGGCGAAACCGGGGTCCCGAGCTAGGGAAGTTGGCGCTCACATTGCCCAGCAAGACTCGTGCTGCAATAGGTATCCCCGCGACCTTAATCGATTAGGAGGATCTGGTCCTCAGGATTAGGAGTGAAAAACCGTTGTTATAAAACCTACTACTACTACTACTACGAAGCCTCGGAAAGGATAGAAGTGATAGACGGAGGAATACGAGTAGAGGAAACGGCGAAAGTCCTTCGAAGACCGTAAAAACAAACACGAGGAGAAGATATCCTCGTATGGTCACGATACGACTCCCCGTAGTATATAAATCGCAATGGGTAAACATAATAATTATTATCTGTCGATGCGTATTTTATTAGGGCAACACTCGTTTAGAATACCAAACGAGTCGAGAAAAAAAACCAAACATATATATACGACGTCATGCACCTGCTATACAATCCGAGTATGGGATGCAAATGGAGAGAAAAAAAAAAATATTATGACGAACGGATAAAAGTAGATTTCCTTCGCGTGTCGGGATCGTATGTAGATATAGGTACTCGAATAGATAAAAAAAAAAATAAAAAATATGTCCGTTTAGATAGATATGCCTCTTACCTATACCGCACAAACTGCAGACAGGACACTGCGGGTACAAGGACGCCACCATTAATAATAATAATAGAAAAAAAAAAAAAAAAAAAATGTTGAAACGCAGTTGACATTGCAACAACAACAAAACAAAAAAAAAAACCATATAAAAAATACCACAAAGGATCAGCCGACGGATAATAAATGGGAATAATATACGGTTTGCCGGGTACCGAGGCATACCACGGGTACTATTATGAAACAACAATAGCCGACCGACCGATATATATATATCGGTACTTTAAAAGAATTATGCTCTGGATGTATTATAATATTATATGGGTGTAATTATACGTTCTAGTCTGTGCAGTATGCATGAACACGAAATCTGTGACAGTCTGACACGCGAGTAGTACCTAACGAACACTAGAAAAAAAAAAAAAAAAAAAACTAGAAAAAAACCCCACGCAATTAATCGAATTGATCGTATTATTAATCCTGCAGAGAGAAAGCATTTTTGTTTTCCGGTACTGCGAGAATTAAAACCAACGATAATTACCATTTATATTACCCCCCGGCCCGCCGCTGTCGTCGTTGCGGTTACGGCGGTAGGTTATGTTAACGAATTTCGAAAATCGTTTTCCCGTTTATAAAAAAAAAAAACATCTCGGATATTTGGCCGGCTACGATATTATTGTAATGTTCCGTAAACGGTTTTAAATGTCGCGGAAACGGTAACGGGGACGATTCCCTCGCCCCGAGGGGAAAATCACAGAACGCCACGCAAGACGCGACACGATTAACCTCGGATATTGTTCCGCCGTCGAAGGCGGGTGGCTCGTCGTGGTGGCAGCACAACTTTATTGTCGCCAACGAACCCCCCGCGGCCAATGGTAAACCAAAAAAAAGAAAGAAAAAAAGGGGAAGAACTCACCCGGCGAAAACTGTTAGTGTATTATTATTATTATTATTATTATTATTATACGGACACGATTATTTCACAATAATATATATGAAATATTTATTATCTATCCGTTACGAGTACGCTATATATATATATATATATTTTATAACAATCGACAAAGAGCCAATAACAGTGCGCTCGTAGTGAAAGTGTAATAAATAGGTATACTACACCTAATAAATATATTTCTTTAGAAAAGTTATTTTTCATCGCTAATGCGCCGGCCGTCCCCGTCCGTTTATTACGCCCGGTATACCTATCCGATTATTGTTAATTTTATAACAATCTCACTTTCGGCCCGTTGAAGAAACGTAATAATAATAATAATAATAAATAATACGACGATGAAGACGATGATGCAACGACCTCACTTTGCGCTATCGGCCATCGAGCACCGTACCAAACAATTGAAAAACCAAAAAAAAAAAACCTAGAAGAAGTTACTGGCCGCGTTACGTTAATACACTGCACTTTGCCGATGGACAATTGAACAGTTATCGTGATTGTACACCCACGGGTGGGATAATATTCGGAATGCTGTTGCTCCGGCTTTTTTTTCCGTTTTTAATCTACAAATACGAATAACTGTATCTGTCCTGTACAACAAAAGATTTATAGAATATACGTTTTTCGGTCCAATGTTACGGCTGCTTAAATACAAAATCGAAGGTCAAAATTTAGTGTTTTTTTTTTTTTTTTTTTTACACTCGGACGCCGTATTATAATATATGATATGGTATAGGTTTATTCGAGGTTTTTTTTTTTTTTTTTATCTAGCGATAAGAAAATATTCAACGCACTATAACGAATATACTGTGAAATTACAAACACTGAAAAATCTACCGAATCGCAGAGATTGCACAATTCGTATTCGTGTATCTACCTAGTTTATTTTATTATATTCAAACCCGAAATAAATATTCGTTGAAATCGTTGATATGGGTGGGTTTTATTAATAACAATATATAAACTAACGAAAATGTGTTCTACAATTGGAAAATTCATGGTTTTTTTTTTTTTATGTCGCTAATCTATATTTTCTTTGCATTTTAACAAGTGAAAAAACAATCTCTTTCTAGTTGTTTTCCAATAATTTTATTTCTCTGTAGGTGTATGAAAAAAAAAAAAAAAAAAAAATTATACCTAATAAACTCAATTACTTATCACTTATATGTATGGATTTCATTCAAGATGATTATCAGATTTCTATTTTTTTTTTTTACAAGACCAATACGACGAAGAAACAAAATGTTAATTTTCTGATTTCCTATAAGATTGCATATTCGTATAAAGTAGTACTTACTTTTTGCAAATGTTTATATTCTTTCTTGATGAATTCGAATGATTCTTTGTTTTCGTTTGATTCCATTTTTTGTGCATTTTTCCTGTTCGCCTATAAAACACGAAATGTATGTTATTATTTTAATCAATATTAAAATTCTTATTAGATAATCGTCGAAAATAAGTCGCTGTAAACACGAAATATTTTATTTACGCATACGTGTACAATATTTTTCACTGGATAATATTGCAGATTAAAAAAATATCGTCACAATATTAAACTGCCGACAATGTATAACTCGCGTTGCCAATTTTTTTTTCACCGCGGAGAAAGTAATTTGAATATTATTACAAAACGCCAAAACGGTTTCAATAACGGATATAATAACGTATAATAATATTATTCTATAATGGAATACTGTAAAGACGATTTAAGTACGTACAGCATTATAAATTTGACCGGCCGACGTAACGTTCCATCAACTGTCTCTATATATATTATTACGTTTTCCAATCGTGTCCGTTATACGGACTCTGTCCATCCGTACCGAAGAAAATTTTATAATGATAATAATACACGGGTATAATATTAATTTTATATATAGGAAATTAGCGTGAAAACGAATACTGCGGAGTTACTGCAGTTTAGACGAATGAACGCGCCAGTAATTTTTGCGGGCCAGGCACAACATTGGAACAACCAACGACTGCACTTAAAAAAAAAAAAAAAAAAATAATAGAACCACGATGATTTTTTATGGTCTAATTAATTATCGTCATTAATTAAACGGGAACGAAAGTTGATTAAATATATACGAGGTAAAAAAATTAAAAAAAAAATTAAAAGAAAACAGAAAACCAACAGTTTTCAATATCGTATTAATTTCAATTAGGTTCGCATGTATATATATATATATATATCAAATCGATATATACGAGTATATTATAATCTGTTCGTTAGTTCGATCTAAACCCGCAATATTTCCCTTAAATTTGGAATAAGATATAGAAAAAAACAAGTCATTGAAACGATTCAAAATTGTTTGTTCGAGATCTATTGCATTCAAATTTTTATATCGATAGGCGCATAAGCATGGTTTATACTATAATGTTCTAAAATTGCATTAATCTCGCTCCACTTACGACCGTTCTCTTAAACCAATTTTTAATCAGAGTTAACGAGATTACCGACCAGTTGCGATCAGTTTTTTTAACAGTGTTGAGACGCAGATAATTTGAAAATTGATCTGGATAAAGATAAAATATAATTGCTCCAAAATCGTCTAGATACAGATAAAGATAATTATTTTTTGTCTACCGATGAGAACATTATAAGCAGAGAGGTGAAAATGTAAACGGTTAAAATAACTCTGTAAATGCAAATGAGTGTAAATAACTTGGAATTTTCAACTAAAAGTAAACCGATATGCAATTAGGTATTTATGTATTACCATTACAGTTAACTTTTAATATTCTAAAGGATTTCTTTTATCTTTGATGAACTTCATATAGATAACAAAATGTTCAACTAGATAAGATAAAAAAATATTATCTAGATAAGTAAGTCTCAACGCTGGTTATTAACCATAAACTCTGTTTAAAAATCACATAAACGCATTCGTTTACGTTAGTGAAAGCGGTGGTGAGATAGACGTGGTCAGTCCATCTGCTCCACGATTTTTTTACTATTCTCATTATAAACCGATACAATTGATTTCCCTGAACTCTATGTATTTAGTAAAAACTATCAATGAACACTCTCTGGGTTATTTTTTTGCGTATAGGTAACTTTCACGGTTTATATTTAATCGAATTTGGCGGTTTTTAATTCTTTAATTGTATTTTTGTAGCCTACACGCTGGTACTATTTGTTCCTATTTTTTTTATGTATGTTAATTCAATATGTATTACTATGTTTAAGTTTGAAACAAATAAATATACCTAATGTTCGTTATTGGGTAATCCCATATCGATTTATTTACTTTGGCGGACAATTTTAACGCAGAATTTTTTTGTTTTGTTTTGGTGTTCGTCGATTGATGAAAAGTATAAAACTGAAGGTATTAACCAAATTGCGTATAATATCAATTTTATAATTTAATTCATGATACGGCATATAACGCCTAATTCAAGTACTTGTACACGATTAGATAAATAAAAATCAAATAGATAGGTAACGCGGATATAATCCACACGGGATTAGACTTCGTTCAATTCGCTCGCCTGGGCGTATAATAGTCCGGCTATTATTTAAATTCGAACCCAGTCGTTTTCACGTTTGTAAAACGATTCAACAAGCCGAGTCAAAAAATTTTAATTTACACAATACGCGCCATTTATTCGCAATCGTTTGACAAAACGAAAACTGTAGAAAATTCGACTAATAAATAATACAATGGATAGTAAATATATATAGGTACCGCGTATAGTCTGTAACGGTGTGACGGTTCAATTACTTATATTTATTTAGTATATATTTTACTGTTCTCTAAAAATTCGCGTTTATTTATATATATAAAAAAAAACTCGAATGCACAAAATAATATGGTAACACGGATAAGGGGAGCGATGTTTTATTTGAATTCGACGTGTAAGTCTACGTTTTATTTCTCCATAGTAGATAACAATAATAATGAACAACTATTCTATTGTCTACCATACATCCATACACACACAACAATAAAAAAAAAAAAAAAAACCCCCGAAACGCCAAATCGCTAAACGATTTTAAACAATTAATTGTCGTAATTGTTACACGTGGCGAAACGTAAAATCAGTGGTTCCGCAAGAAAAAGGAAAAAGGGCACACTTGGATTTTATTTGCAATTTGCATAATACCATACATTAATACCTATAATGCACACTTATTTCAAACACTTGTAAGCACTGAAAATAACGAAATACTACGCGTTATTATATTATAATATTCAGTAATCTATAGACCTCCAAAACATCGTGATCGTATCTATTATTATAAGTCGTCGTTACTCAACTTATTCAAATTGCGTACACTTACTCATTCACTAGGGCACATATTCAACTAACTAATTGTCTATTAAATTTAATTTTAATTTTTTTTTTTTTTGCATTATTATTAGTTTTACCCCGTGACAGCACAATTTTTTAAAAAAAAACTATACGGACGAATAAATCGTGAGACCGCGATAACCTCAACGGAATAATCCCAAAAAAAAAAAAAAAAAAAAAAAAACAATTATTATTATTAAAACACATTCTTTCGACTCGTCGTGTTCCTTCTTAACAAGGTACACGCAGGACTGTTATTAACGTTTTTAAACCACTAGCATCCGAAATTAATTGTTCGGACGTATATATTTTAATAAATTTATTGCTACGGATTTCCCACGGATTATACGAGATAGTTGTAAAACGTAGGCGGCGGCTGCCGCCGATACAATAAACGGACGTCCCGGAAGCCACGGGCTGGACTACAACGTAACTGTGTTTTCGAGATATTATAATATTTTATCCGAGATTTTATTTTCGCACTATTACACGCGTCTCGGACATGGGTAAGTAACATTTTACCGTACAGTTAAACGCGCCAAACGAACGTCGAACACAGATGAAAAATAGTGAGAAAGACAAAAAAAAAAAAAAAAATCGATAGCCGACAAATAAAATTACGATTTACCGAAAATATATTTGAAAAAATACAACAAAAAAAATTCTATAAAATACGTTATGGCGAGTGGCGTGCTGTAAAATGTAGGTTCGGCCAAGGTTAAAATATAACAGACGGCCGGTGGTATTACAGACAAACTTGTTCAAACAAGTATTTCATTGAAAATTATTTTTATACGACGGTATCAATATATTATACGTTTACGCCTACATTTGTGCATATACATAATTATAATAATATTAAATAACTGTTGGCTTTAATTCTAGGGTCAACAGCCTTTGAGTCGAATTCGAATCTAATAATATTATATGTGTGAAAACCGTGTAAAAATAGCTTTACAAAAGAATAATATACGAGATCACACGAGCGAATACCGAAAAAAAATAAAAAAATAATATTCACGTTATTTATTATATTATGTTATATTACACATGGGTCGAAAATCGTGTCATGTTATAATTAGTGCGCAAACGCATATTCTACTACGATTCAATTCATCGAGAATAATTTTTATTAAAAATGTCGATATTTCGTAATGTGTAGATTCCATTTCATCCTAACCTAACCTAACCTAACCTTCCATCAATTTTTTTTGGCATAAACGTTGCATATACGTACGTTACAATAACCATTGAAAAAAAAAAAAAAAAAAAAAAAAAAGTGTATTTAAAACCCGGCGTTTCCTATGAAGACGTAAAATTCGAGCTGAGGAATGAATAAGAAGTTTTTTCAAGCACAAAGTATGCTTTAAGATAATCGTAGGTGTATTCAATTGGAAAACTTGAAATCAATTTTTATTACCTCATGCTGGTTACTCGTCGCACAATAATTTAATATTAATCAGAAATGTTATTTATTCGGATTTTTTTTTTTTAATAATCTCTTTTATACATTTATTTAGAATGGCTACCGTTTTCACTATAAATCGTATAAAACTGTAGTAATACAATTTGTTTTGTCGCGTATAAATCCGGGCCCTAGTTATAATAATTATTAATTATCGTATCGGGCGATGAAACATAAGAAATAAACGTATTTGTTTTATTCATTTTACGCGGCATAAAGAAATTGAAAATAAAAAAAAATGATGATAAATAAATTAACGATTTCGTTTGTTTGCGGACGTACGACATTTCGCGTTAGTCGCCGCCGCTAAACATTTTCAAACGATAACCTAAAAAAATAAATTATAATAGCCTCGTTTTATCTATAGTACGAACAACAATCGGGAATTCAACGACCAAGGCGGTAGGAAAAAAAAAAAAAAAAATATTTACTGTTTATGAAAATAATAATAATAATAATAATGCCGAGGTAGAGGTAGGTACCCATTATTCGTTGTTCGCTGCAGAGGAGACGCATCTACGACTATAATTTATTTGACCAACTTACATGCGGTTTTTGTGCAACGTGGTTGTTCCCTATACATTTTTTTTTTTAATTTTTTTTTATAGATATAATAATCGTATATCGGGTGGTAGGTACACGTTCACAATACTCGCCGATTTAATAACTTACCCGCGCGAATGAAAATCGAAATACGTTTTTTTTTTTTACTGGTCGCTCTATCCGATAAACTTCATAAAACATAATAATATTGGTACTGCGAAATTAAATTTAAAATTTGATAAACTCGATAGAAAAAAAAAACTGCTACGGTGATTGGGCAATGATTGTTTTTACTGAAGTGACGTAACACCTCGATATATATGGTATCGCGACAATGGTCGCGAATAGGTACCTTAGATCAAAATCGTATACTATTATTAATTAAGTATTATTATTATCACGTTGTTTTACGTTCTTAAAAAAAAAAACTTTCGAATAACATAACATTTTTTTTTTTTTTTTTTAAATAACTAGTCAAGTAACTCAATATTTTACGGGGGAAATTTAACCAGTTAGGGGTTACTCGGTTACAATATGAACAAAGTAACTAGTTAAGTTAAAAGTTACCAACAAAATTAACTTTCTCGGTAGGCCTTTTTGGCCTTTTCCGTATAGGGTTTTCGGATTTTCCCCCCCCTCGTTTTATTAATAGTATAGCCACAAATAAGCACCGGTTTTAATCAATTTATACACGAAAGGGAGAGGGAGTTAGTGCGATATAAATTACGAGGGATTTTGCAGTTAACGTTGATGACATTTTTCAATTTCATCGTGTAACAAAATCAATGATTTGTTTTCTGTTTTTATAAGCGTTTAAATGGATAAATCACGTCGTAAAAATCACGGTATTTCTTGTATAATTTTTCGAATAAATTGTGAATTAATTGTTTTTGGCCGAATACAAATCACGACATCTTGGGACACCAATCGTATGTTGTACTCGACGGTGAAAAGAAAAATAGTCGAGGGTATTTTAAAATTGTGTATAATTTAGTCTAATGATCATAAATAACCGTTATCACTGCAAATGTCGTAACTGGTCGTGAAAAAGATATTTTTAACAATTAGTCTTCAGTTAGGCGCATGCGCTTTTATCGTTTTCCGACCGGGTATTTAAAAAAAAAAAGAAAAAAAGTAATTAATAAAGTTATTATTATCATACGAGACCGTCAAAGTATTACGGCCCCTTTAACAGGTCAAGTAATTATGGCCATTTTTTTTTGTTTTAGTACTTTTAAAATCCAAACTCTTAGGAGGACGGTGGAATTTATGCGTGTTAATTTCGAAAATTGTTATAATTGTGTCTCCTTGAAAACTCGAATGCCCGAGGGCGCCGGGTAACTTATGACCATTAAAATAATAATAAAAACATAATTTACCGAAAAGATTGCACGCGTACGGCGTCCGTCACGAAATTACCCATCCCGTTTATGCATTTAAAACTCTACGTTTATGAAAGATATTATAAAAAAAAAAAAAAAATGTTTAAAAAAAAACCCGCCAAAATGTATTTTGTGGTGCGTGTCGGAATGTGGCCACGTCGGGCGACAGTTCTGGAGAGGAGACAGTAATATTATATAATTATGCTGACATGACGTTCGTAGTGGTCTTTACATGAGATGCGGTGTGACACGAGACCATATTACTATAATAATACGAGCCAGTTGAAATGCGGCAACATTTTTTTTTTTTAAAAAAAAGAAATGAGAAATAAAAAAAACTTTTTTTTAGAAGATTTTTACTGTTTAACTACAACGATGCGCTATTTTTCCTCCAGATTTCCTGCCTGTCTACGAACGAATTTTCAACCAGAAACGTTGCTCCTGTCAACAACTTTATAAAAACATTCTAGTGGTATTTTCGATCTGGCCTGTGTGCGTTGTTGGGAAGGTAATTTTGTTGAAAATAATTGTAGACACCCGATGTTTTCACCGAATACTTAAATTAGCACATTTTTAAGACGTGATAGACATTTTCGAGTATTCTGGAGTTATTAATTCTGATTTGGTCTTGTGTGTATTATAAAACTAGCTCTCAACATTTGAGACGAACTACACAGACAGTTGTAATTTATTTTGTAGTTACGAATTAATAATATATTTTACAATTTTTATTTATCAATGCTTGTTTAAGAATCGCTTTATGGATGCAATGATTTTTTAATTGCGATATAAACTAAATCCCCCTCTATATCCCACCTCGCCAACTTCACACCTACTAACGGCGGACCACCAATGGTGCAAAGTGTGACAGTTTTTTTATTTTTTTTTATGAAAAACAAAATTAAGTACGTTTAACGGTTTATTAAAGTAATTGTCGAAATAATAATCATTTTTTTTTATTCTCTTCTTCCGTTAATAAGATAATATCTTTTTCGAATCGGGATGGAAAATCCTACTCTTTCCATAGTATCTCAACCGTCACATGGTTCGGTTAACAATCGATTGAAAAACTTTAAATAAATAATAATAATAAAAAAAAAAAAAACCTCTGATAGTTTAGTATAATAATAATACGGTACTGCGATAAATGTATAATAATATGGCGTTGTATTTAAAACGAAAAAAAAAAATAATAATAATAATGTAATATTTTACACTTTTTACGGTATTATTATAATGCACAGTAAATATTATGTATATATATATAAAAAAAATATAAAAAAATACCGTTTTCCGAGTTTCTTACGTTATCGCGTGGATAACATTTCTGTCGTAAAGTCAACAACCCACTAACCCAACACAATAATAATGTATTTTAATCGTTAATCCAATATAATATCAAGGGGTTTTAGTGATACATATAGTAGGGTGGCTTTTTAACGCAGAGGGCTCGAAAAAATAATCATCGACTTTGAACGAAATTCCCACCAGTAATTCTCAAATTTCGCATTGGGCGCCTTGCCCGTGATAAAATAACCCAGGGTTGACGATATACACGTGTATAATATGTTTTTGTTTTTGAAATTCGTTCTTTTAAAAAATTTAACATGTTAAACGCTCCGTGTTTCATATATGAAGTCAGATTTTTAATGTTTGTATTTAGTGAAAATATATTAGGTTTAAATTTACAAAGAAGAAAAAAAACCTACTCGTTTGCAATTTTTTTTCTTTTCTCATTATTTCGCGTGCCTATCGAAATGGAAAATAATAAATTTATACGTGTTTGTGTACATTGCGCGACGAGAACAAGACACAAACCAAGAACAATATTACAGGGGTTTTCATTCAACCTGTGCGTCGCGGCTCCCAGGGGCGCCGGTTATTATCAAAGGAACCGCGTCTGCAGTAGAATATATCAATACGATTTTAATGTGCATTTATCACGGGTTAATTGTTCACTTCCAAAATTACTTTTCCCGGGGAAGTTCAACAATACAATTGGATTGGAGATCCTTTTACTGCTGATCTACCCACAGAACTATCAATTTGTGAACAAGAACAACCGACAGACTTATCTGTAACGAAATCCAAATTCGCATCGTCATCATCATCATGATCATCATTACCTGAATGTTGGACAGATATAAAGAATCAGTATCCGATCGTAGCCAACAGAGCGATTAGGACTTTGATTTCTTTCGGTTCTTCCTTGACAGTTATTAAAACAAAATATACTTCAAGAGTGAATACCGAAAAGGAAATCGCGCTTTCAAAATGCATGCAACAATTCGATCGTCGTATGCACCAAAAACAAGCCCAGCCGTGGGGAGGCTGGTTAGGTCCTAACCGTTAGCGTAACCTAACCCCCCATTAATTTTATTTAATTGTATTAAAATAAAACCTCCAAAAAAAAAAAAAAAATGTAAATAAAAAATGAAACTTATTATTAATATTATTAAATGTTTAATTCGTCATTAAATAAAGTCAGATTAAATAATGTAAATTTTATTATTATCATCATTATTATTTGTATGGGAGCCGTTTTTTATCGTCTTCTTTTATAATTAGAAGAGCCGCGGACCACCGCGCACTATAATATTAAATAGTATAATATACTTTTATTTTTCGCCTATAATTTAATAATATAAAAGTGTGTTATAAACAATAATCGTCTATATTTATATAATTTATATTTTAGTATAAATTATAAATGAAAAATTCGAAAATTATAAAATATAATTTGTTCATTAGGGATTTTATTTTTGTATACGGCAGTGTTTCTCAACCGGTGTTCGGCGGCGACCGTGGTATAATATTATTAGGCGTTAAAAATAGAAATTTCCCAGTACTTAATTTTTGTTATCAATAATGATTATCCGTTTGGTGGATAAAGTAAAATATTACGAACAACTATTAGTCGTTAAACGTCAATATTTTCGAACAGTCCTGGTGGTTTAGTAGTATATATATTCAAAATAATTAAAATACAGTATTTTCAACAAAACGGATAAATGTATTATTAATAAACGTCGTCTGAGAGGATAAATAGTGCTGAGTATTCAAATAAAATAATTAGTCCGGCAAAAAAAAAAAAAACCTAAAGTTACATACGTAAGTATGCTGACAATTATTTAAGTTTTGGACGGGAAATGAAGAATTCCATTATGCGTTGTGTGCGGTGGAAAAACTTTCGAATAGCTCAATGGTCCCCCGAGTAGAGTAAATTAAATCGACACCTAATTACAAACCATCATAGTCGTCACGAATCAAAAGATCAGAATTATTTTAAAAAACCGATGACCAGTCAATTAAAAAAAAAAAAATATTTTGAGAAAAAAGTTAGTGTTCTCTGATAAAGCGCAAATGACCTCTTATAAAGTTGCGGAATTAATTGCTCAAAAAACAAAACCACACCCGATAGCCGAATCATTGATTTTACCATTAATTGACACCAAATAATGGTACAACATTGGCATATGTCATTTCAGGTTAGGTTAGGTTAGGTTCAGAACATTTAATTGCATTGGAAGATAAAAATCAACATATATTTCCCAGAAATAGAAATAGTGAACTACGATTGGATACGAAATCCTTTTTCATCGTTGTGTACTTCAAGTTTTAACTTAACGTTACAAGAAGAACTTGTATTTATTTCTGCTGATCGCAGTCTTAAAATTAAATTTTCTGGAGAATCGATCGAAGAATTTTGGACACCAATGAAAGAACAATTTTCAAAAAAAAGCTTTAATCATTTTGTTGCAATTTTCGACTTCATAACTTTGCTGCGGGTTAGGATTTTCCACGCTAACACAAATATTAAAACTGAGTAAAGAGAAAAACTCCTCAGACTAGAAAAAGATATGAGAGTCGTCACTGTCGTCCTCGTATCAGTACAATTACAAAAAAAAAAAAAAAACAAACAAAGCCAAATATCACATTCAATTTTTAAGTATATAATATATCGTTACTAAAAGATTAAATAAAATTAAAAATGGCATTTTTTTTTTTTGCTTCTTATTACTTTACTACAATAGTAGTGTTCCGTCAAAACGACGTATGCTTATAAGAAATGTGCCGTGAGCATTAAAAAAAGGTTGAGAACCACTGGTATAAGACATATATAATTTATACTATACGTTTCATCACTGAAAACAACCCGCACCATTGTCAATTTTTGATATTTAGATTTTTAGACCCCCCCCCCACCCATCAACACCGGGTAATAAAATAACACCGATTGGGGGGGGGGCAACACCGGTTTGTGGTTTATTATAAAAATAATAAAAATAATAATACAATTACAAGAAACGCATTATATAACGTTTGGATGTGAAATTCGGACGAATCGATAACGGCCAAGAGATAAAAACGTAATTATTACGATTGTTAGAATATTTATTTGTGACGGAAAGGCACTAAAATTCTGGGAACGCCGAGAACAGGCCGTTTTACACAATAATTCATTAATAATATATAATAACGACATTATTATGGTTTATTTATTTAAAATACGAAATTATGAACGGTGGGGGGGGGGGTAGTAAACTTATAATAAATTCGGTTGGACCGATGCGGAATTATAGTTTTCTCTGTCCCGCGCCCGAATTAAAAAGACGTCACACCGGCGGCAGGCAATTCGCCGTCTCCCGTGTGTCTATCCGACGGGCGGTTATAGCGAATTACTACGTTTTACTTGTGCGCAAATAACAACATTTAAAGAGCAGAATAAATAATCCTGAGGGTTGTGCACGGCTTTTTCCTAAAAAAAAATAAAATCTATAGCCCTAGTTTCAAGTAGAACGTAATTTGCCATATTGCCCGTTTAGACGGACAGATCCACTATCCATCGACGGCCGGTGTAGAATATATTTCCATACCAATCTATATAAAAACGATAAAAAGTATATAACCATAACGGTATACGGTTCGAGCGGGCGACCACGTAGAATGTTTTTTTTTTTTTTTTTTTATGTTGTATAGTCTGGTCATATTGAGGAAGTGTAAACGAAAAATGTACAATAAAATAGATAAGGCGGTGCCCTACTAATAAAACGACGTGTATTTACTTACATATACTCGACTTTTAGGTACATTTTTAAATATTTTTACTCGAACGTATATAACATTATTATTATTATTTTATAATATGGCGTGCAATCGTTATCGAGTTACATTGACATTAACATTTTAACGAAAGACGATCATAACTCATAATCAGAACAAATACAATCGTGGTTGTCTTTTTTTATCTTAATTTTTTTTATAATTGGACTAAAAAAAAAAAAAAAAATCCAGTAGCCGCGGAGGACTTGTACGTTAAAAACTGTTAATCGTTACTAAACAATATAATTTGATATACTCCATGACTATATAATTATTTATATAATTAAGTGATTAAAATTTGGTATTGTTTTCAAAACTACAGTGTAAGCCGTATGAGAAATCGAATTGTAATATTACGATAATGGTACTTGGGTACTAAAATATTAAACGTGTTCGACGCGAAACGAATAACACGTAAATAATAATAATAAAAAAAAAAACAAGGGAATGCAAAAGGCCAATGTGATAAAAAAAAAAAAAAAAAAAAATGTAATAAGGTACAAAACTGGATACTAATAATCCAAAGACTTAAACGATTATGCACTTTCCTAAGTACCCACAATGTAGGCACTCGGTGGTAATGTACGATATAATTTACTCTACCTACTAATATTGTACGTACAATTAAATGACATTTTTTTTTTATATATATAATTATATTCGTACCTAAGTGTCCATATCGTTGTTAACTTTTTTTTTTTTTTTTTTTTTTTATGACAATAATAATAAACTCCCAAATAAATTGACCTTTAAAAACCGTTACACTCGGTGCACTTTCTAATTCTACAAGACCTCATAACGTACCGCGCACTTAAAATCATTACAGTGATCATAAAGTATGAATTTTTAAACGAGTGATTATGTGTGTGTGCGAGCAGTCACGAACTTACACTCATTTTTTTTTTTACAAAAGAAAAATCCAAATTGTCGATTCGTACGACGAAAATACCTAACCTATAATTTCTACACCGAAATAATGTGAATAATAATAATAATTAATTATAGCATAGAATCTTGTACATTGAACGTTACCGTACCAAAATAGTTTCGTTCTGTAAATTGCACGTGTTTAGCATATTGTGGATAGGTGCGGACAAAAGACAACTGCTGATCGGCAATATTTTGTACTTCCAATTAGAGTTATTAGGGATTTTGATATTTACTATAGGTAACTTTTTTTTCTTTTTCGGATTTGTATCATTAACCGAACGAAAACCGTAAAAAAAAAAAAAAACACTCAAATATTGCTCCCCATGCCCCAATCATCGCAGTCGCGTCACCTATTTCGTCAAGGTTATAACTTGATTGTAAGACGTAAAACACGGATTTTAATCGCTATCGCATATTCATTATCAGTTATTCCGCGGAGGACTTTGAAGTTTCCTCGTGAAAAATTAAACGCCCAATCTTGTCACTAAAAATATATAAGATATGAGTGAGTCGGGATGGGCGAGTCGTGTCGAGATTCGTACCGAAATTGGACAACGCAATTGTGCAACAATAATGTTTAATACCTAATAATATTGGTCTTATTTAATGCACGATCGTTATTGCATTTGCACGGGATAAATCGACAACAGAAATCTGTGTACAAATGTGTTGTGTTTGGTACTATCTGGTAATTTTCGGTAATTTTATAGGAAATCCTAAAGGTAATCGTTGGGAAATCACGTTGTACGCAATATTCGCCTCAGCAGTGTTCATTTAGCCCCCGCTCCGGTTGCGTTACGAGACACGCAAATTCACAAAGTAATATCAGACGACGACAATATTTTAGTTTTTATATATTATTTTTTTTTTTTTTTATAAGATTTTCGAGACATTTAATAAACGAGTCGGGGAGGGGGGGGGGGTCACACGTCTTGATCACTTAAAATGTATTCTCTAGAATTATCGATACGGTCCGCGATGCCGTCGTCTATCGATTGGAATCTAATTTTGGTGCAGTCCACAAAAGACGAATATTCTCAATAATCGCCACGAAAGTCCGGAATAGTGCCGTTTACCATTCGGAACCGATTAAAGGCGTGGGACCGGGGGTTTTTCTCAGCTTTATTTATCGACAAAACCGAAACACCGCGACAGACTTGGCGTGCCGAACGAGACACGAGAATTCAACTTTCAACGATAAAAGTCTATTTATTGTGTATGCCTGCAATAATAAAATACAAATGTCTCGTTCGAATTTCAATTTAAAAGTCCCGTTTGTCCGTTTATATTCATAAGAATACGGTGGTTTTCTGTTAATTCTGAAATTATTTTATGGTATTAAATAAATAATATTATTGTTATACGAAATTAATTGTCATTTTTATTGCAAATAATAATCTTTACATAAAACGTTGCGTTAAAACCATTGAAACAAAATATATAGGGGGGGGGGTCCACGGATAAAAAATAAAACAAATACATTAAGCAACGCTGGATTAGACGATTCCATCTAACTACCAATGCGTTTTATAATACAAAAAAAAAAAAAAAAACCCACCCGAAATTACATTATTTATTTAGTATATACATAATTTTTTTCAGGCTTAAATACACGGCTGGTGGTATTCTAAAACCCAAAACACCCCCTTATTACTTAGCTACGGCACGTCTGATTATTTCATATTTGCAAATCAATATAATAAATCGTAGTGTTCCGAAAGGACTCGGATTTACCAGACGCGGATCAGTACGGCGAAAGAAAAAAAAACAACCTGTTTGATTCGCGTTTGCGAGTAAAATCATCAATCCTTTTACGGTAACTCGGGTGTAGTCGCGACGATATTTTTACTGTACGATTATAGCGATTAGCGATCGATCGTCGATTTTTTACGGTATCCCTCGGCTCGGCATTGCGATATTTGGCGAAATGAATAAAATATCGTCGCGATTACACCAGAGTTACTGTAAAAGGATTGATTTTACTCGCAAACGCCAATAAAACAGGTATTTTTTTTTTGCGATACGGATCCGCGTCTTATAAATCGGAGTCCTTTCGAAACCACTTACTGTACTTTATAACGATTTGTGATCGATCGTCGATTTTTTACGGTATCCATCCATCATGGGCATTGCGATATTTGGCAAAATGGATAAAATGTCATTGAAATGCATTAGGGATTATTGAGAAGATGTTTTGATTCAACATCGAGTGCGTACTATGGGGGGGTGGGCAGTATATTTTCGGGGGGAATTGAACTCTCGGGGCCGTATAAAATTACGCCATCTTCAAGAAAATTACCGAACTGTTTTTTAAATTTTTTTTAACAAAACATTTATTATAATAAAGACTGTATTAGCGGCACAAGTAGGATTTTTCTCGATCGAGGAGATCCCTTGCCCGTTACTTATTTCTGAATACGCCCACTGGTTTCCGCACTGCCCGGCAGACTGTAAAACGTAGCTAAAAACTCATATAATTTATGTAATTGTCAAATGTTGAGGCATAATTATTTTCGTATTAACCCTCCCCTCACACCAAAACATTTTTTTTACATAAATCGGGTTCGAGTGGGGAGGGGGGGTGGCTGTCTAGACGTCAAAATCACACCCCTTGGTTACGCTACTGCTCGTATTCATATACTCGGGGATTTTATTGACCCGGTGTAGTATATAATAATAAAAAATAAAAAAAGTACGAATAATTTTGTTGTTCTCGTTGTAACAAAACGTAAAAAAAAAAATGCAAGTGTAATTTTTAACGTCTATTCGTCTGCCCGTTAAAACTTTGCCCCTTTTGGCCATTGCTCGGCCAGCGCCCCGTTTAAGCCCCAGAGTAAAACTTTTGCACACGTGTCCTCTGAGCCTTCTGAGGCTCTGAAGTTACTATAATAATGACGATTGAGGGGACCGGAGGACCGGTACGGGCGATCCGTCGAAATTATAAACGAGATTATAATTATGAAGCCGACAACAACAAAGTGCTCGACGACCGTCGTTTTTATTGCGAGTTTTCACGGTTCGTGAAACGCAGTTAATAAAAACCACGCCGGGGTATTTATAGACAAAGTGCGAGCGCAGCGCACCAGACAGCACGCAAACTCCGTTGACAGAACAAAGGCAATCCGTTAACATTTATAACATCGTAGTCGGGGAACAATAATCGCAGTCAGGTGGCGATACGGGAATTTTCCAGACGACCCGTCGTCGGATCGTCCGATTCTTTAACGAAATACGCTAGGAAAACGACACGATTCGGTTGTTTGAAAACTAATATTTTGGTTGGTACTAAATGTTAAAATGGAGGTAAAAAAAAAAAAAAAAAAATTAAAAAAAAAATCATTCAATTGACGACTCTAAACGATATATTATTTTTCTTTTATAAATATTACAATGGGATAGATTTTGTTTGAAATTATTTTATGTAGGTTCTAAAAACGAAACAAAAACAATAAAACTATTCGGAATCGAATCGATTATTTTATTTACGGTGTAAACAATTAAGACAATAAATCCGGTCGAAAACGTCAAATACGTTTGCCGAACTTCAAATATTTGATCGATCAGTCATATATTTACGCCGCGGTCGCCTACGCGATTATTAACAAACGTGTCGTTTGGACGAACAAATGTCGAACGTGTGTACACGTTCGTTCGTATGTTCAATTCGAAACATATTGACAGTATATAACTCGATACTCGAATTCGACCGAACGCGCTCCGAGCAGAATGTTGTTGTTCCGACGGGAATATTCGGTACCGAATATTTGACCGTGCGAAGAACCCGGAGCGGCGGCACGATTATTATTAGTTACGTCCGAGAGATGAGACGAGGGGGAGTAGTAGGAGTGAGTTTCGGTTTACGTCGGGACACGGTAATATTATAATATCTCCCTGGCGACCGGTCGTACAAACGAATCGCGGCCGCGCCTCACGGACGGCGCGGTTTCCGGGCAATTTGTTTGAACAACGATCTTTCCTCTCCCCCCCCCACTAACCCGACATTGCCGTTAACCATATCGTTAAACTATCTCGAAATCGTCGGTGGTGCGGGCGAGGGGGCAATTGATTCGAAATAAATATAATTTTATAATATCGATACATTTTTGTAGGAATTATTTAACTGTACCTAAATATATATTTTTTGTTTGTTTGGATTTTTTGAAATTGTGACTTGACTGT
Organism: Tuberolachnus salignus; assembly: GCA_956483605.1. NCBI lineage: Eukaryota > Metazoa > Arthropoda > Insecta > Hemiptera > Aphididae > Tuberolachnus > Tuberolachnus salignus. The sequence goes on from OY101434.1 coordinate 29,601,233, forward strand.
ATTACTATTACGGCAATATTTTGATTCGTGGATTATTGAACATTTCGTCCGGATAATTTTCGTTTATTTAAACAAATACAATTTTTATTTTTCCCAACCGATTATCACCGGGATTGCCTACAAGACAAAACTAACGGTTTTCTATACGATTTACCCTGCCGGATGTATCCCGCCCGCCGCATTACCGCCCCGCGGGACTGTATATAGGCAGTAGTGATGGATGGATTCAATCCGAATCCCAAATGCCAGTTTTTTTTTTTTTAAAATTGTGATTTTACATTTTATAATTAATTTATCATAAAACCTAACTATTTAATCATTGTTAATAGCATTACACGTGTGAAACGTCAACGTTGAATACGTTTTTACAAATTGGAAAAATATCACAAACAGAAATTTATAATATAAAAAAAAATTAGTACTTTGTAAAAAAAAAAAAACAAAGTACTAACCCAAATTTTGGATTTTAAAATTGTAAATATAAAATGTCGGATTCCGAAATCCGGATTAATGTCACATCGCTGCTGCCAATAAGGCCAGTTAATTTCGGTTTACTGCGCATTAAATACATCCAATACCACGTTAGGTATCGAAATGTATTTCGGCGGGTCTCGGAATATCCGACGGAACGGATAAGGACTATTAATAATGTTGGACGGAGGCGAAAAATCATTCGTGATCGACCGACGATTTTCGAGTAGGTAAATCAAAAACCCTCCTTTGATAATCCTTTTTTTTTTTTTTTTGTTTTTCCCCTCCCCTCGTACAATTCGTATGCAATTCACGAGGTTTTCGGGGGGGAGGGGGAGCTGTAAAACGCCTAAGCGGTTCGGAAAAAAAAACATCTGGGAAAAACACGTACCTGACGCGATTTGTTAAAAACACCCCGGGACGGCGAGCTATAAAACCTCCTACCGGTCGACAAAACCGAAACCGACGGCAGGTGTCCGAAACCCAAGACGGAGAAGAGAACAACAAAACAAAAAAAAAAAAAAAAAAAAAAAAAAAAGGAAAAAGAGTCAAATCCGTGTGTTTGATTGTTTACCTGCCGCTGCGTCCCGACCGTGTTGTACCGGCCGTGCTGTTGGCCGTCGCCGTCGCCGGTCAGGTCCAGGTCGAAGTTTAGCGACTTGGTCGTCTCCAGCGCCATGGACTTGGCGAACGAGCTCTTGAAGTAATGCCGCTGTTGGCCGCCGTCGGACAGCCCGTCAAACGAACCCGACAAATGGTAGTAATGGGTTCTGTCCATTTCCGCGCGGTTTGTCGTCACGTACGGGTTACTACTGCCGTAACGGAAAAAACCGGCAAGCAACACTGGGGGCGCGCGAGCGCGTCGGTGTTTTTTTTTTTTGTTTTTTCGGTCTAATACGAACGAATGTTCTATTCCGGCACGCGGAATAATAATGTCGTTACGAAAAACCACACGGATGTTTTTCTTGAAATTAGGCCAGCGCCGCCGGCGAGAAGAAAAACACGACGTCCGGTCCGGTTGGAATGCGATAAAAATAGCGTATCGTCCGGGGCAGGAGCACGGGCGAGGGGCGCGGACGGACTTCCGCGGACAACAGAGACGGAAACGGAGGGAACAGGAATAAAAGAGAATAAAAAAAAAAAAAAAAAAAAAAAATAATAAACAACCAAAGCACACCGGCACACGGCGTATAAATAAAAACGGACGAATTCGAAAATGTCACATGGCACGCGGCGGTGTCCCGACGAGCGCGCACAAACCACCGCACGACGAGAGCCGACGACGAGCGACGAATATATCGGAGACGGCGGCACCGCCGGCGCGAGACCGTCCGCCGCGCGCGCCCGCAGACACGGAGAACGAGAACAATCGCGGACGATTCCGATTGTAGACGGTGGCGCGATTCGATTGTTTCGGGCGCGCGGCGATAACAAGTATTTTTTTTTTTTTTGTTCCGTTCCTAATCTGTACAAATGTACTTATTGCGCTGTAAGTGAAATTCTTTATTATTATTTGTGCATTCCAAGTGGTGACGTCGGTTCGTCCGAATGAGGACAGGGACGTGTATAACAACGCGAGCGGGCCGTGGGCCACCGGGGCGGACCGGCCGGGCCCCGCGAAAAAAAAAGAAAAGCGGTCCCGCTACTGGCCCGCCCCCCGAATATTATTCTATCACCGAAGTCTATCGGGTTTTATCAGATCGATTTAAAATGCATTTCATTCGTTTTCGTAAAATACGAACGATCAAACAGCGCCCCGCCAAAAGCCCGTTGTACGTTCGTAAACACATTGATAACCGATCGAAAACATTGGCGACCTTAAATGTATTTGTTTTCGATCTGTCTGCGTGGACAGATGGACTATGGCCCTACGATAACGTTCGCATCGAAAAATGTAATTTTATTTGGAAATTTATTTCAATAGAAATCGTTTGAACCGGCGGGCCGGAGGGGGTAAGGACCGCATTCGCATTTTTCTCGATTGAAAACTCGCCGTGCCCAATCCGGCGGGCGGGGGTAGGAGGCGTATACCTACCAAAATAAATCTCCAACCCTAACATCCCCGCCCTCGTTAAAAAAAAAAAATAATAATAATAATAAACACCGCGAAATTGTCCGGTAAGCGGGGATGGGCGGGTTCAAGTGAATGGCGAGACGTTATCCCCGGACAGGGTCGATCCCCGGCCCGCCCATTCAAAAATCGCGTATACGACGCCACCGACTGAAAGTTTATGAGCGTGCACAAACACGACGATTCGTCGTCGGATTATTTAACGGATTTGCGTTTATTTACGAAATGCCCGGAAAGGAAAACCGCCGTCGTTCGCCGGCAACCCGCGAAAAACTTCAACCGGTAGTAGTCGGGCGCGATCCAATCGCACATCGGCCCCGGGGGCGATACGCCGAGCGTTCACGGCGGCGCTCGACAAATACATATTTATTATACGGCGTAACCGCCGAACGCGGCAAATACGATAATATCGCCGCGGACAATCGTCAGCGCTAACGATCGATGTTTAGACTCATTAGAGCGGCGGCGGCGTACGAGCGCAGCTTCGGCCGCCCGTCGACCGCGTGCACGAACCCGTTATCAGCTGCGGCGGCCGTTATCACGCAGCCAAATGAAAACCCACTTCAAAAAAACTTTTATCTATGCACGTCTGCCCCGACCGCTCCGCTCGCGCGCGAGTCCGACGTCGAGACCGATCAAATCGCAATCGGACATCGGTAGTCTACCGCGGTACTTACGGCGTCCGTCCATATACGTCAATTGCCCGTTTCGCTGCTCGGTACTAAAGTACGTGCCCGCCCAATAAAATACATGGGCATTTAAATACGCGCGGCGATCCTGTAGTACTCGCACTATAATTTATTTTTATTTTTCCCCACCGCCGACACCACGCGTTTCCCGCCCAAATAATATATTCTTTGAAATGAAATTCGCCGAACATCTCCAGGCCCACATAACACCGGAATGGCGGAAACAATACATCAACTACGAGGTACGTAACTCCGGTAACCGCGGGACGTCCGGGGCCCCCGCCTCGGGCCCTCCGGTTTACGCGTTCGTAACTCACGGTGTCGTGACTCTTGTCCGTGCTCCAGGACATGAAAGAAATGCTGTACAAAATCGTGGAAGAAGCGCCGTCGGCCGAGTCCACGGATCCCGAGAATTTACACCGCCTGTTTATTCAGTTCGACGAACACTTTTTACAATATTGCGAAAAGGAATTGGCCAAAATCAATGTGTTTTACTCCGGTCCGTATCTTATAATATTTTAATATTGTGTGCCACTCCGCCTCTTCCGCGTTTCGTTATTATCACGTCTGTGTGTTCCAGAAAAACTCGCCGAAGCCATGCGTAAGTTTTCCACGTTAAAGAGCGATCTGGACCTGCTTTCTTCCACCTCTACCAAAATGAAAGATTACGGTAAAAAAACGTCCGATCCAAACCGATTGAACTTTCCACAGCGGAAAGTACAAGAGCTCAAATTAGCATTCAGCGAGTTTTATTTGAGTTTAATACTGTTGCAAAACTACCAAAATTTAAATTACACAGGTTTTAAAAAGATTTTGAAAAAACACGATAAGGTTTGTAAATGGTTTTCTTTTCTTCAAATTAATACATTAATTTATTTAATTGTGACGACTTATAAAAATAAATATTTAATATGTCATTTATTATTAAAATTCTAATAACACCACAATTTCATTATCTTGGAACATGACACATTTTCTGTGTGTAAATGAAAAGAAAATTAATAATTTAAATGATAATTGTTTAGTCGATAACTAGTGTGATTCCTAATAAAATTGACCGTCGTTTAATTTTATAGTCAATTATTTACCCACCATTTAGTTTCTAATCAATCGTTTGTTAAATTTCCACTGTTAATGTAGTAATGACCAATTTGTACTTTTCTGAAAATGGATGCAATGGTTATTAGGTGTTTGTTAAATATTTATTTAATTATCATTATTAATCGCGCCGTCAAAATTAAACATTAATTGTATTAATTGTATCTGTAAATATTTTGATCATCGCTATTCGAACTATCTACACTCACCATAATTATATTAATATTTTCCTAACAAATTAATAATTTTATCTAGATATTATTGTAATATGTTAAATATTTAAATGGGCGTTAATATGAAATTCAATTCTACCCCAAAGTATACAAATAATAAACTAAAAAAAAAAAATAAATAAACTATTCGATTGGATTTTCATAACTAAATACAAAGTGTTAGTTTCTTTTCTGTCAACAATATCATTATACTTTAAACATCAATAGATTCTAATACGCAGAATAATTAATAAACAATTAATGTCCGTTGCATGATGCGTTCAACAATTAAATAAATAATAGCATATGTTTGTTAATCATTTAGCCTATGTAACTAAATATGCTTAATACTAATCTCAATCAAATTATTATAATTGAATCTATTTTACTTTGCACCATTCAATTTGTCCCGGTTAATTATGAACTGTCAGATATTCCAGTTTGATTTAAACCATAACTGGTTATGGTTGGAACAATATTGTTTTTATAACTTTGTGGTGGCAAAAATGTAAGTTTATTTCTTTTTTTAATTTGTTTTTTTTATTTATATATATATAAAAAAAAAAAAAAAAAATAGATATACCAATTGTAAATTGTTTTTTTTTTTTATGAAATACACTAAATTTGTTTAAAATAAACTAACATATTTTTTTTTCAACACAAAATTAATTTCTTATAAAATATATTTCCGTGCCCGATCAATTAATCAACTAATTCATAAAAGAATATTGTACGTATACCTAAAATGATATTAAATAAAATATAGTCTTAGTGATTTTTATCTCGACTCTAGTACTTTTCAAGTAGTTTGAATTATGATTTATAACTATAGTTTCATATTTGACTTATCATTTTTTTTTTATACCTTAACATATGAATATAATATTGTAAACACAATTCTCTTTCATGTACATAATATTATTTTCTTTGCATTATCAGTTGATTATTTGAAAGTTGTTTAAATCCATAATTTAATAGATAATATTTTTAATTTGGTTTGATTTAAATTATTAGACTCAAAGTCAGAAACAGTATAACACTCTAATTATCTTCATCATTCCTCACGGGAGTTAAAAATTTTACTCGATAGATAGTACAAAATGTAATTATGGTATTGTTAGCTAATGGTTAAGCTATACGTCTAATTTGGCACAGAATGTTTGTCATAATATACATACTGAATATTCTTAACGGGTTTGCTATATGGCTGTTTGTCACGTTAACCTAAACAATATTTCTATCGTGCTTTAATAATATGAATTCGGAGATATACTAAAGCTAAATGTATAATTTCAATACTAAATTGTATAGTATACTTTTTTAGACCTTGATAAAATTTAAATTAGCGGGCTACATCTATCGCTAACAAATTATATTATATATTTGTGTAGGGAATCTTATTATGGCCAACCGGGGTATGTGGTATTTTATTGACGCATAACAGTTAACTACGCGTTGAGCTACAGTTTTAAAACTATGACAATATTCTTAATTAATATTAAATGTCTTCGTGAAGGTTAAACAATATCCATTGATTTTGACAATATCACAATTGACTGTGATAACTTTACTGAAATTTTATTTTCAGTAATATTCTATTTTGAATAACAAAACGACATATATATATATATATATATATATATATATATATATATATATATATATATATAACACAATTTTTTAATATTTAAATTATACAGAAATTATTCAAATTAATTAATTCTATGAACAGATATTAGGATTTCATTCATTATTTACTTGTTATTTTTCTTTTTTTAAAATTACCTTTATTATTCAAAAATATATTCATTCTATGGCATAAGTCTTTATTAATAAAATATTTAAATAAGTAGAGTTTATTATTAATTATGCCACAAATTATAACTGTCATAAAATATGTATAATTTGTATTATAGTATAATTATGATATTTTATTCATATGTAAAGAGAAAATGTTTGTTTGTATGACAGCATTAATGTCGAGTACTATATAACCGATGTTGATAAAACTTGTTTTGTCCGATTCCGTATTGTCGCCAGATCGTTAAAGACTGTTTTTTAATGAAAATTGGTCAAGTAGTTCTCAAGTTAATGTGATATTATTGATGGCAAGAAGTGGGTTCGGGTGGTAGAGGGTGTATATTAATACTTTAAACCATAATCATTTTACTATATGAATTTAGTATTAACTAGACAATTGCATCATTAATTATTATATTTCAAATATAAACATGTTTGTGTTTTAGCTGCTAACAAAAGAGAGTGGTGCAAAGTGGCGCCAAGAACACGTAGAAATTTCTCATTTTTATATTAACAAAGACATACTGAGGTTAATAAATGAGACTGAACATACAGTTACCCATAATTTAGAATACGGTGATCGCCAAAAAGCGATGAAAAGACTTAGAGTTCCACCTTTGGGTGAAACACAAAGTCCTTGGACCACTTTCAAAGTAGGATTGTACTTAGGATGTCTGATTGTTTTGCTCGTTGCAATTTTCATTTCTGGTAATTTTTCCTTCTATTACTCATGATTGTGTGTATAAATTATTTTTAAAATTGTTTATTTTATTATTTTAGCTACATTTGAAAAAAATACTAACATAAGACAAGCATTCCGCTTATATCGTGGACCATTCCTTATAATCGAGTTCCTTTTTCTGATTGGCATTAATGTTTATGGATGGCGTTCTTCTGGTGTTAATCATGTGTTAATATTTGAACTTGACCCTAGGAAACACGTCACCGAACAGCATCTTTTTGAAATTGCTGGGATTCTTGGAGTTGTGTGTGCTCTTAGTATTCTGGGTTATTTATACTCTGATGCACTGAGCATACCAGCGTATATAAATCCGTTGTCTCTAATAATTTTGTTTTCGATACTTATGATCAATCCTTTCAAAATATTTTACTTTGAAGCTAGATTTTGGTTGTTACGAATAATGGTAAATTATTATTATTTTTTTTTTTTTTCTAACTCTAATTGATTACACTAATAAATTCAAATAATACAGTACCTACAATGAATGCGACTGATTTTATTTCAGTGGCGTATGACATGTGCTCCATTTTACTATGTAGGTTTTGCTGATTTCTGGCTTGCAGATCAATTGAACAGTTTAGTTACAGTTTTACTCGATGCTCACTATTTGGTTTGTTTTTATATTTACAATAATAATTGGTATCAAACTTCAGGTAAATTATTGTTGTTTATTCCGACCTAGATAATCTTTGTTAATTATGTTTTGCTATAATTGCAGATGTTAAATTCAACGTAGAAGAATATTTTGTATCGAAAATGATCGTCAATTGTATTCCCGCTTGGATCCGTTTTGCTCAATGTATTCGACGTTACAGGGATACCGGAGAATCATTTCCACATTTAGCTAATGCTGGAAAATATTCAACAACCTTTTTTGTTGTGTTTGCCAGAGCGTTACTGAAAAAAACTAAAAGTAATCTATATATATTTTTATTATATCTGTTTATCGTATAGCTGGGCATTTTTTTTTTTTTTTTATGTTTCATTTTAGACAATTATGACGACAGTTATGATAATCCGTTTTTTTATTTTTGGATTTTTTGTTGTGTGATAAGTTCAATTTATACATATACGTGGGATGTAAAAATGGACTGGGGTTTATTCAATAAAAATTCTGGAGACTATACATTTTTGCGGGAAGAAATAGTATATGATAATACAGTGAGTTTTTTTTTTATTATTGTTTTATATTTTTTAGACAATTTATTATAATTAAATTTAAGTGTTTGCTGGTTTGGTCTTTTTAATATGTATAATAAAAATGTTTTATTTTTATAATATTATTATACACAATGCAATTAATAAATACTATACAATGAGGATTATATAGGCTTTGGGTTAATACGGCCGGTTCGATTTAAAAAAATTTGTCATTGGGTAATAGAATAGCAAAGGAGAAATGTACACACAACCAATATAATATTTCATGTTTTGTTTTGCTCTTTTCTACATATATTTGTATTTATTTGATATAATTTTATCAGCAAAGATCATTTAACATTACCATTTACAAAATATTTTCTGATTTGGGTTGAATTTATTATTTTTTTTTTACGAATGATGTATATTTTAATGAATTCTGTAATAATACAATATTTATGATAAGATATTTAATTTAAAATTAAATTATTATAATCAAATACATTTTTGAGGAATTTTTAACTATGATTTATTTATTAAACACAATATGGCATTATACGTTGAACATATTTTTACATACAACTTGTTTAAAACAAAAAAAAAAAAAAAAAAAAATGCATTGATGTTTTACTAAAGCCTTAAAAATAATTGTATTTTAATATTTTATTATAGTAAACTCTAAATATTTCAGAAGTCTTAAGTAGAAAAATGAATTTAAATTAATCAACTGCATGATTTTTCAACACAAATGAAAAAATAAAATAATTCATGTACATATTTTATCTTTTTAGGGTTACTATTATTTTGCAATTATTGAAGATCTAGTGATAAGATTCTTATGGTTTCCGCAGCATTTACTTGTGAGTAATGGCATTTTGGGCCAGGAAATGGCAAATTCTTTAATATCACCACTTGAAGTATTTAGGTAATATAAAGTTCTTGACACTTGCATAATATTGTATAAATGCATTGACTAATTGATTTGTATATTCATGTTTATGTACAGAAGATTTGTTTGGAACTTTTTCCGATTAGAAAATGAACATCTAAACAATTGTGGCAAGTTCCGAGCAGTAAGAGATATATCAATAGCACCGATCGATTTCTCTGATTCTGCTCAAATTGTACGTATGATGGATGAAGAGTTGGGTGTGTCTAACAGACGGAAACGTAAAATTACACAAGCGAAGAAGCTTACCAAAGATGATAAATTACAGTTGGTCAATGAACAACAAGTGTATTCCTTGGATTTAACTACATAAACCAAATAAACAAACATAATTGGTTTCACTTAATTATTCCATTATATTTTATATAAAAATTGAATTTTATTCTTGATACTAGGACTATGAGCTCAAGTATATTATATATATTTTAAATAATATATAGTCGTAAACTATCGAATTTAAATTAATTATATTAGAATATTTTATATCTAATGGATGAAATGTGCTTAATATATTACTTAAAAAGGGTACCAAAACGATTTTATAAATTTACATATTGTGATCTCTAGTTTAGTTAAATAGAGTTATATATATTTTTTTAAATTATTATTGGTGGTATTAGTGTCAACTAAGATTTTATTTTATATATAAAAACTTGAAGCTCCTTTTTTTTTTTTTCTTTTTTGTATGATGGTTGTTAATAGTCAATTCAACATTATGAAAATATGTTTTCATCTTAATTTGTTCTTCAATTCCTTTTTGTTTTTGTTTTATAAATGTTCCTTTTAATAGTGTTTTCCACGAAAGCCAAATACTTATGATTAAGGTACTTAGCAATTTTTAATACTTAAATATTATATAAAATAAATAAATATATATTTTTTTAAAAGTTATTAAATTTGTAAGAATTCGGTACTTATAATGTAACTTAATTTGTATTATGTAATATTAAAATTAGTTTTTATATATCATAATATAATTATACATATATATGTATATAAAAATATATATATATGTATATAAATAAATAAATTTGTTATATTTTATTATTATTAGTATATACAATTTTTATTTGTTGAAGTCTTGAATAAAATATTTAAAAAATTGAGTATATTTTTATTTTTAACATTAATGGCAAATACACATTTTGCAAGCCGCGCACACTCGGTAGTCTAAAGAAATGTGTACGCCCTAATTAATAACCATTATTATTATTATACAATAATTTGATATCTTATTATTGAAATTATTGTTAAATAATATTTTTCAGGATTTTAAATGATAATATACTCCGTTTGATTTTCAATATTAAATTGTACAAATAGATAGGTCGAAAGTTATGAAAAATGCGAAAGTTGTATTTTATTGTTAACTAGTACAATTGTTTAAAACTAAGTAATACATATTAAAGTTATCGATACATTGCCTATTTTTGGGTTACTTTAAATTTATAATTATTGCAGAACATTTTTTAAATGTATTCAGTCATCGATCATTGCATTAAGAAAATTTTGCTTTAATAATTCACTTTACAAAGGTGAGTGAAGAAGACAATAAATATTCATTGCCTTGTCGGTACATTTGGATATTAATTTTAAGACACATTTTATTTGGGTAATCATTGAAAATGTAAGGAATTTTTTTTAAAAAACTCGTGAGCTATTATTCTGTTGTGGAGTTTGTAAACCTTGATCGTACAAAAAAACAAAATCTGTTCCTTGTCACGCCGCATTTGTTTTGTTTTTAAATAACACGTTGTTTAAATAAAAATCGAATATAACATCAAAAAGCGTGAAAATTCGATGCAATAACGGTTTATTATTATTATTATAATCCCGTTGATAATAAACATAGGAGGCCTGAAATTTTCGCGGAATATTTAAAAATCATTATTAGCCCTTAATCATAGAGACCATTTAGAACAGCCCCGTTTGATATTGCCGAGTTTTTATTAGGTTTTGCGCGAATCAAATTTGTGCACGGCCCGGTAAAGAAATGCACGTGCAAATTCAATAAACTTTGCTGATAAAAACAAGTTGGCAATAATTTACCGTTTGCTTACATACAATATAAATCGAATTCCTCATTATATATCCTACACTTAACACCGGTGGCCTATTACTCACTGACGTTATCCTGTACGAGGAGCTTATATAACTCGCGATAATAACTCTATAATAATAATAATAATAATATTAGCATCCGTATAAAATATCGTTTTTCAATTTATATAAATATATATATATATATATTTTAATTGGAACAAAATGTTAATACGCCGCATGAAATATGTAATAAAATAAAATTGCAGTAACCTATATGCGTAAAAAAAAATGCAGTTTTATAATTGCACTGCGTAGGTATAGAGGTATAGGTAGGTAGGTACTTTGTCAGCGAATACAACGAACGCGATTATTCGCGATGCGACATATTAATTATATTATTAGTAATTTGTATGGCGCAACAACGTTCATATTGTTAAAAAAAAAAAAAAAAAAAAAAAATATTGTTTGTACACCTTCGGTATTTGTAATGCCCATTCGTCTGTTTAAATATTGCATTACTATTATATTATGACATAATTTCCATTATTATCAATAGGTACGAGCAGTACACGCTATACCTACCTTAATAACTATCTATTAAAATTAGTCATGTCGCATATAAATCCGGATGCGCGGAAAACCGAATGAATCGTAATCCGAAATTTTATGTTTTCACGAGCAAAACAACGTTTGCCCGGGGGTCAGCTACTAGTGATATATATATATATAGGATTTTTTTTTTTTTTAAATACATTTCTATTTGTGATATTTTTTTTGAATTGTAAAAATGTATTTATTTAATGCATTTACGCGTTTAATGTGTATTAACAATAAGACAATAACAATAGTTTTATGAGAAATTTATTAAAGAACGTAAAATCACAATTTTAAAAACCGAATTTTGGATTCGCACAGAAATCCGTACTACAAAATTTCGGAATCCAAAAATCCGGATGTTTCCTAACAGTAATCAAAATATATTTTCAGGAAAACCAAAGTTCAGAAATATTAGAATAATCACCATTATCAAGCTTATAGTTGGCGAATAATAATTAACATCACTGATCACAAGTTAACGAATTAATAATAATTAATAAAAGTTATGCGTTTTATTATTTAATCGAGTCAAATAGTAATTTGAACATTTCATAATAACCTATTATAACTTAAGTAGAGCTTATTTTGTTATTTTGTAAAATTATGATTGTCATAGTGAAAACACTCGTACTGGAATATATATTTTGGTTTTAACTGGGCAACACAACTCCGAAAAAAATTATCGCGTAAAAATGAATTATTATTTTTACCACAATGCCTATTTTAATTGTACAAGTTTACATTGTAAATTTACCACAGCGAGAAAACTAAATTACAATTTAAACTAACGCGTAGTATCGATCGAAATTAAATCGTATTATTAATCAAGTCGATAAAAAAAATCAAAAAATGAAAAATTAAATTCAAGTAATTAAGAAATGATTGTTTGGGGGCAATGGTTTTCGTTCTTCTATAATTTTTTTGTCGGTTTATGTAACCGGTTAATACAATTGTGATAATCGTGGAAACAGATTTATTTTGTTCTTTAAAAATATAATAATTAAAAAATATTAACCTATTTGAAAATAATCAACGTTTAAGTCTCCAAAGACGGTAATAAAACGACTAGTTTTCAAGTTTATAATCACTTTAATATTTATAGCAGAAAAAAGATTAAGATTTGATTAAAATGCATTATGCCTAAATACTAACAATAGAATTCTAATATTATATACCAATATAAACCATTGAAATTTATTATAACCTAAAACGATATTTTTATGGATTTATATTATATTTCGCGTTACTTCCGACCGTGTAATTTACCTTCAGAAATCATAACGCGACCTTGATGTAGGTATTATTATAATAATAAATAATGTTCAAGAAGAAAAATCAAGCACAGGAAATTATTGACGACTTGTATTCACTGTGTACGACGGGAGTGGAGAAGGAAAAAAATTGTAAATCCCGAGAGTTTTGAGATTTTGTGCGACGACGTGATAATATGCGCGAATATAATATACGCACGGTGAACCCGTGGTAATAGCTAAAATTATTATTTTATTTTTTTTACTTATAAAATAATACGGTTTGAATTTCGATACCATAATCTACGAACAAATATATTATTCGGAATCGCATTGTTAAAAAAAATTACACTGGAATTAGGAACGTACAGAGAGCTAAAAAGAAATATAGGCGATTAGACATCAATAATAATTTAACCAATCTTCGGATTGTATAAAAAAAAAAAAAAAAAAAAAATGATATGAAATATTTTGAGGAACAAATTTTTTTTATCTTATATGAACATAAAAAGTAATTGCGTTCTTTTTTTATTTTACAAGATTCGGAGATTTGTACTATTGTCGCACTGTTCTTTCCCTTGCTCCCAGTTGCCACATACAATTACGCCGCCCTTAAGAAAACTACCAAATCCACATGGTTTTTTTTTTTTTGTTTAACAAACACTTATTATAAAAGACTCGTAAATTTATATTTAGCGATTTTCTTTGCCCAGTGTAAAGTATGGAAAAATTAAGGAAAACTTATCATTGTAACAAAATGCAAGTAACTTTTGTGAACATATGTGTATAGGAAATGAATATAATTTTAAATACCTACTTGTTTGTTTATAATCATTTAAAACTTTGCCTTTAAAACTGTGAGATGCTTGCTCTGGTTGCCCACAATTAGGCCACCGTTTTCGACGTTGGATTTTATTCTCCGGGGGGGGGGATGGGAGGGGGAGGTCAGAACACGCAGGATTCGAATTACGGTTTCGAGCGAAATTATTTTATCCCCCGTGCCCATTTCCCGGTCACAAGAAACGAAACCTAAAAAAATATATTGCCGCCCGTACATTCGTCTGCCGCTCGAACAATTACCGCATCCCATTGTTGTAACGCGCGAGGACAAGAGCGAAGATTTACGCAGGTGGTTTATATGCGTTAATACGTTTAGATGGACGCGTCATTCAGACGAAAATAATTTTAATGTACGCAAATTTAAATTTACACACCAACACGCTATATATTTGTGAATACGTGTTAATTAAGAGGAAATGTTTGAGACGCGTCTGGTCAATAAAAATTAACGAATAATAATAACTGTTCGAAACCGTAATGGAGAGACACCATTATTATTATACACGAATGGTGGTGTATTTTTGTAGGTATACATATATATATATATATATGTGTGAAGTTTAAATTAGCGATGCGACATAAAACTGGATTTACAATCTGAATCCAAATTTCTAAGGTTTTAAAATTGTGATATCGCGTGCTTTAATTCAATTTTCGTACAACTATTATTATTTTATTATTTTATTGTTTATGACATTAAATGTGTAAAGATGTATTTATAATTATAAAAATATCACAAATAAAAATCCATTTAATGAAAACAAGTAAAGCAAAAAAAAAAATAAAAAAAAATACATATTACACTCTAATTTATATAATATATATATAAATTGTTTATGGTAGCACGCCTTGAAATGAATAAAATTATTTAACTCATTTTATAATGTAAAAACAATTACCTAAGGATTTCATTTTAAGACTTAGAAATAGAAATCTATACGGTCAAATTCACATTTTGGAAATTTGGAAATACAAAATTTCGGATTTCGGTTTTTTGGAATCCAAAAATGAAGATTCTGGAATTTCGGCAAATCCGGATTTTTCCCATCACTATTTTAAATACGCCTAACACATTATAAGGTGTTAAAGTATATTATAAAATTGCATGTACATCGGGGGGCGTACAACACAGGAAAAAATTTCTAGAGAGGGGAAGGGGGGGGCGGTTGAAAAAATGTAAAATATTCATAAAATATAATTATAAATATTATATTCTTAAGGTACTCATATCTATTTTGTTTGTAAATCTCATGGGAAATTTTGAAATAACTATTAAATTCGTAGATTAGATAAATTATTTTTTTAATTTTTCGGTGGTAGGGTGGGGGGGGGGTTGTACACCTAAAGACTGCCCCCTGCATTCGACCCTGATATAGGCACTCGCTCTGTGCGTACACCTGCCTATTTTTGTCTTTTTTATACAAATGATAATATAATTACTTTCGTATCTATACAGGCAATACGACTAGTAATTCGAAATGTTATCGGATTTGACCGGTACAGTTTTCAAACTGCATTTACGGTCGACTTTACTACTTACGTTACTATTCGTCTAAAACTAAAACTCTAGTCTTGGACAAATGAACACGAGGTTCATCACGAAGTGTATCTTCAAATGGTGAATAATCTGCAAAAAAAAAAAAAAAAAAAACCCCGGGAAAATGTACGCTAATGGTGTTTTGATTTTTTACCACTGGTCGCGTTGCTCAGTTAAAAATAATCATATAGTGACATAAAATTTTAAATGTACTCGGTAGTCAAAAATAAAAATTAGAGCGTAACGTAGTAGTTTTTTTAATTTCGTTTTAGAAGCGATCAAAGTTCGAATTTGAATGGACTATTTTTCTATTAGTCGTTCGGAGACCGTGGTTCGATACAATTTAATTTGGAGGTACCCATACTTACGGTTTGAGTGTGTGCAAACTAACGGCGCATCAAGTCACCGTCACTATATTTTACATATACGAATATAATCATATCAATTTTGCGGTTTCGGTTTACATAATTTCAATAATATCGGCGTACAGGTTAATAACATGACCTACCCGCACATATACTATTGGTAAAAAAATTATAATAACATAATATTATCGGTAGGTATATGCTATAGTATAGATTTTGACGAATAATAATTTCGTTTTGTTTTTTTTATTCCTTCTCTATATTTATAATAATTATTGCACCGGTAATACACTTATATTATTATGATATAATGACGGTAATTCCGTACCTACATACTATTACATATATATATATATATATATATATATATATATATATATATATATATATATATATATATATCAATAGCCATACAATATTCGTGTAAACTTATGCAAAAAAAAAACAAATATCGCGGCCCTCGTCGTAATAGGCTGGAAACATATTATTTTTTTTTTTTTTTTTTACTAATATGTATTTGAAAACGTAAATAATTATTACACGTATAATTGGAATTTTGAATTGTTTTTTTTTTATAAATTTTAAGGTATTTGTCGCGTGTTTTTAATCCGTTGTGCGTTTCTCGAAGTCCGGTTTGACGAATGTTTAACGTATCATTATGCATTCGGGTGCACGCGATCGTTTTATTTATTGTTACCGTGCGTGTGGGGGCGGTAACCCGGCTGTATATCGAATATTTTCGTATTCGTTAGTGCGGACGGACAAGCGGATTTCGAAGTTCTAGAGACCATCGCGCGGTTAGTAATAGCGATTGTCGACAAAACGACAAACGAGAATAATATCGCTAAAAATTATAATATAACGCGCCCGAGGGTCGGGCGAAACACGAGTAATTCAAGCGACCCCACGTTGTGAAAAATAAAAAATTTACCCGAAATGTGAATATAATTTTTTTATAATTATTACTTTAGCACGACTACCGATGTTTTCGACATACTATACGGGCAGAGACGCATCATTGCGATTTTAATTCATACGCACTCGCACAATCGATCATTTTTTTATTTTTTTTTTATTTAAGATTTCGATTTACTAATAATACCAATACGAAACACAGTTTAACATTCAAATCCGTTTTGTAATAGACATTCGATATTTCTCAATATTTACCACACCCGATTCCAGGTTGTTCGGAAAACGATAACAAAATTTTAGAAATCTGAGACCAGTATAGAGTGTACAAATAAAGGTCTAAACAATAAATATATCATTTTGGTTTGAACGTTTTATTATTATTATTATTATTATTATTATGTTTTTTTTATTTTGCCACAAACTATTGTTGCAAAATAACTATTTGAAGAAGCGGCCCACTTCGGGAAAATTCCCGATTTCCCGGCAGCCCAATCCGTCCCCGGTCACATTTAAACCGAAATTTCGTACAATTACACGCAGTAGAGATTTTAACGAATTCCCGCTATAAAAGTTCCGTCGAAACGATCAAAATATTACAGTTTTAGTGTTCGTGATACCGGTCGGTATACCACCGCGACGAATCCGTTTTTTCGAAAAAGTTTATCAACGGATTGGTGATTTATCGCGGCCCGGGAAATACGAATCGAACCAGTAGCCCGCCGACCACGAACCGTAGGCACGATTACAGTAAAACTTTTTTGGAATACTAAAACATTAAACGTATGTTAGTAAAACGTGGACGGTGTTCCTCCACGCCTACCTCTCCCCGGCCGTTCGTCGGCCAAATGTCCAAACCGACACACGTTCGAATTTCAAACAAAATATATCCTATACGTTTTGTATAATTACCGACAGACGTATATTGCAAAATTTAAATATTATTTTATGGAAATTCTGGAAGCATGCCCGCCCTCGGTTGTAACCATACCGTAAATATAACATTGCGTTTTACACGGACAAGTCCTCTACACAATCCTCGCTTGGTTGATTCGACCTTAAATACATAAAAACAAATACAATCCAAAAATGATTGTTATTCGTGTATTTACTACATACTGAAATGATTAACGATCAAATCACAACCTAAACCAACTTATTAATAACACAAGTTATTCTATTGTGAAGCGATTTACTTTTGATTTTACATACAAATTCCCGATTTCTCGGCAGTGGAATCCGGGTTCTAGATATCGAAATAATTACCCCAGAAAGAGGAAAATGTATAATTATATATATATATATATATAATATTATTATTTTAAGCTCGGTAGTGTCTTAAAAAAGTGGTTTTACGATGCTCAAATCGGGTTCTAAAACCTGAAATAAACCTGGCCACGTTGCCGCTCAGGTTGAACGTTTTTCCTTTTGTATTCGTATATTGAGCTATTTAATTAATAATAAAATATACTGAATTCGTGTCGTTTTTTACGGTCAATGATGAGCCAGTGAGCTGCTTTTGTTTATTTATTATTTATTTTTTTTTTCAATATTATCCGCTTGGAATTTTAACTTTAACGCTTTAACTTTTATTATATTAGTGGTTTCGCAAATCGGTATAGACTCGACCGCGAACATTTGGAAAGTTTTTAAAACTGACTGTCAAAACTAATTGGTGACCGTCGGCGTGTGTTTATAATTTGTATACGGTACACATATAAATATATATATAAGTTAAAAATTATATATTATAGTGTCATCGTCCGGCTGCAAATCACGATTCCACCCATATAAAAATCGTTATCAACAACGCCTTCTCGCACAGCCGTCGTTTCGATGCGCACGATTCCGCCGGCGCATCGTCGTAATAATAACGACGGCGGACCCCCGACATTCCGCCACTATATTGTATACTTTTTTTTTTTATATATATACCTACCAGCTATACGGCCATTACATTGAATCTTTTTTTTTTTTAGAGCTTAATCCTGTTATATTATAGGTATTATAATACGCTCTACAAAACGGTTGACGTTCACTTCTGTAGAGAGACATTGCGATAAGTATCCAGTGGGGTGGGCAGGGGGTTATAACTCGTCCCGGAATGTCTTCGGTATACATTTTTTTCTTTTTTTTTTTTTTTTTCGTATGTTGTTTGTTACGTTTAACCAATAAAAATAACATCCGCCGATCAGGAATGAGAATTTCCAATGTAAAACCCCGAAATATCTTCCTGGCTACGCCGCTGTATGTATCTAATTAGGCGTATACCAAAACGAAATGTTCGATATCGTTCGACCCGACGAATATGTATTTTTATACAACTTTACCGTTAACAACAAACCCGATTTAAATGCGAGATACGTTTTGCTTTAATGCCATATTTTCCTCTGGCCGTTATTGCCTAGACTCTTTACACGCAGAAAATATTTGCATAAATTGTCAACTCCTCAAAGTCAACTACATACGGTACACTAAATGTCGAGTTATTAAACATTCGAGAACGTTTGTACCAATACGTGTTTGGTTAAATGGATTATTTTAAATTACCAACAGTATTAGAGAATAAATCGACCACGCGGGATAATGAATGTGACTTTGGTCTCTTCCAACGAGAAACAAAACTCTATGCATGTATGCCATAATTTTTGTTTTTGCATTCGATATCGAAAATATAATATTAATATAATTATTATATAAGAATAGTTGCGCAAATCAAATACGCCCGTGTTATTCCGTTCCTAATAAAAGTACACGAAACCATCGTACCATGTACCTACTCGAATAATGTCACGATTTCATGAATATTCATGAGCAATTGGTAAAAAAAAAAAAAAAAACAAACCACTTGTGTCGATGTCTATATAGAATTGAAATCCTGTTTCTTTTTATTTCAAGGTCGACGTAACGAAGTAAAACGCTTGGTTCAACATTTAAATAATAATACGAGTCAACGTACTTAAAATAAGTATTATCTAACGATTTAATATGGTATTGATTTGTTTAAAGTTTTTTTTTTTTTTTTTTTTTTATTATTTTCCTGTTATTTTACATATTTTTTTTTTGTTTTTTGCATCCGTTAATAGGCATTTTTATCTATAGGTTATTTTAAACAATTATATGATGTTACGATAGTCTGATAATCGTATAATTAAGATCCATTTCCCCAGCTACCGCACCTCCGAAATATTATGTTACCCCGGGGTAATACTTTTCCAAATACACCTACAATTAATGCAAATGTCACTCGCTTAGTGGCAGATACGAGTGAGGCTACAGGGCGATCGCCCCCATCCCCTTAAGCTGTTTTTATTTTTACGTAATTCTAATATTCTACGATTATATGTTTTGTCTTTTAAATGTTCCAACTCTTGAACAAGAACATTTACGGAATTATCAAATATTAAACGATTTTAGATTTCAATAATGTTTTGAGCAGAGATTTTACATGTCAAACATTTTGAAATTACCTTATTTCATTCGCGTTTCGTTGATCACCCGATGAACGTTTTTCACAGAGGTATATCCGCGGTATTCTACGGTGGTCATAATTTTTAATTTTTCCAAAGTGTTTAAACGTGCGGGTGATAACATAGATTCTAAGTGGAACAAAGAGAATGTGTTGATTTTACAATTTTTTTGGTGTGTGTGTGTGTGCGTGTGTATGTATCATAATATTTTGTCCAATAGAAATAATGTTGTTTTGTGGCTATCATAATATTATTATTAATAAAAGTATAAAAATTATTTATAAAAAACACCTATGGCAATTTAGCAAATATCAATTCAAATTATATGAGTAAGAAATACTAAATACCTAGTAAAAAGTTCAATTTTTCGCTTGCTTTGTTGTTTTTATTATTATTATTATAACGGACGAAATGTTGGGAACAAACGAGAACAAACGAAACCATCAGGTTTGGTTCCGAAATTCGGAAATGGGGGTTAATTGTTCTAAATAATTGGTTTTGAAAATTAAAACCGATAATAATTTAATAGTCGATATACTCGTATTCTCGTAATTATACGAGAAGTGAAATAAAAAAAAAAAAAAACAAAAAAAAAAACGCAGAAAATGACAAATCGACAATATGGCCGGGTGAATTATTATATATGTTCTAATATAAATTTATTTGTTCTCTGCGAGCTCGCGAATCGGGGTTTTGACTGTTTTTTTTTTTTTTTTTTAAGTACCATTATGCGAGGACGGGCAACATATATTTGTATTGCAAAAATTGACTCGGTGCCATCTTATAATATTGTAAGATTTAAATATCAAGGTCGATCGCCCGTCATATTAATGGATAATATCCATTTTACGTCCCGAGAAACACATTTGCGCATATATATATATATATATATATACGTACTTTGCAATGCAATATATTATCGTACTTCGCCGAACAAGTACCTAATTGCAAACAAAAACGGATCGCGTCGCCCGCGTTATTTGCGCGTCGCGTATTATTATACGGCTACACGCCGAAGTGGCCTTTGCGGAGTATTCGTTTTATAGTTTCTTACGACACCGCCACAATACCGTCGTATTAGTTCACAACGATTGTCGTACAAAGTAACCTCGAAATTCGGGAGGTGTTAAATATAGCGTAATTCGTACCGAAAAGCCCATTACAAAATATCCGAGGGTGTGTCCGGTGTATCCGCAATAATGATCCGTATCTTTTATGATATTTAATCGGTTTAAACGTCCTCGAGTGTATATCAGCGATATTCGAAGGCGGTCGGTGCAAAATGGTTTTTTTCATTAATAAACGTGTATTGTGCGCGCACATCGTCGCGTAAGTACAACGGCATTTAATGCGAAGAAAACACGATTCTAATCGATTGGCCACGATCGGCCTTAGGTTTGGGGAATTATACGGGCAGAAAAAGAAACAGAAAATTAATAACATACAGTCGATTTTTCTGTCGCGAACCTGCGATTTCCTACGCCGATTTCGGTTTTTGATTTCTAATCGATATTACGAATCCGTTATCAATAACATTATAATACGGCGATCTTATTTACGATATTTTCATTTTTCACATTGCGTATTCACCACAGAAATGCGTATTTGTCAAACGGCAATATCTTCTATTTTCGAATTCGAGCTGCCTCCAGATCTTGGGCAACGATTTCGTTACAATACAAATGACAATACGCGCTTTATTCCCAATTTCAAAACTATATAAACTTAATTATATTTTAAATGCCAACATTTTTCAAAACGGCAGTTTATTAGGCGTCGGCGTTTATGCAGGAATTCCCTACGAACACTCAGTGAACACATTAAAGTAGTAAGGGGATCCTCCTGTATTCGTGAACGTAGTCCGGTTTTTACCCGTCTATCGGGACCGAGGAAATTTTTTTTTGCGGTAGCTATACACTCGTTGGTAAAACACAATGTATACCAAACAACTGGAAATACTGCAGGAAATATATTTTTATTCTAAAACTTAAACCAAAGCTCGAGTTCACCTGAAACGATAAGAATTTGTTTTATTTTTTGGAATATTTTAAAGGAGATCTCACGCAAGATCTATAGGAGTTGTAAAAAAAAAAAAAAAAAAAATAAAAAATTGGAGAAATAATATGTCTTAAGAGCCGGATCTGTGCCCGGGTACAATAGCACAATAAACATCATATTAAACACGATTCTATATGATAATAAACGAAGATCGAAAATAATCAAAATTTACCCAACATGTTCGTAGATTATACGATTTTTTGCGCGTTCACACGATAAAAAAAGTATCACTCTGTATAATATTCTACAGACCGCGGTATAAAATATAATATTGCACGTATAATTCAAATACGTTTCTATATTCGGCACCCGGCAACGCCGCATTAATTATAATGTAGGTATGCCATAAATATCTACGATGTACACGTTTATTCTACAATAAAATTACGTCAACGACTAAATTGATTGATTGACGATGATTGTTATTAATTGCGCGGTCAATAAAATTATACTCAACTGTTAAAATAATAATAATAATAATAATACCGACGTAGAGGTGGACCGCTTTAACGTTAATTCGGCCACAATTAATCAGTGCCCTCCCGCCCCCCATCCCCCCATCACCGCTCCAACATTTTCCCCAGTTTGACTTTTACCGTATGTCTTAAGTCGGCATGTTACTCGTCCGTGACGGACAAAATGAATATACGAAATGTTTTTCGATGTTATGATATTGTTTTTGTTATATAACAACGATCTGCCAATTCGTTCGCCCACAGAACAAGTGGTGAAATTTTCGATTTTCCTATTTTTCCGGCTTTGAATGACGATATTTAACTTTTTACACAAAAATATATCATTTAATTAAACGCCATGTAATACGTTTTCGTATTTTTGAAAATATGGAAATCTGAAATACCGATTAAATCCTCAGAATAGCCCATCGCTTCGCCACGATTTCGTCACTCGATCGGCGCAGAATATAAACATATATCGTAAAACTGACCCTCAAATTCGTTTTAAATTTCCGATCTCAATGGCTCTGTGGACATTTCTGACATCAGGCCCCACTTCAAATTTCGTGTCCACTCCAGAGACTTGTCTATTTTCCTTGTACCATCTCATTCCATCACTCAATACGGCCGTAAACGCCATCCTTTGCGTCGTGTAATTAATATAGTAATCCATCAATAGATCTAAAAATCAGATCTATGGATCCATCATATTATCTGGCTTAACGTTAAAGGCATTAGTTCAAGCTATTGCCTAAATAAATAAATAATGGTAATATATAATTAACCTACAAATAAATTATTACGAAACATATTTACAGTTGATCAATATTGATCGAGTAATACAATATGTACGTATGTAAAATGAATACGAGATCGGTTCCAAAACTAATGATAGAAAAAAAAAAAAACAAAAAAATTAAAGAAATCCGAACACGGTAATAGTGCGGTTTTGAGTGTAATATAACTTACTTAGTATAGATGTCTAGTATTTGCCCTAAAACGGACGATATATGGTAAAATATAGGTAAAGTTA
Organism: Tuberolachnus salignus; assembly: GCA_956483605.1. Taxonomy (NCBI): domain Eukaryota; kingdom Metazoa; phylum Arthropoda; class Insecta; order Hemiptera; family Aphididae; genus Tuberolachnus; species Tuberolachnus salignus. The sequence continues at coordinate 29,624,965 of OY101434.1, forward strand.
ATGGATATCGTCCGTAATATGTAATGATTTTCTGCGTGTAAATTGTATACCTACCTTACATTTTTTGTACTTATATGGATAGTGAGTGTCCTATGCGAAATTTATATTTGTAAATATAATAATGTAGTGATGATTACTGTTTACATAACATATCGTCATACCGAGCAAGTAGTTAATTTGCTCGGCCCCCTCGATAATATTTGCAAAATCGCATTGCCCGAGTTGAAAAATTCTTGAAAAATATGTAATTGATTTTTTTTTTCCTTTTCAGATAGGTACGTATTCGAGTATCGTTTATAATTTGTTCTCGCTTAGTGTTATATAGGTAGTTTTAAGTACAACGGGAAACGTATTTTGCAATATAGTAATCCTAATAGTAAATATTATTTTTAATAGCCGATTAAACTACAGTTGGAATTTCGCCGTACACAGGATACGCGCGACACGTCGTTCTATGAATAGCTATTATAAGTAGGTTTTTTTGTTTTTTTTTTTTTTTTTTTGTTTTTAACAGAATATTTGAAATTTTTTTCGGCTTTATATAATTATAATATATTTAGATAGTGAAAATGTTATAATCATATTTTCCCCGAGAATATGATATTCTAAAGGCGAATTTCCTTATTGGCCGGTGCGATTAATTAAATAATTTACCATTATAGCCTTACAATATACGCTTTGAAGAGTGGAACAGATGTTGCCGGTGTATTATTGTTAATTGTGACTTTCAAATTCTTTTTAAAAAAAACATGGCTACGGGTTAGGTACATATTATTATAGCGTATCACACATCCTGTCAATCGTATATATGTATATAAAAAAAAAAACGCCAGAAGTGCTCTTGTCTATGCGTGCGTCTATGGGTTAGTCACAATATTTGGGTCAACCATAATGGATTAAAGTGCATAAAATTTTGTCTTTCTTTGGACTATTATACAAAACGAGACGAGGGTACCTCCTATACGGACACACACAAAAAAAAAAAAAAAAAAAAAAAAAACCATACCAGAGTGATTTCATAATAAATTCGATTTGGCTACTGCGCAGTTATCCGCGAAATCCTTGAACATGTAATTGTATTTTAAATAATTAAACTAGTTTAATTTTCGGTAGTTGTTTTGCGTTTAAGGAAACATTTGAAAATTGTATAATTATTATAATTAATTTCAAATTATTTATATATTTACGTTTTAATTTCGTATAAAATATGGTTTTTAATATGATATAACAAACGGTTAGCCGGTATTTATCAAATTAAAAAAGACGTTTTGTAATAGAAATTTGACGTTATAAATTATTTAATAGCGGTATGACTATGAGCGATGATGGTTTGTTATGTTATATATACTCGTACTTGACTACAACTGATACAATAGTACAATTGTAATATTGTACTCGAAAATCCGTTTTTGCCACATCAGCTCCTATTTATTTTTATTTTTTTTATATAAAAATTCGTACTACCCGTTTTTTTTTTTTTTTTGTTGATACCAAGATGATACAGAGACATGGGGGCACTTTAAACTACTTTCATACCATTAAAATTAAAAAAAAAAAAACTATTGTCTAAAATTATTTTTAAAAATAACATACCGATAGTGAAATTTACCATACGGTATACTATACCAATAGAAATATATCGTATATTATCGTATCAAATTTTTACCATGTGGTAACATTTTATCAATTTATTCTTTGTAGTTTGTGGATAATCATAATTAATAACTGCGTTTAAAATGTATACGAATAAAAGTACACTTTTCTCAATTTAGTACTGCATACTTTTAATTTCGGACTACACCCTCTGTCCCCCCGGGATTCATTAAAAAATAATGCCTGTTATACAGTCATTAGTTTTAGTTAAACATATTTTTATAAGTCGGCGGTGATTTAAAATTACAAAAATCGTATTATTTTGTTACGTGGAATTACTTTAGTCGCGTAGATTTTCATCGGCACCGTGTAAAAACAATACGATTATTTTTGTATTCTGCGGTTTCGAAATCGTTATTACCGTATTTTCGTAAGGGTAATGTAAAAAAAAAAAAAAAAAACGTGGGAAACAAAACGTATATAAATATAATACAAAATTTAAATAAGAATACTTAAGGTTATAACTATTAGGTATTATATTACACGGGGTTATATAGAAACACTTTCTTTGCAGTCGAACCAATCTTTTTCTTTTCCTTTTTTTTTTTTTTTTTTAAAATTCACGACCATAAAATATAATAATATATAATATTCATCAGTTTTCTAATCATAAAACGAACTCGAATCGGGCACGCAACCGGTTTAGACGGATACGGGTTATATAGAATATCGGCATATCGCTAATATATATTCACGCGAATACAAAAATAATGCCAATATTGTCCAATGTACCTATATATGTGTTCTGAAAGTGATCTATATCGATAGATTATTATTATTATTTGTATTATATACGCCGGTACTCGACGCCGATGGATACTGACGGATAGGCGGAGGTATCTGTCTGTATATAGCGTGTATACGGTGACCGGAAGTGACGACAAGTTAGTATGTTGACCCGCGCGGTGAAAAGTTTTATTTTTTATTATTATTATTTTTTTTTTTTTTATCAATATCCGCGAAAAGAAATGCACGCTATACGCGCATTGTGTTGCCTAACGTACGCGTCCTCAAACAACTGCTGCGCCACCGCAATAGTTGGCAGTTCGGTATGCTGTAAACTTTTTTTTTTTTTTTTTTTATATCGTGCCCCGTGTCAAGTTCACGATCTTCGCGATTGGCCGCAGCGTAGGCTTACGGCGTACAATTATTTTTTAGTTTTATACAATTCCGAGCGGGCCCGAAATCAGAGGCGTGTGCCCGGCATTTTCATATGTGGGGCGAGGCGATAGTTATAGGTATTCGACCGTTAAACGCGCACATATATTTTCGGGTAGGAATCGGCAAATCCGCAAACACATCTGCCGTTGAATGATTTTAATCGGCGAAGAATAGATAAATTTCGTTTTGCCGTCGCCGAAGTGCCGGGTAACGTTTACAGTATATGACGTACATGTCAAACGATCGGGAAAAATCTCATAGCCAATATTAGCCACAGCATCATTTAAATTTGTCTTCCCATAGACTATATATATATATCGTTGTACCGTTTTCTAGTAAAAAAAATGTAACCAGAGTCTACAGGGGGGGAGGGCGGGGCGATCACTCCTTTGATCCCCTTGGATTCGCGAGACCGGCTCAAATCGTTCGGCCGAGAGATCATTTCCAGCACTGAAGAGGCTCAGAGATGTCTTTGTGCCGATCGTATCGATAGGTTATTAGCCGATTCTCTCTGTTGAATCTGCGCTTACCGCGGATATGGACTCTGACGGCATTCATCTGCAAATCACACGGAAAACAATAATTATTTTGCAATTTCACTCGATTAATTCAATGTTATTTGTGTATGTGTGTGTGTGTGTGTGTTTTTTTTTTTTTTTTAATAACCACCCCGTAGCATAGTGTTAACGGTTATTCACGAAAGAGGGCGCTCCCGGGGCCCGTAGAAATGTAAACACGTCTCTGGACGTTGGTGTGCGCACGCGAAAATATTGCCGCAACACAAAAACCGCTGTTCGGGCGGGCACGAGTGCCGCGAAACAGTAGGTACCGGTCGACCTACATTTCGGACACACTAATGCGTGCGCGTTGAATTTTTTTTTTTTTTTTTTTTTTTCTTTAAAGAAGAGAGGTAATATATATATATATATATATATATATATATATAATAAAAAAAAATTCGCACGTCGCACGTCGTCGTCGTCGTTGGTCGGATACCGCGACAAGACACGGAACGACCCACTTAATTGGCGCGCGGCGATCGGCCGAACGCGCGCAAAACTTAAAAAAGAAAAAGAAAAAAAAAATAATAATAATATTACATGTACACATAGAGGGGCGCGATCTCTCTCTCTCTCTCTCATACGTATTCATATAAACGTAAACACGCACATCATAATAATATTATATATGCCCGTATATTTGCTTATGTATTATTATATTACAAAAAGATTCTGATTGACATTGTGAAACCCGCGGCCGGTGTGCGCGTATATAATAATATATGTATTCGGATTTTGTATTACTATTATTGTGCCGGGAGATCATTCACCTTGACCGGAGAGGCGGTGCCCCGTACGGCGTGTGTGTACTTAAATACACATACATTTATATATTTGTTTATTTATTTCATATTATACGTATTATATTTACGCGCAGAAATAATAGGTGCCAATCTGTCGTCTCGCGTGTAGACACTCGTACGGGGGTGCGGTTTCGGTCACGCGAGACGGGTCTGCGGAATAAATGAAAAACAAAAAATCAAAAATCAATTCGAATTCGCGCACAATCATAATACAAACTAGCTGCCATCATGCGGCCTAGCTCGGGTCAAGTCAAATGGTTATCCAGAACCGTCCAGCTGTCCCGCACATCATCTTTTTAAAATTCAGAGCAAAGTGTAAAAAATATTGGTTTTATTGTGATGCGTGCTTTTTTTAAAATTTTTTTTTTTTTTAAAAATTTCATACTACTTTTTAATTTTGCATAATTTTAAATTTTAAGTTTCAATTGGCCTTATGCGTTAAATATTTCTGGAATCAGCACAAATAGATTTTGTTTGCACGAGACACGTGCCAGAGCCACGTATAATTGACCATGGTTAAAACATTGTACGGTTCAGTCTAAACTTGCAACGTTTAATGTATGGCTTTGTGCCTTTTTAATAGTCATCGAAAAGAATAATTTCGACGGGAAGTCGGAGCCGTCTAAATTGGAATGGTAGATTGGTTGGTATCATTGGTATTCTAAGGATCGAGACCGTTCCCTTAGCTCCGCAGCCATTAAGGATCGTACACTAAAGCAGGTGGTTTTTTTTTTTATAGATTTCAATCCTCGATTCCTTGCAAAGGACATCGGACTATTCTTAAGTAAATACAGTCACTGTTATTTGGATAAACTACATATATCCTGCTAAGGGCACGACCTGATAGACCAATTGTGAATCTAAACCATCCAGGTACCATCCATTCTTAACCATCCATTCAAACACAGAAAATATTTCATCAAAATCAGCCCAGCCGTTTAGAAGCAGTTCAGTAACATACACATAGACAGAAGAAATAAAGATATAAAGATATTATATATCCCTTATACTCGTATGGATATTATATTTACGTCAATATGTCGTGATTATCGTTTCGTATACTTAAAAATCTCTGTGTTGGCCGTCATCTAGATAAACGATTAAAATTGGTAATTATATCTTCAACCGAGACGAATAATTGAATTATCTCAACAAATTTATCTAGACACGTTTCCCCATGCAATTGTTTCACAATGGGTGCTTTTTCTGTAACATCTCTTATACCAAAGGATTTCGGTTCTAATCACTGACGGTGCGTTTGAAGAGGTAATTTTTTGATTTTCGTCGTTTTTTCCTAATAATCGAGAAAAACCTGGCAAAAACATTTATTGTACGCTTGTTGAAGTACACAAACAAGCGTATAATGTATAACATTGAAATATATTATACGTACTTATATAATCAAGGACGTTTGTGAAAAAAAAAAAAATCAAAAATTCCTATTAGATTCGTTTTGTCCATTCATGCCGATAATTATTCGACATTACACGTTGAATACTGATTGAATACTAATCTATAGGATATGCAGAGAAATTTAGTTTATATCTGTATGCAATGATTCATCATTGACTATCTTGAGCCAAGTTCGGTTAATGATGATTTGAAGTGCCGTGATTTCCGCGGTTAAACATGATTAGGTTAGACTACAATTTGCCCGCACCCTCGGGCTTTTGTTTAAAAGGTAACGAAAACATATTTTTAATTGGGCATAGATTCACCTTCAGACGTTTGATTTATAACCAACGGATAAGTACAAATTGTGTTTTAAAAAACACGTTCCCCGGACTCCTCAGGCTTGAAATTTACAGAAAACAAGAATTTTCGAAATAAATGGGCATAGATTCCGGCCGATCTCGGGCATTTATTTTAAAATTAACAAAAAAATACATATTTTAGAAATAAATGGATATAGGTTTCCTGGCCCCCTTGGGCTTTTGAGTTTTGAAAGTAACAAAAAAAAAAAAAATTAGCACAAGTACTCACAGTTATTAGAACGTCGTAATCCCGTTCGTGTGAAAACTGTCTTAACGTAAGGTTCCGTAATACTTCGACAATTGAATGTCTGATACGATAATAATCATAACTATATTAATTTATTAGAAATCTCAAAAAAGGGACGAAGAAGAAAAAAAGCACGATAAAGCACGATGACCTCCTGCTGGTGTTTCGGGTGTTGCCGCGTTCGCCGTTTTTACGATGCTGTTAATTAATTGTTCAACAGCACTATCAATTTCAATAGATTCGACCAAATTGTACGAATTATTTCAAATACGCTCAATATTTTGCGCGGCCAAATCGATTCATCCGCAATAAAACTCCCCCAAAATCTAAAAAAACTCGACAATTTCAAATGCGCATTAATATTCTGTGAAAATGTCAGGTCTTTACGATTATTATTAACCGAGTTACGTTAAAAAGGAAAAAAAAATCAAAAATAATGAAACCGTTACTGCTTAAATTTTCCCGGTTTTCTCCAATTATATATAAAATCAAAAAATTATCCGTCCAATACGCTCAATAAATTCAAAGTGCTTTTAGATAAAGTCCTACACTTTAATATTGTAACAAGATTTCTGGTAGAAACGTTGTTTACAGACAGAAAAAAAAACACACATCATAGTAGTAAAATCATTCTTCACTCCGCCCAGAATCTAAAATCATTTTTACTCATTTACACTCTGTCATATGATATTTTTTGGGTATGAGTAACACTGTGAATAGGTTTAAATTTAATTTTGTCAAAAATTGAGTACAATATTCAGATTCAGAATTTGTTCGTTTTGCATAAATGTTAGTAGACTAGTATTCAAATGAATTTGTTTTTGTCATTTGTACAGCAAATGCTTTCGTTAAGAAAAGTGTTGATTCAAAACATATAAGACGTTTCTAATGTCAAAGAATTAGCTGAATTATTGATTTTTCAAAATAATTGCATGATACCGAGTGTTGTATAATGGTTTCATAATCAGCCACGGCAGAACGTTCGTTCTCCAAATTAAAATTAATTAAAAGTTATCTAAGAAGTGTATTATGGCACAAGCTCGTTTATCAGACTTGAATGTACCGAGTATTGAAAACGAGATAATGCGCAGTTTAGATTAAAACACGTCGGTTGAAAAGTTTGCAAAACAAAAAAAAAAAAAAATGCAAGATCACAGAAATTCAAGTAGTGCATTAAGTAACAATGTAATAATCAACTGACGGAAATTGTAATTGAAAAAAAGTTATATACATCAGTTAAATATATCGAAATTAATGAAATAACTTGCAAGTGACTTACACCCAGTTTATGTTTTACAAGCTTCAGATCTATTTTAAGGATCCAGTTTTTTGTGTTACGCCACTGGTCTTGATATTGACAATGCGGTGTCAAGTGAAACATTGAAATATATCATTAAACAAACGTTATCGCACGTAATAAGAAATTAACCGCACTTTGCACGGTGGGTGTCGGTATTGGCGAAGGCACTTCGCTCGTTGAATAGATTACTCTTGGTGGATGTATTAAATTTTAAAGAAACGATAAATCACTTCTTTCAATAAAACAATTCTGAGCAGAGATTCAGTGTAATATATAGGTCTATTATTGTCAATTTGATATTTTATTCAATTTTATTTTTACATTTTTACAGTATTCGATGAAATTATGAAATAAATTGTTTGAAATTTTCACGTCATTATATTAAAAAGTTACATTTTATGTGAACTTTTCAGGTCTTTAGAACAATTATTTTCGGAATTACAGAGAAATAATAAAACTCGAGTTTGACGAAATCGTGTTTTTTCGTCATTTTTTCGATAGTTTTTTTTCTGCGTCGTTAAAAAAACTAGCAGGTATATCGAAAAATGACCGTCCTAATGTATCAACCAAACGAAATTTGCTACCGGAAACGGCATAGGAGTGCATAGATCGGATGAAGTCTTCTCGTAGGAAAAGCGTATAACAAAACGCCTCGTTCCGCTCGGAATCTAAAACAATCGAAACGACGGGACGGACGGCTCGATTTTAAACAGGTGGTAAAAAAAACCATCTGTAAAACGTACGGGAATTTATCTGACCGGGTAAATTTACCGGTAAGGCCACGTCTCTAGGCGTTCATATTGCCCGTCAGAAAGACCGACGGGAAACGCCGCGCGCGAGGGCCGCTCAATTTAAACAATTGCGTTTACAACCGCCCGACACGCGCGTCGCTGCTATTTAATATTATTATGTTTAGGCACCTCGTTCTAGAAACGTCCGCAAAAAAAAATTATAATAATATTATTTACATAGTTATTATTATTATTATTATTATTGCGTTTTACATATTATAATGGGTATGGGTGTATTGTCACTTCCTCGAGTTCCCCGAGGTACCTCGAGAGACCTGTCCGTACCACATTGCCACTGGTCGATCCGGTGCGACGACGTCCAGCACGACCACTGAAAAACTATATGTCCTCAAGAAATGATTTAATGAATATATATATATATATATTATTATAAATTATAATAATGCAGTACAAAGGCAATAATAATAATAATAATAACGAATTTAAATAATCGACTCTCGCTCACGAACTCCGTTGACTCGTTGAAAGATCGAACGATTTAACACAATTAAATATATTGTGTACACGCATTACACACGTACATATATATATATATATATATATATATAATATATTACACTTGTAGTTGTTACTCGAATGGCATAGCTCAGAATTTATGGACTCGTGATTAAACGCATGATTATATTATTATTATAATAATAATAATTGCAGTACCTATTTATGCTGTTGTGCAGTTGTTTTTTTTTTTTTTTTTTTTATGATTTATTTTACCAACGTGAAACGTTTAAACATCGTATCGATTATACTATTATTTTGTTATTACTATACAATTAGTAATACGCAATAATTAAAAGGTTTGATAATTTTTTTTTTTTTTTTTTTTTTGTTGATAAAATCATCGCAATCGCGTGCGCCCGGTCGAAATTACAAAACGATTTTCTCCGTCACGAGATTGAAATTGATTTTTGGTTCCTTGCACACAATCGTTTAACATTATTATCCGTGTTTTACCCTCGTGCCGTACACCATCGAATTTCGGTTTTCGAATAGATTTATCCTGCAATACGAGTTTTAAACGGTTTAAAACCGGATGAGTAGTGATAATAGGTTATCGTTTAAAAAATTGATACGAAACGTATTGACTCCCTGTCTAAACTGTCATTACCCCTCAAACGAGCATAAAATAATGTTTTTTTTTTTTTTTTTGAAAATAGAGTTTAACGCGTAGTTTTTAAAATCAAACTTAGAGGACGTCACGCTTGTCTCTGTCTATCTACCGGGCAATATAGCAAATTACCTTATACTTAATAACGTTAATTGTGGTGTTTAGGTTAGACTCAGAGTTTGGACGCAAATAACAAATATTAAAGAGGTTATTTCCGGGGGCTGTACGTAATTTTTTTTTTCTAAAAAATTGCCATATAGAAAAATTACATCTATTTAAAAAAAAAAAAAAAAAACTTTTTTTAGAACAAAGCTACGGACAGCCCTAGGAAATATTTTCCGGTTTAAATTTTTCTATTTTCATTCAACCTAAACACCACAGTTTACGTTCTAAGTATAACGTAATTCGCTATATTCTTATATTCTTATATTTCTTAAATAATTCTATAGAGAAAAAAAAAAACAGAAATTAAATTTACTTAAAATTCGTTGGACTTGAGAATATTTGTCTTTAAAATATACAAGTGCGCATTATATTCGAACCGCGGTCGTAGGCAGTAGACGCATACGTATCCGCGTATATTTTTTAATGCGCCTACGATTTTTTTTTTTTTTTTTTTTATCAAATTTACATACAATGCCAAATTGAGCGATTTAATTATAATTGAAAAAAAAAACAAAAACAATCGTCGACCGTGTCCAAACGGTCGTGTGTTTACTCGATTCAACGATGCCTTAAGGGCTATATATAATAGGTTTTTTTTTTTTATTTTACATAATATTACTTATTTATCTCTTTGCTATAAACACTGCGGTTTATGCATATATATATATATATAGTGCGTTATAGGAAATTTCATCAAGGATTTTTATTTGAACTACATAATGCATTTTGATAAAATGCCAGTAAACCCACTATGCCGCCGCCGTATTATAATATATAACAGACACGAGTACGGGTGCGGAATGCCGTAGTTTTTTACGACCTTGACCGTCATTTCAGGAAACGCTGCAAATTATACGTAGAAATCCAACACCTTGTTTTTTTTTTTTTTAATATTCGACCCTGCCAGCGACCGGACTCGAGTGCGGCGGCGAAGTCGTTCCGATGGGCTCGCGCGCTCTGCACCCGGAGAGTCCTTGACAAATCCCGGCCGGTAAACGCGACCTACGGCCTTGATTTCTCGCCGAAACCATTTCTACGTACGTTCTGCGTACGAAGAAAAACGCATTATTTTGTCGAAATCGATTAAAATTTTTTATTAGATTTTTTTTTTTTTTTACCCGTATTAGACGATATTTTGCACGCGTCGTCCTCGCGCCCGCCTTAGTTACGGTCGTATTTTTTTAATTTTTTTTTTTTTTTTTTATATATATATACGTTAAGCACGGATTTATCACCGGTGCCTTTAATAGACCACCGCGCATCATCGGTGCCGGCTCGGCGGTATTTCATAACGCTGGATGTACAAAAAAATTGTTATAAAGAGATTGGCTATCGTAATATTTAATAAGGAAAAATTGTTAATATTATATAATAATAGTATTAATCGCAACAATAATAATAATTCGTGTAGATTGTACGTTATTTTATACAACAATAATAATTACCTATTGTGTTTATCTGAAAGAAAGAAAGAAAAAAAAAAAAAAAAAAAAAACACCGTCTTTACCGAACGCTCAATAGCAGAAAAACAGTTTCAAAACACATTTACTCGTATTTTATAATCACTCGGCGCAGAGTAAAACCTTACCTAACCTCGCCCGGTCGTTTCTACACAATTAACGATACGACCAGCGGCATCGTAGGTATGCTTTTGTACAATTTATTGCCGGAAAATGTCGAATTTTTTCATTTAATATTATTTACCGTTGCGATAAAATACGGATTACGGAGTATATTATCGTATCTAAAAATTAATAAAACAGAAATACGTATTACGACCGAGTGATGGGAACAAACCGGATTTGCCGAAGTTCGACAATCCGGATTTTCGGATTCCGGAATCCAAGATTTTATGTTTGAAAATTCAAAAATGTGTGTTTTGAAATGCAAAATCCGATATTTTGTAATTCCAATTTAATAACCAAAATTTGGGCTTGACCGTACAGGTTTCTGTTTTTAAATCTTAAAATCGAATCCATACATTATAAAATGAGATAAATAATTTTATTCATTTCAAGGCGTGCTACCATAAACAATTTGTATGACTAAAACAACGTTTGCCGGTTCACTAGTAATATATTATATACACATTAGAGTGTAATATGTATGATTTTTTTTTTTTTTGTAGTACTTTTTTTAAAAAAATAAATCTTTTTTTTTTATTTGTGATAGAGATTTTTTGATTCAGTTAAAAATCCAGAAATTAGAATCCGAAATCTGGATTTAAAATAAATATCGAAATCCGGATTTATGTTACATTATATTTATAAACAATATAAGTTTCATTTTCTTTCTATCCGAGATAGGTTAGCTTTTTTTTTTTTTTTTATTATTCTTTTTCGTTTCAACCGAGTGTAGTGGAAGATCTTATAAGATCGTGTTAAAATTACTACCCTAATACTACCATAATTTATTGAATAAAACAATACAACTCAATACGGTTACGGGCGGGACAATGCCCCGAGCCATTCTCTAACAGTACGACTCGTTAGGCGACACATTTGTTTTAAATTCGATATTTTTTTTAAATTTTTCGCTGGCGAAAATAATTTAATTAATATGTGTAACGTACCGACTGTATTTAAAATTACATATTTTGTTTTTTGTTTCGTTCGGCGGGAAAAATTAGCCTACAATAGGCGCAATAAGCTAAAAACCCCACCGATTTTCAGCGTGTACAAAATTCTATACGGTAGTTTTGATAAAACGGAAACGTTAACCGGTACAAAAATCGAATCCGCCTGTTTAAACTTCTGTAAAACCGAAACTTGTCACGAACAGACATTTTCATCGGTCCTTTAGAGTTTCGTTTTAGATAGTTTTTACTAAGTATTCGAGGGAATTCCTTGAGTTTAAGAAGAATTAACTCTTCTTCCAAATTGTATCGTGTCAAACTCCTACCATCGGATACGTTTATCATTTATTCGATATCAAATTTTCAATTTGTACTACTTTAATTTATCCCACTGCTAGTTAAAACATTGATTCGTTCGTGAACTATAGTGTATTTTTAATTAACTAGCTCGGTTCAAGTTGATTAATCAATGAACTTGAAATTGCAAGTTCATTTTATTATTGATTTTTACCTAGTTTCAGTGATTGTATCGAGTACCCCATTATGTAGTTGCATATTTAGTCATTTTTCGTGTAAAATTAATTACTCGTTTAAAGTTCAAGTTCATTCCGCAGTTAGATTTGTATAGTATTAATACGTATGCTGCGTGTTTCAAAATGTTTAACGTTTACGAAAAATAATAAATCACGGTGTGTACCTATAGTAGATATAAATTATTTACACGTTGTGTTTAATGACCGCTATTATAACAACGTTTGAAATTTTAAATTCGAATCGCATAAACAAATAAACGACTGTGAACGTAATTAAGACAATCAATCGTACTTTAAATAAGCGCTGCAATAAATTTTAGAGGTCCTAAATCAAGTCAATGACAACAAGTTTTAAGTATATTTTATACATAATGTATTGTATTGTATTGTTAACCATAATATTATTATTACTAAAAAAGTTTTCGATCCGCACGAACTTCGGGAATAAATATTGTCGGTTGCCAAATTGTTTTAAAATTCACATTAACGAATGAAACGTTTGGTCGTAAAGCAATAATCGCTATACGATCGTAAAGAATTTTCGATGCGGATGGATTTTTTACGGTTTGCCCTTGCTCGGCCATAGTATTTATTTGTTTCGATTAATTTCGTTTTAAACTAATACGGTCGGTGGTCGGTGGACATTGTACCAAAAAATCGATATTTTTCTTATTCGAATTGCTCTCAGAACAATCCGGGCACGTGTGTGTACCGATAATGTACATTTGGTGATTTGTGTTCAATAAAAGCCTCTGTTATTATATAAACCGCGACTCATAAAGCCGGAATGAACTCTCAGACAAATTAATTATTATTATTATATTAATTTAGGTTACTTTCTTAAACTTGTTTTTTTATTATTATTATTATTTTTTTTTTTTTTTTTGCAGTTAACAATTTAATTTCGATATGTTTATATATGATAATCAGTTTGTGTGTATTATCACAGACATGAATGAGAATTTGCCTCCGAGCTGCGTCGCGGTTTTGAATTTCGATTAGAAAGTCATCGGCAAGTATATCAAGCTATCGCAAGTTGGTAAATATGCTTGCAAAATAATATACGCGTCGACTTAAATTTTTAGAGCGTAAAATCAATTGGTGGGAATAAAATCGCGTTGAAGAGATAGCCGTAAACGAAACGGAATTATTAAAACGTACTAAAATTAAAATTGCCGGGTACTTAAACGGTATAAATATGTTATATAAAATACATACGAATATATAATACCGATAAATTATCTTATAGATCCTGTAAAATATCGTTCGCGATCAATTTCTAAGATTGTAAACACTCCTACACGAACAAAAAAAAAAAAAAAAAAAAATGTAAATCGTGTTTTATGAAATCGAAAATAAATTATCATTCATTGAAATAAGTAAATGTTGCAGTGAACGAGCAATAATAGGTAAAAAAAAAAAAAAAAAACTACGCATGTGATTATTTTATTTAAACGAACTTTTAAAATTGAAATGCATTTTTTAACATTATAAAAATTATAGTTCCGATTTTGGCTTATTAAACCGTGGCCTGCGTTTAAGTCGTCCGAAGTATTTCGTTTAGCAAATATGATATTCTCTGGGGAAGAAACTGTTCACCGATATATATATATATATATATAAAATCTATTTATAAGTCGGAATTCAGTACCTACACATTGTGTACAACATTACAATTTTTAACCGTGTAAAATATTTTTTTAATTGTTGTTTTTGAATATTTTTCCTAGTACGGTAAATAAAAGTCCATGCAATGGCGCGTAATGTTTTTTTTTTTTTTTTTTGTTTCGTTTTTATAAGTACTATTTGTTTTTTAAGGTTGCAATTGTCTCGTTGTTTTTGGACACGTTAACGTTAACAATTCAAACAAACGATTTCATACGTATGTTATGCTCTTAACGTGGTTTTACCAGCTATTGCTATTGAAATAATATTGTAAAGTCATCAGGGGCCCGGCCATGCTATGATGTACGTACAATTTTTTATTGATTTTTTTTTCTACTAGTGTATAACTCAAATCGATCCTTGATTGTTGGAAAAGAATAATATAAAAGAAAATTCGTGAAAAAGATTTAAACACGCATCTTTGACCTTCTCGGATGGATGTTTAAAAAAATAAAAAAAAAAAACATCTCAAGGTACTTTTTTTTTCACACGTGTCCTTGATTTGTGTAGCAGATTTCGAAAAATTGTTTTCTGGACGGATGATGGAAAAAAAAAAAAAAAAATCTATGAAAATAAACTACACACATTTAGTACGGATACCGGCCATATTAAATTTCCGGCAAACTTTGCAGGATAATATTATGTTAAATAATAATTAGCTTATAATTATAAATTCGAATTCGCTATTGTATTCGCTGTTTTTAGGTACGTCGACAACCGGAACAATTTATCGCTAAATACATTATTTATGTACTTTTTCGTCATCCTTAAGTGTTATTTATACATTCGCACTAGATTTCTATATATGCAATTAAGAAGGTGGTTCGAAATAATATATTATGGTCTGTCTTTACGAACTGGCGATTCATTCATAAAAAAAAAAAAAAAAAATAGGTAACATTCGACAAGCGGATATACAATTAGTAAACTTTTTGTACTCTGCGAACAATGCGAAAATAATTCACTTTAATTTCGCGTCTCAATTTTCGGCCGCAATGAAATAATAAATACGATAAACATCAAATAGAACACCACGTTATGTGATTAAATATTTTTAACACGTTGCTATTATGTTAGTGTTAATAGATGAATATTTTACGTGTAGGCCACCGCTTGACATTTAATATTCATCTATAGCGTATTTTTTCAATCGTTTTCATTAAAAATTTATAGAAAAAATGAAATGCTGTATATACATCGCACCGCTAATGGCCACTGTTATAGGCGGTTTGTTTAGAGGGTATTGGACTATTTGTTTTGTATACTGAAAGAAACGATAAATCATTGCAATCGGAAAAACGATTTTTCGTCATGTTTTTTCTCTGTTAACCTTGGTAATACATAAACCAATAATATCATATCGTCTCATTTGGTGTTAGTTAGAAAAAAAAAAAAAAAAAAAGTTTTCTAGAAAAACTATCGGGAACCTGGAAAGTTCGTTCAAATAAAGTACTACCGGTATGAAAAATCCGCAATTTCAAAGTTAAAGTATGAAAAAAAATCGGGATAATTTTACTGCCCGAAAAAGTGTTTTCGAAAGAAAAAAAAACCGGTAATATTAATAGCGGTTTTTCGCTACACTCGGAATGTAAAAGAGAAAAACGAGAGATTTAACAATATTAACGTTATTGAAAGCTTCGTGTAATAATAGAAAAATAATAAACATATATTATATTATGTTAAGAAAATTAAAACAATTTTTTAAAAAAAATTCCGCACCTGCTACCTCCTAGTATAATACTCAATATCAAGTATAGTCGTTTTCATTGGACGAATTTCTTATTTAAGTAATTTCTCCAAATAGAAAATATTTTATTTTAAAACTAAAATTTCTTAATATAGAATTTTACATTATTAATTAATATGTCAGTTGTACAGTGTAGGTTTACTGTATATATATAGGTACAGTCTATTATGTTTAGTGAAAAAAAAAAAATAATAATAATAATGCGTATTTACAATACATTAAAAAAAAAAAAAAAAAATTATATATAATAAAACGAAAACAATTCATTATGTTACATATTTTTATTATTATTATTATTATAGTAAAAATAAAGAGTAAAATTTGTATACGCGACCAGAAACAAAAATTTATAAAATCGTTATACAATTTTCGAATTAGTCATAGGTTCACTAGTCTTATGTTTAATTTTTAGTCACCAACGGTCGCCCATTATCTGTATCACTGCACGTGATCCCGTAGCGACTTTTTTCTATTTTAATTTTTTTTTTTTTTTTTTACAATTCCTTTTGTCTGTGCGGATAATTATGAAAGTTTTTTTTTCTATATAACCAACAATTTACGTTATTATTATGCTTTCGGTATCAAATGTGTGGAAAAGTTAATGAGTTTAATTACAATTTTTTTTTTCTGGCCGTTACAAAATATTACGTGACATTTTCAAATCGATCGAACCTAACGAAATCACAACGTAACCGCAACAACGTTAACGCGAATAACAAAAAACACAAAAAAAAAAAAAAACAGACATATAGAAGTATTATACATAACGATTTTTTTTTTTTATTGATGGGGGGTGGTTAATTTCGCAATTCTTTCATTCGGTTCAGAAAAAAAAATAATACATTTTCCATAAATTAATAAGACGATTAAAAAATCGTATAACCCCTACAATGTTTTAACGGTGCAGTCATCTGCGTTTAATTAATTAATTTTTATCTTAAACGACTAACAATAAACATTTTTTAAACGTCATTTAATAAGTGACGTTATTATGCGTTTTTGGATATTTTTTATAAATGTTATACAACCAGAAAGACAAATTATATCCAAAAAGAATATTAAAATGTTTCTATTTAAATATTATTGCATTTTTTATTCCGCAAAACGGATAGAATCTATAAATAGTAACTATTTAACATTGTAATGAAATTATTATAAAAAATACTATTTTACGAAAAAAAAAAAAAAGAAAAAAATTCCCGGACCGGTTTAACTGGATTTGCACACTTTAGTAACCCTAACGCACCTCGTATACCGAAAAAGCTAATAGAACTGTTTTTTTTTTTTAGTGAAGTACTGAGATATTTGAATACATTTTCTCAATTGCTAACAGTTTTTTTTTTTTTTTTTTTTTTTAAATATTTAAAATACTGACAACGGATGAGAACGATAATAAAACATCGGTTATATTTTTGTCGATTTCCGTGTTGCCTCAACCACCAGGGAATAAAAAACGACCTCGCCAGTTTACACGTGCTCTGCCAAGAATCGTTTTTCGATTGCAATGATTTCTCGGTCCTTTCGGTGTATAAACTAAATTATCCTATTATTCAACGCCTTTTTAACTTTCCACCAACAGCAGATAGTTGCCTACCCGTGGCGTGAGGTACGTCCAGATTTTTAAAAACTATTGCATTCAACTCTTTGACAAAAAAAAAAAAAAAAAAACCATTAATTAACAAACTAAGTTTAGGAAAAAAAAAATAAAAAAAATACGTACGAAAAATTACCTTTAATATAGAATTGGTTGTTAAACATTATAAGATTATTTCACGATATACCACATTCAATACGTAATAATTAGTATTTTGTAAACTTAACGAAAATAATAATAATTATTATTTTATTTACTCGCGAATGTTATAGTAAAACGTACGTACGTCGGGTTATTCGTTAAACGTTTGTTGTAAGTACAGTACACATTATACGTAATGTTACAACACGTGTAGGTATAATTAGCAAATATGGTGAATATTATTCTAAATTTACGAGAAATGTCTTCTCAATGTCAATTATTTTCTATTGTTCCTATATACATATAGAAACGCCTTGGAAGAAACAAAATTGGGAAACAATGATAAAAAAAAAAAAAAAAAAAAAAAATAAAAAATATATATATATATAAATACTACAAATAAACGATTGTTTTGTATGCAAGTCCAAAAAAAAAAAAAAAAAGAAAAAATAACGATAATGCCGGACATAATTATTATACTTATACTCTTCGACAACCTATTCGGAAAACAAATATGACTACGGTAGAAAATCGCTACGCTCTCGTGTTTTACGTAGGATAACCGATATGGGTTCAATAGTAAAGTGGTAATTTATCGTTTCCCGATGGCGTTTCGAAAATTATGGTGAAAATTCGACAGGTTTACCGCCGTTTAAGACTTGTGTAAAGCGGCCTGTATTTATCGGTGGCGGATTTGAAGGGGCGCGCGTTCGTCGTCATCCTTTCGGACCGAATTGAAATAATTTGCTGTTCGGTGCCACCGCCGCGAGCGTCTAGTGTCACCTGTTGTATGCATTTCGCCCACATCGAAATTGCAGTCGCACGAGTGCGGTAAATGGCAGTGGACATGTAAACGGTCAGTAGTAAGTTACACATTTTTTTTTTTTTTCACTATTCGTTAAATTTAAACGAACGGATATTTCCATAAGGTACAAACGTATTCGGTGATTGGACGTTGTTATACGGAGAAAGGGTAAACGTTTAGAAGTAGGGCTGAGATTTTGATGCGATTGCGTCTTTTTTACCGTCATTCCAAATCGTAGGTCCGTAAATAGAAAATATATTTTGAGTAATACTGATTATTTTAATGTAATTTTTATTTGCCATATTTGTGCATTTTTTGACTAATTTAACCTAAAATTTATTGATAGGGCATTTTTTTTTTTTGTAATTTTCAAAGCAATTGTTTAATACAGTGAAGTTAAATTGTCGATTATAGGTGGATCCACGTCAAACGCGCACCTGCGCCAAGAGTGGCCAGCAACAACAACAAAAAAAAAAAAGTTAAAATATTAAAATGTATTTTTTAATTATCGTTTTGGAAGAATGATTAAGAAGAAGTTAAAACGTAATTAAGTCGTAAGATATATCCACTAAATGGCGTAAAATAATAATTAAAAAACAAACAAACCAAAAATTATAACACTTGTAGTAATTTTTTTTACCGTCTGTTATTAATAAATAAATTAAAATGCATTTTTATAGTGCATTTTTTTTAAAGTTTTTTAAGGCATTTCCAACCAGCCATGAACATAGTCTACGTCATAATTTAAATAATTTAATAAAAGTTCAATACAAATAGAGGACTGATATTATATATTATATTTATTAAGGGACGTTTTGGCCCTTCGCCGGAACCACAAGCACGCTCAGACCTTCTTCATTAGCAGACACCTCTCTTAACAATTGTTGTTCGCCACTCGACTCTTGATGTCCTTTATGACAATAAACAAAAATTATTCAAGTGGTAAATACTCAAAAATATATATAAAAAATTAATTAATTAATATGACGAAAACAGTAAAAACTATACGCAGTTATGCTAATAGTCAGCAGTACTAGTTCGATTTTGTATAATATATTCGTTTTTTCTTCGTACACGGTTTTTTATACTAAGTTTTAGTACAATAACCAAACCTAAGTGAAAAATGTATTGGTTTTACTATGATGGGTGTATTTTTTTTTTTTTTTTTTTTGCTGTAATTTACTTTTCGACCAGAAAGCTTGCTTTAATCGTCAACATCATCAGCGGGGTAATTTCTGACAAACATGTTGTCTGTTTGGTGTATGGGAAGTCGGTTTTTGATTTTTTCTTACACTTTTCTTTAAAATGGGGAATAACCAGAAAAAAAGAGAACGCATTAACGGTTTCTGTTAATTTCGATTTGGTATTTTTGTTTTAATTCAGTGATAAATAGTCGTGAAACGGTCATTGAATACTTATACTAGCACTTCCCAGACGTGGTGCAATTTTGAAAATATTCTGGATGTTTTTAGGTTATTTATAGATATTTGAAATTGTCTAATTTATTACGGTTTGATGTGAATAAAAATTCGTTTAGCCCCGCAAAAATGCACAACAATTTGACCCAAGGTTCATCATAAGTTTTACCAAAATATATGGTATCAATAAAAACAAAAAAACAAAAATGTTACAGACTTTATATGTCGGTGTTTTTTTTTATAAGCGTTTAATAAAGTTCAAACTTTTTCGGTGTTTTCACAGAACACTATCTAAAAATATTGGAAACCACTGTACCGAGAAAACGAATATATATATATATATATGTATTTTTTTTTTTTTATACACATTTTGTGATACATTGACGTCTACGTTAAACAAAAAATGTCGTCTTACACATTCAAAGTTATGAATTACATAATGATTTTCTACCATTTATTTTTCGTTTACCAATATACACTACATATTGTTGTATGCATCGACTAAACAGTTGTTGTTCGTTACTCGAATCTCGATATCCTTTATGACATAAAAAAAAAAAAACAAAAAAAAAATACAAAAATTATTCAAGTGGTTAAAAAATATATTAATAAATGTATATGACGAAAGCGGTAAAAACCTCTACGTAGTTATACTAATATTCAGCAGTACTGGTTTGATTGTGTATTTTATATACGTTTTTTCTCCGTATACGGTTTTACATAGTAACAAATTAAATACATTATATGTACCGTGCGTTCACGATATGAGGTGTACCACTTGATATTCTCGCTGGACGGCCTTAGATTGAAATGGGGTTTTTGGTAGGTGATAGACAGTGCCGGGTTAACCTATAAGCACATTAAGCACTGCTCGAAATTAAGCGCCCTCGAAAAAATTCGGCCTGTAGAATGACGGGTATTTTTTTATTTTATTTTCATTAAAGAAAATTTAAAATCTGCACATTTACACACTAGGGTAAGTTTGATCATAAAATTACCGGTATTTAAAAATATATTTCACGATTATTGCCGGACTCGTCATATAATAGTAATAATAAATTATTCGCACCTAACCTTACATTTTTTATCTGTACAAATTATACAACACAATATTGTACAATACAATATAAAATTTGACTGAGAGTTTTCCAAATGTTGAAAGGTTATTACGTTTATTACGGTTTTTTCCCCGATTAAAATGATTAAAGAACTGTATTACGGTCTTCACTATCGCAAATTATATCGCAGAATTTTGGAATTTTGAACACCGAGGGTTAGCGTGTAAAGTCTCTGGACTTGGATGATGTTATCTAAACATTTTTAAATGATAAAGCTGGAAAAAAAAATGTTACGTGTGGATGAAACGGATATACAAATTGACAGTTATTAATTTTATAATAAATATAAATGAATTTTAGTATTTAGCTATAATTTAAAAATGTATTAAACAAATAAAATGTATTCAATTTGCCATGTATCATATATGTATTATATGTTATTAATATCAATAAATTAAATAATAAAAAAAATGATATTTTTTTTTATTCGTAGTTCAGACCTCAGATACGAAACAGGTGTATACATTTTTTTTTTTTTTTTGCTCTTTATAGGCAATTAAGCACATCTTGCCTATTTGAGGCCCGTGGAGCACTTAATCCGGTACTCACTGGTGATAGGAAATAGTGAAACGCAAGGTATTTAGATAGATATCAAATTGTTAACCATTTCGGTAAGAGCATGCGCAATTACAACCAACCCTTTTACAGATTTAGTAGAGTATTTTTTTAAAACTCTTTTCCTATAAAAAAAATTGGCAAAGATCCCGTAAGACGTCGATATTTAAATATCTAAAAAACTAGTTATTGAAATGTTAACAACAATCGTTACGAGAACTCTTGAGACGTTTGGAAAATCAATGCGGACATTCTGTGCGATTTGTCGGATAAAACTTATTAACAGGTTTAAATTGTTAGATGTGTTTTTTTAGATAAAATCTAAACAAACAAATGCGTAATGTATTTTATTATTATAATTTTCATTGCCTTTAATTTTTAATTTTTTTTTTTTTTTTTAATTCAATAGCATAAATAATTAGTACAAATAGAGTAAATGACTAATATCGGCGATTGCTCGACTATAAAATGATAAAATGATTATTGTTAAAATTTCGTTAAAAACGAATTATGCGTAAATATTAAATGTTCAACATCCCGTCATCTGTTGTCAATTTAGAATGCACTCGTTTCGTACAAAAATCGTTTAAATAAAATTACTCTATCCGAATTTCTTGGGGGAAAAAAATGCCGTTAACAAAAAAAAAAGTAAGTTGTATTGCGATGCGCTCGCCCGGTTTTGTCGGGTCAAAAATGTTTTGAAATCTATCTAAAAATACAAACAACCGGCGAAAATATCAAGTGAACACACGGTATATGTAATTTTTTTTTTTTTTTTTGTGGTATAGTTAAATTTTATGATACGTTGACGTCTACGAAAAAGAAAAAAAAGAAAAAAAATAATACAAATGTCGTCTTACACATTCAAAGTTACGAATTACATAATAATTTTCTACCATATATTTTTCGCATACCTATAATACTCAATATTGTTGTACACATGGCCTAAACCATTGTTCACGTGATGTTATACATACTCGGTGCCTACGCGGCGTAAACCTTGACATAATATATCGTAGAAAACAATATTACCGGGAAATGACTAATTTTAATGGTCAAATACATAGTAATACCTTGTTTTTTTTTTGTTTTTGTTTGGTTTTTTTTTTTTTTTTTTTTATATCACGAGCCCGCGCCATGTACTCTTCGTATATAATTAAATAAAAACAAAATTTAAAAAATTATTCCGTATTGGTCCTTGGTTTATTGTCTTTGCTCGCGTGACACAATCGTCGTCGTCGTCGTCGTCGTCGTCGTCGTCGTCGTCGTTGTCGCCGTCGTCGTCGCCGTCGTAGTCGTCGGTAGACGTTTCCGAAACGACGCGATTGTAGAGACGATGGCGCGACGAAACATGGGCTTAATACCGATTTAACCGTACCATGGGTATAGTTTTTATACGAGTCGGAAATACTATTAATAATAATTAAAATTAAAATGGTTTACGCGAAATAAATACACCAAGGCTTCGCGGCCGTACGCGATTTTACCCGGCGCCGCAACAGCGGGCACCCGCCACCTTACCTATACGTGTACACGCACTCGCGTAATTCAAGTACAAGACAATGCGAGACCATGAACGTGTTATAACGTGTACGTACGTAGTTGACAGTTCAAATATGATGGATTGAATTATATTAAACGCGATAATATATTTCAGCTTGGTATAGGTGTACGGTTAAGATTATCGCTGAGACAAATTATATTCGCGGTGAAAATCACGTATTAACCGTATAATAATTACGTAGGCAGCTGGTGGTAGGCGTATATTGTTCCGACTAAAATACTAGAAAATTAGTTCAAATATGTTTATACATGTTTACCAAAGAAGAAGAAAAAAAAAAAATATAACACGAATGAATAAATAACCGCTAACATTGTGCTAACCGAATAACGAACAAAAAAAAAAATAAAAAATCGCTTCGTTTTAAAAGTTATATAGGATGGCGGCGTGTATTATGCAAATGTTAAAAAAAAAAAAATATGAAACTTTAAACGACTGTACGGCGATTGTCGAGATGAAACCGCAAAGTATGTGTCACACGATTAGTAAAGTCGATAATATTATTCGTGTAAAATATACATTTCTAGATGTCACCCCGTGACTCCGCGCGCGTAGAATTTTATAATGTTTTCTTTTGAATTTTCAAAAATCCTGAAACACGTATTGCTTAATTTCCCATTTTTCCTCGTTCGCCCTCCGTCAAACATTGAATCGTAAACATGCATCGTACCCCACAAAAACATATTTAAATGATTCAATGTTTGTTCGTGCAGCGGAGAAAAATATCTTATTTTAACCTTTTATGAGTTTAACTTAAATAAATACGGATTTTCACACAAACTTGCATCCCTCTCCGCATGATACCATTATGGAGATGGAATTTTCAAAATCCTTCCTTAGTGCATGCCTACGGTATAAAAGGTTCCTGCTGTCGAAACGTCAAGTTTCCAATCCCAGTTTCCAATTCATTTTCTCCTTTTAATAAGAATTTCAGTTTTACAACTTTAAAGCAACGCTTTTTATCTTAATTTATCGTTAATTTCGAAAAATCCTGAAAATAGTTATTAGTGATTATAGTTATTACTTGCTTACATGCCGAATTTGAAGTATCTAATAATTATAGTTACGGAAATAAGATAGTGTGACGTAATACGTCCCGTATTAATCCCGTTTTTTTTTTCTTTCAAAAAAGTACGCAAAAATAGCAGAAGAAGAAATTGAACGACCATCGTCATCAAAATAAAATTGTTTTTGTGTATAAATATTATATTTCTATTTAAAAACCTTTAAACCGAACACATTTAATTTGTTTATTATACTTTTTTTTTAGTTAGGTTTACTAACAATTACATTATGTTTAATTTATTTTCTTAGGTGTCCCGTATTTTCATTTTGTTTTTATTGTCACTCTAACTAATAAGGCAACTTTAAAGCGGAAATATAAATTCCGTTTATTCCCTATCCCATGGGAATTAAAACAAATAAGTCAAGTCGGCGAGTCAGGACTTTTCTTTTTATGCACGTATAGATTAAACGAAATCAAACATCGGCCGAGTACGGTATTTTGATATTATAGTATCGTAATTAAATATCGATTGTATCGCGGTGATTTATAAAAAAAAAAAAAAAAAGTAAAATTCGACGAAGAAAAAAAAAAGTCGAAACTATAAACACGTTTATACAGGCAATTACATCCATATTGCGATGTTCGAGTATCGGAGTGCAAATACAGTAAAATAAGGGTACGCGTTGTTATTGCAATGTTATCGCGTATTATTTTATTATTGTAATCGTTTCGGTTAGTATCACGACCCGAGCGTCCGTGGCATCGTTTTGGACTTATCTCGACGCGGTCCGTTCAATCGCAGTCTAGGTACCCGCTATTTTTTTTTTTTTGTTTTTTTGTTTTTATTGCCGCGATCGTCGGATCGATTCCGTTTGCCGGCGTACAACAGCACGTGTTGCGCATTACTATATCACTATAGGTATACGCGCCGAGGCTAAAGCGCGAAAAATCGAACAATTAGGCGATCCTTGGCGGCGGCGCAGACCTCACTTTTACCGGGAGGCCTGTAAATGTATTATATATATATATATATATATACGATAAAACCGACCGAAACCGCGTCGTGTAACGAAAATTAACGTCGATAATGGAGTTCCTTCACGACCGAAGAAACACGCCGGGAGTACACGGGTTATTTATTATAGATTATTGCGAGTATTACGGCAGGGCACAATCGGTTTTAAAGTCAAGACCGTTCGTGGTGGGACCACTACTACGCAACGTACTACTGCGCTCGGTATCGTTCGCCGGCGTCTTACGGCCGGCGGAGGGCCGCGCGATTAATACGTTTCCAATAGTGCGCCCCGGGGCGTCGGTAACACACCGCTTCGCCGTAACCTTCGATAATTGTTGTTGTTGTTGTTCGTAACCGAACACACGAATCTTCTTCTAGTGCGAATTCACGACTTTGGCGTCCGGCTGAAATGCACCGCCGAGGCGCGAACATCCATCACGGCGAATTACGGAGCGCCGGGCGACGCGCAAATCGGGACACACTCGTCCGCAACAATACGCCCGGCCTACGCGCGGCCAGTTGAATTACAATTTTTTTTTTTCTTTTTTATTAGAAAAACTTACAATCTGTATGTAAAAAAAAACACAATAAGTAAATAGAATAACTTTGTACATAGAGAAAAAAAAAATGACAATAACGTGGTTGCTTGACGAGGGAGGCTATCCAGTGATAGAACCCTGCAGAACGCGAAATTTAAATTAGTTTAATAGATCTCGACACCAGCGTCTTTTGAGACGGCGTGGGGGGTTTTCAGGGAGTGTAATTGAGGATAAATGCTGGATGAGAGGATTTGGATGGTGCTGTAATTTAGAGTGAAATTTTGAGTAATATTTTTTGGCTAACTGGTCAACAGTATCAAACCGGAGATCTTTGTGTAACGCTTTGTTAGATACGTACCAAGGGGCTGTAGCTATGAGACGTAGAACTATTGATTGGAAAGCTTGGATGGTGCGAGTTTGGGATGATTTTGCGCAGCCCCAGAATTGGATACCATAAACCCATATAGGTCTTAGTAAGGATTTATATAAAGTCGATTTTGCATGAATTGATAATTTGGATTTGAATATAGGACGGGAATTACAATTTAACCGACAAACGCACATAATGCGTATATATATAGTGTAAAACTTAATAGGTAATAACAAGCGGCGAAGCGCACCTACGAGTATTGCCGTTTTCACCTTGAATATTGCATTCAGGCGAAAACGGCACCGTGCAGATATCTCGGGGCCGAGGCCGTGTCCGGGGTGGTCCGGGGCCCCCCTATTCCGAGCATTTTTTTTTTCTTTTTTTTTTTTTGTTTAAATCGGAACATTTTTAGCGAAATTCTACACCGCGATTCGACAAACTAGCGAAAAACCGGCCATAAAATTAACGCCACTACCACGCTCCTGAAAATTAAAAAATACCAACTCCGATATAAACCGTATATATATATAATTTTTAACTGTTGTATACATTATTTTTTTTTTTTTTTTTAAACTATACGCAATACAGTCGCAGGTACTTACGTACACAACTATATTTCTAATAGTTCGATTTGTTGATATATATATTAAAAAAAAAATTCGCAATATCGTCAAAAACTGTATTATTTTATAAATTGAAAAATATTTAACACTCGGTTATACTATTATAATGGCTGTCGAACGCTTTCGTGTCAAATTATTTAGTCCCGAGTGTTTGACCTTGACCTACAAATTCATCTGTATGTAAAATTGTTTGATAAATGTATAAACAACGATAAAACAACTGTATTAAATACAACATTATCTTACACTATTCAATTGCTTACGTTAAAATACACGTTTTTATAGAAAAAAAAAAAAAAAACAAACAAACAAACAAACAAATACAGTATCGTATAAAAAACCGAACATCTTCTGAATCGACGGACAGCCTTTTACCGGGTCGCGCGAAGCGTGGATTATTCACTTAATACTGCGTAATATTTTCCCCGGAAACAATTAAATTAAATTACGGAACAAATTATAGGTACGGAATAACGACGGTAGTCGACAAACCGGCAACAACTCTACACCTATTCGTATTGGACAGCGAAAATAATTACCCGCTATAAATTAAAATAACACGATTACGATGACGACAATGGGAACAATATCGTGACAATGCGACAACGTAACGCTCGCGGAGAAGTAAATTCAATTATAATAATAAACCGTCAAAAGTTCAATATCTGTTACTTATAAGTAGGTGTCGACGAAATATTATTCATACCGATTATTGTAAAAAAAAAATTTCTCTCGCGAGTTATAAAGCCGTCGAATCAGATCGTGAATAGCCGGTGTTCATGTTGAACTCGGGATTCGAACGCAAATAACAATATTTAAAGAGAAGAAAAAAACAATGTTTTTCATATATTTTTTTAAAAAAAAAAACATTTCCAGCTCGTTTTTACAAGTATTTCAAGTTGTTTTTACACGGTTAAGGGGTGTAGGGGTGTTTTACTATTTTCGCCCTCTCCCCCTTCACCCATAGGTAGATTAAGTACGACTATTGGGTTTCGTTAATCGACATTCGCATCATCCGTCTGTTGATTATGAATTAATAAATGTCTAATCGATTTGTTTCCGTTTATCATCACGTCAATAACCAAACGTTTTCGGGCCCCGGGTAAACCAATACAATCGGCCCGTATCGAAATAATAAATATATAATTATTATTATTATTAGGCAGTAAAGGAATGTATACCGTCCGTCGTGTTGCACCCGTAATCGATTCCGTAGTCGTAGAATATTATTAATTTCACACGGTATACGAGGTGCGACAATAAAATAACGAGACTTTTTGAATAAAAGTTGTTTATTTTAAAAATGTTATAATTTAATGATTATCACCTTAGAAAGTACCTTCCCTCAGCATCAATACACTGTTGCATACGTCGCTGCCATTCTTGAAAACAGTGTTGCCAATTGCTTTCATTCAGCCCTTTTAGAAGTTCTGCCGTTTTCATTTTTACGTCATCAACTGTTTGAAAATGGGAAAAGAAATAAGAAGGAAATAAGAAGAAGTCACAAGGAGCAAGGTCTGGCGAGTACGGGGGATGTTGAAGTACAGAAATTTTTTTTTCAGTTAAAAAACGTTGAATTGAAAATGCACTGTGAGCTGGAGCATTGTCTTGGTGAAGAACCCAGCCATTTTTCCATAGATCTGGTCGCTTCTTTCTGACACGTTCTCTTAATTTATTTAATACCTCTTTATAATAATATTGATTAATTAATTTTGTCGATTTTTTCAACGTTTTCGTTTGTTGAAGACGTGGTAGGACGTCCAGAACGATCATCGTCTTCGACGTCCTCCCTTCCATTACAAAACCGTTTGTGCCATTCAAAAACACGAGCTCTTGATAAACATTCTTCACCATAAACTTCACATAACAAACGAAACGATTCCGCGGCAGTTTTTTTTAATTTAACAAGAAATTTAATGTTAACACATGTTGTTCGATTTTTATTTCTAACATTTTTCGGCAGTATAGTCGAACTCGCACTAATAACAAGGCTACTAACGTATAAGAAAATGAATCTATGCCGTCAGTGTTCATAGTACTTTTAGATAAGTGTTTTCTAATCATATTTCAATAATCGTTTTATTGATAACGTTAATAGTTTAGGTTATATTTAGAAAGTCTCGTTATTTTATTGTCGCACCTCGTATAATATCGGACGGTACGCGGTTTCGTGGTGGGAAAACATCGGCGGTGTTAGAGGTGCAGAGATGTTATTAAATTGCCTACTCCCAATGCCGTACAATCGAATCGAAACGGACGGCCGCGGATCGTGACGCGGTGCGCAGTAGTAACGACGCCGGTCCAACAATTTTAATTTCATAATCGTAAAGAACAACCGTAATAATATTATACACGTATGTCGGCCGGTGAGAAATTTGGCTGGGAAAAAAAAATAAAAAATACCGTCGTACTGTCCGTACATCCGGGGTTTGTTGCGGTTTTCGAGTTTTATATACGGGCGCGTATTTCAGTATCGATTACTCGTAAAACGTCGTTCTACTCGATAAAAAAAAAAAAAAAAAAAAAAAAAAAAAATAACAATAACAATAAAACCTCCGAAATCCATTCGCGTCACGTATTCGCGCGGATTGGCACCGGTTGTCCGAAGATTCCTTTCCGCCCACCGACAGGCGGTGTCGTTACGCGCGCGTTTTTTTTTTTTTTTTGAAATCGTCGCCCGAGCAATAAGAGGAAGAACAAACACAAACCAAAAAACAAACTCGAATAAATAAAATAAAAAAAAAACATCAATACGTATGTATTTATAATAAAAATTATGTCCAAATTAAACAACGGCACGCCGTTAACGTGACGTCTCCGTATGTCGATACTTATTGGAACCGCGCGAGAGTCCGTATATATTAAGCGAGTGTCGGTACAAAAATTTCGACTGTATGTGCGCGTTTCGCTTTTACTCGTCGTGCAACTATAAAATTGCCGCAGTCAACAATTGTGCCGTTCGAATATCGTAAAAGGATTAATTCTTTTCGTTTTTTTCCCCTCCGATAAAACGTTTCCGACAAAAACTCAACGGGTAAATCGTATTGTTTTCCGATATACAGCGTGCGAAACTCGCTTACAAACGGACACATTCGTCTCATTATAGACCCGGGTATAAAAAAAAAAATTCGTAAAAAAATTTCGTATTCGTACGAATTTATTATAGTTTATCGTATTTAGTTTTATTTGTTTTGTCAATGTTCGCCGATTTTCTTTTCATCCATGGGCTGGAACCTTAATGATTTGTTCGATTCTGGTTCTGATTCGATTAAAAAACAAAAAATAGGTTTCGGTTCTTAAAATGTGTAGTTTCAAATAACATTACCTATTGCTATTTTTTTTTTTTTTTAACAATAAAACTACAAACAAAATAATGTATTAAAAATAAGACAATGTACAAAATAAATAACACGGTTGCTCGTACGTGTGACTATGTCTGTGTGTTCAGTTATTCCTTAGAACCGATAAGAACCTAAAAAACCGAAAATATTTGTATTTTATTTAAAAGGTTCCGGTTGTCATTTTTTTTTTTCGACAATCAGTTCCAAAAACCTCTTATTTAATTTCCGGTTCCAGTCCCTGGTTAGGTTTACCGTACGATCACTACAGTTCGGCGTGCCGGTGTTCTCCTCTGAATAATACGAGTAAATTTTAACTTTAAACGCGCTCATAAGAAAAAATAACGACATAACGTTCATTTGTTTAACATTCGGTAAAACTTACGATGAACCTTGGATTCTATTTGTGCATTTTTACGTGGTCCAAAACAATTTTTATTCATATAAAACCGAAAAACTTGAAAATTTCAAATAGCCATGAAGCTATAAAATGCTGATATAAGTATTCAGTGTATATTTCACAATTATTTTCCACTGAAATCGTTCTAATTTTTTTGGCTTTTTTTCTTCTCATTTTTCCTCAATTTCAAAGAAAAGTGTAAAAAAAAAAATAAATAAATAAATAATGTATCTTCTACACGCCAACTAGACAAAATGTTGGCCAATAATAATCACTCTTATAGACAATGTTACTGATTAAAGCAAGACTTTTGGTCGAAAAGTGCACAGTATGTGAATCGCTGCTTTAACATATACGGTTGATTTATGTAAGTTTCACTGATATTTTTTAAACTTCTGGTTACTTGATAATAATAAAAAAAAATTCGTATTGAAACTATTGATATAACGAATGGGAATGGAATGAAATGAAAAAAAAAAAAAAAAAAAAAAAAACGAATCACGTCAATAATAGAAACGGTTGAATAATTTGAATTCCGAAGCGTCCGTTGGAAAGTCGTTTTCCGTACGCGATAAATTTTGTGTTGTAATATAGTGACGGACAATAATAATACCGGCACACGGCGACCATCCCGCGCGATTCCCGGGGCCGAGGAACGGAACCAGACGAAAACGAACCCGTCGACGGTATCGATCAACAACAGCTTTGTCCCACTTTGTTCTCTCTCTCTCTCTCACTATATATATATATTCAATTATACAGTACGTTTTATTATATCAATCCTGCGCCGCAGTGTAGAGAAATCAAATATAGGCGCATTAATCGCTTAATTAAAATAAAACAATGAAACGTCAATAAATTGAAATCCGCACGTTATTATTGTTCGTCCACAATAACGCGCCGCGGCGTAGTACGCCGGCTGAATTCAGATTATCCGTTTCGGCGTTAAACATTATTATTATTTTAGGTACATTGAAAACCATAATATATAATTATACGTCCGTGCCAACGTACATATTTACATTTGCTCCTTTATGGCTGTTCGCATGACGAATCGGCACGACATAGTATTATTTATTTACCAACGTATCAGGGATTGGGAACCTTAATCGTTTTTCTCATTCTGGTTCCGGTTCGGTTATTAAAACAAACAAAAAATCGGTCCCGGTTTCAATTTCGGTTCTTAAAAATAAGAGTTCCGGTTCTTAAAAATGTGTAGTTTCAAATAGCATTGCTTATTAGGTTTTCTATTTTTAATAATAAAACTACAAATAAAACAATGTACTAGAAATAAGACAATGTACAAAATAAATAACACGGTTACTCGTACGTGTGACTATGTCTGTGTGTTCGGTTATTCCTTAGAACCGATAAGAACCTAAAAGAACCGAAAATATTTTGTATTTTGTTATAAAAAGGTTCCGATTCCGGTACCGGTTTTTTGAATTGAAAATATGGGTTTCAATAATGGTTCCGGTTGTCAATTTTTTTTTCTCGACAATCAGTTCCAAAACCTCTTATTTCAGTTCCGGTTCCAGTCGTGGTTTTACCGTACGATCACTGCAGTTAGGCGTACCGGTGTTCTCCTGTGTATAATACGAGTAAATTTTAACTTTAAACGCGCTCATAAGAAAAAATAACGACATAACGTTCATTTGTTTAACATTCGGTAAAACTTACGATGAACCTTGGATTCTATTTGTGCATTTTTACGTGGTCCAAAACAATTTTTATTCATATAAAACCGAAAAACTTGAAAATTTCAAATAGCCATGAAGCTATAAAATGCTGATATAAGTATTCAGTGTATATTTCACAATTATTTTCCACTGAAATCGTTCTTATCGTTATAAATCGTTCACGAGTAAAAAATTAAGTACATTGAGGTACCTGTGACTCTGTATGTGTGTTCTGTTATTTCTTGGAACCTAAAAGAACCGAAAATATTTGTATTTTATTTAAAAGGTTCCGGTTCTCAGATTTTCTTCGCGTTCTTTCGGTTCTGGTTTAGCCCCTGCATTGTATTATTGATAACATTTACTCATAAATACAATATGTATATTAATAAATAAAAAGTTTCAATTTTAAAAAGGTCACGAGAGTAAATGTTTTCCGATTCCATACCCTCTTATATTATATTATGGAAAATTGTCGTATAATGATGTATTGGGTTTTCGTGACGACGTTATACGACTATAATATTTTGCTATGTTTAAATCGCGTCGAAAACCAGCAGACTCTATGAGTAAATCGTCAAACGTGTAATGAGAATTGTGTATTAATAAATTTGTACGTACACATTTCAAATGCAGTTATTCATTATGATTATCAACGGACTACAAAGAATACATTGATAAAATGGTATTATATGGTAAAGATTTAGTACGGTAATATACGATATTTTTGCAGTTTTATGTCGTGCGATCAATTTCATTATTGCTATGTTTAAAATAATAATAATAATAATAATAATAATAGATTTTATTATTGAAATAATTTTAGACGATAGTTTTTTTTTATTAAAATGATATGGAAATAGTTTAAATACTCCCCCCACACGTCTATGTATCATATCAATAAACCTGAAAAAATGTATTTTACGAATTTTGATTTTTTTTTTTTTAAAAATAGGGGCCGGCATACAGTGGGAAACTGCCAAGTTGTTTAGGTTTTCGAAAAAATGTATCACTTGGTCAATAATTATAACGATTGTATTGTCCTTAAATTCGCAGACCACCGCAGCAATCGTATACGGGTGTAGGTACACATATTACCAAAGTAATGCCAACACGGAAGTGCATTTTCAGATTCGCATTATTATCGTTGTATAAATTAACCGTGTTTTTTTTAAATATATATATATATATATCGATAGTTGTGTTGGGTATTGGTTTTAGTTTTCAATAAATATATAATTTTCTTCAAGACGTACAATCCAAGGAAACGTTTTAGTATTCTATTCGTACGCATACGAATAAATAATGTATTAGTACAAATATTTTCAAAACGATTTCCAAATATTTTTCCATATTAATTTAATAAAATAACAATTTTATCTCTGTATATTATTATGCAAATACGAGGGTATGTATTCGTTTCCCACGCGTATTACTGTAATATTATAATAATATTACAGAAAAGTAATAAAAACAAAACGATAAATTACTAATCAATAAGGTTTTATATTTAAATGGTTTTATTATTTTTGTCATCGTATTAGAATATATTTAAATCAAAACAGATTTGATAAAAAAAAAAAAAAAAAATTTGTTTCGCCTATAGTCCACGTAAAATTTTTCTTACTTATAATTTTACATACAAATACCGGCCAGAGAGTGGCCATAATATTACTATTATAATTTATTTATTATCCGTTTCGCGTAAATTCGATTCTTGAGTTATATGTCTGGTGTTGTTGGTAAAAACGACTGGTGGTACCGGAGGAAACGAGAAAAAAAAAAAAAAAAAACGAAGACCATAATGGACGATGGCGACGACGACGACGACGATAACAGTTATGTTCAAGGTCATAGCTGCAAACTAGTTTTTTGTCTTTTCTTCTTCTTTTTCTTTCATTCCGTCGCAAACGCGAACGTGTGACATAATTTTTAATATATTTCTATATTTTTATACGCATCATACATTCGGCACGACGATAATATCGTATTATAATGTACGTAATCCCGATATTGCGGAAAAACTGTCTCGTCCGGGTATAGTCGGTGGCGCCGAAACGATTTTTGAACCGCGCGGCCCGAATTAAATAATTACTAAACACTTGAGAAAAACGACAAACGAGTTCAATATGATCTTAAAACTATATTTCGGAAATATTTTTATGAAATACGGTCATGCGGTTTTACAACGGTGATTTATTTTTTTATTTGTCTGTAAACACTTTTTCTACCGGAATTCCTCCAACAACGACTTGTCGACCTTTAGCACGACCGCCGCCTCTGCCTTCGCATCCGCCGCCTCGTTGTTCTGTTGTTCTGGACACTCGAGGAGGATGTATTATGTGGAAATAATAAAAAAATAAAAAAAAAACATTTCGGCATAATGAAAATGCCGCGCGATTACACGCGAAATTCGTTGATATTAGATTCTGCGCAGATCAAACGGGGTCTTGTGGTTTTACAATGATGTTTATTATTATTATTATTATTATTATTATTTTTTTTTTTCTGTAAACTCTTTTTCCACCGGAAGACTTCGTCCGATCTACACACTCGTGCGCGGTTTCCGGTAGTAAATTGTTTTCTAGTTGGTACTTAAAAGAAGTCATTTTTCGATATACCTGCAAGTTTTTTTTAACGCGGCAGAAAAAAACTACCATGAAAAATGATGATAAACGACAGAAAAACACGATTTCGTCCGTTTTATTATTTATTTTTGTTGATTTCTGGGTTACCACGACAACAATGAAAAACGATTTTTGTAAAACAAAAAGTAAACGCTATTTGAAAATCCATTATTATGTACTTGCACACACACGGCCGAAATATCGGTTCAATATCGTCTTGTTTGCGGTACGATTATACTTTGGCACGACCGTTTAAATATAATATAATTGACTGTAGACGATTCACATCACGTATGGGTTAGGACGAATGCCTAATAAGTAATAATAACAAACTCGGGCAAGAGAAACAACAAAAAAAAAAAACATTTCTACTTTACAACGTCGATATTTGACCTTTTCTCTTCGGTTTTGCATAATATTATGTATGCATCTGCGATAAAATAGTCTAGAAAAAAAAAAAAAAAAAAAAAGGTAATGAGGTCGACCTTGAATATTTCGATACAACGAAATAACAGTCATTTTTGAATTGTATTTTTTTTTTGATAAATATTTTATTACCGAAAGACGGTTATAATTATAGTTACTACGTGCACGTGTATTAGACGAACACGAAAAAAAAATGCTACTGAAATGCACCGTGAAATGCGCTGTGGATGCGTAAACGCGTAGATTATTATTACATCATGTTATCAAATCGACTCGTAGGCAAAATTGTATTAAGTACTATTTTTTATATTGTCTAGAAGAAAATCATGTCCACCCAACGGATCATTATCGTGTGTAACGACCGCGGTCAATGCGAAAACACAATATCCAACGATACTAGAGGAATTGATGTTATTACTATATAATATTGCGCCGTACCAAGTGTATATTTTTTTTTTCTCGAATTTTGAGTTGGATTATTTTTAACACGCACGACCGCAAATGGTCCGCCGCCGATGCATACGACAATAATATACATGATGATTTTTTTTTTAATTTTTTTTTTTTTTTTTTTTTTTTTTTATCACTATCCGGCGATTTTCTCGTAGAGGTTTAATTCAATTTTCAAATATTTCGTTATTGCTTTAACTCTATACGTAATTCGACACTATTTTCTATACTTTGTTTAATAAAAAAAAAAATAATATTTTCCTTATAGCAATGTTGGATATACCGTTTAACTAGATTTAACTAGACTAAACTAGACTTTATACATTTCATATCGATTTGTCGACACGTAAACTTCTCCGATCAAAATTTTGAACTATTGCAAAAGTCATAATTGATAATAATAAATCCAAATCTATTCGAAAATCAAAAGTTACTGATATGTACGTGTGTTTATAATGTACGAAAACATGGTACAATTTCGAAAACATTGTAAATAAATTTTACTCAAAATTTTCGTAGGTTTCGCTGCACTGTATACTTTCGAATTTCAGGGCCGATTTTTTAATTCAGTTTTTTCGAGTTTTTGCGTAGAATTATCTACCGTTATATCGTACACAATAACCGTTTGTTATTTTTTCCTTCTCGTATTGTCCCGGATAATTTTGCTGTTTCATCTGTCGAAGAAATAAAAAAAAAAGTTAATAAAAATTTGATTCATATATTATTATGTACCGCACCGAAAATTTATTTACGGTTTCTAAAGATCGGCGCGATTATAATGTTAATTATTTGGTTAGGTATAATCGATATTTGTATACCTAACCTAACAAAACAATAATTGTATTGGCCAAAAACCACGTTGAATATGGCTTAAAGGGATTTCGAATGATACGCAAAACATACAAACAGGAAGTTAGAGAGAAAAATTGAAAAAAAAAAAAAAAAAACACCGGCCGGCGGCTGTGAAATCGGGAGCCACTTTCCAATAAAATTATTCATACTGAACCACCGCGAGTATACCTACCGGGGGTGCCTTCGCCGGGGAAATCCGTTCGCATAGCGGATTCAAAAATTTAATTCGCAAATCGTGTCGTCGACGACTTTATTGTTATTATTATTATTTTTTTTTTTTTGATTTTTCAGCCGACAACTCGGCTATGAGCGAATATAGTATACGACTACCCGTATCCGCGTAAGTGTGAACATACGTTAGACGACAGACGATACGAATGAAATATCCTTAACCCGGTGGCGCAACCAGGGTCCGGAGTGTCCGCTCATTTTTACCTTTGAAAAAAAAAATCTGGTTGCAACACTGACCTAACCTTAACGTATACGGTTTCCGCTAACGATCGAAATAAGAAATTTTTTTTTTTTATTCTATGCTTACGAGCACATTACACTCCACAGCAACGGTTACCAACCGTTTTTATTCTACGCCCATTTTGTAGATTTTCGAAAAAACTACGCACGCTCCGCCCTTCCACTATAAATTGAAAAAAAATCGATAACTTTTTCTTTTGGTATACTTTTCAAATAAACTATTCAATATGCATAATGAACTATTTGACTTCTTTTTCTTTTTCTTTTTTATCGATTATAATGATAATAATAATAAACAATAGTGAATAATATAATGATAGAATTTGTCGTTTTTTAAAACAAAAATAATTGAATAAATACAAATTTTACTCCGGGACGGTTACTCGTGCCTCTGCAGAATGTGTTCAGGTCCCCCAAGGAGGGTGTGCCCTCAGGTTGGGAAACACTACTCTACAGTTTATATATATATTTGAAAAGTTTAAGTACAAAGACATTAATATATTAATATGTTATAACCGGAGTTCGGGACTCAAAGCTCTTTAAAACATGATAATATGCGCTAAATACCGTTAAGCATTAAAGAAATCTGTATTATTTCTTGAAATAAGTAATATACTCCTTATATATTTATATCTACACGAAAATTATAACGAGCTACGAGTTATAGACAACAAAAACATGTAATTAATATATTTTTTTCCCCCCATTAGGTTCTTCTCTTAATTTCACTGATCCATTAAAATGTTTATAGTTTTTGTTTAAAATTTAAAGGATTTGTCAAAATATGCAAAATAAAAAGCACAAAATCCGAAGGAAAATCACTCTACTGCAAAATCTATGAAACGTGCAAAAATATACGCATTCAACTTTCAGATTTGATACCAAGGTAACCAGAAATGAATTTATTTCGTACACTGCTATATTTTACAATAAATAACAAATGTATACAAACACAATACGTACTGAATTCGGGTTATTACGATTCCAATTTGTATTTATTTGTTTTAACCAATCTCGTGGCATACAACATCACCACGAACATTACGATTATATTGTACGGTAATTTTTTATTTAATACATTTCTAGAATATCTCGGATATCTCTTATCTCTATAATATTACCTTACGACTCCTCCTTCTTATCTGGCACATCGCTATATTATATAAACACTATATGTTCGGTTTCCCATGACAAAATAGTACTCTATTTCGTAATAGAGTATAATTTGGGTTTCGTCAAATTGTATTTTATAATTTTACCAATATATTATATCATTTTTTTATATACATATATTTATATATAATTATTATTATTACGATTCAAAAAAAAAAAAAAAAAACTATTTCGAGATTAGGACATCGTTTGATAATCGATTACAACTGTACAGTGCGTGTTATTTATAATCGTGTTAACTTTGCAGATACATACGCACGGATAAAGCGGAAAGACTTAAACCAATCAACTTTATGGTATTCTGTTTACAGCCGTATCACTAGGTTTTTTATTTTTTTTTTTTTTATATATATATATTTTGTCTTCTGTCTAACGTTTACTCGGGAAAATTACAGGTACAACGCAAAACAAGTATTAAGTACGCAATAAGCATAATATGTGGTAATTATATAACAGTGTACAGAACAGGAATTATTATTGTGCATAATAGAAATCGCAGTGCGATGACACGCGTCAAGTGTTATTAGCCCGATTTCGATAGACTCGGCGCTCTTTTCGAAACTTAAACGACGTCTCATAACAATGAAATCGACAATTCGATATTTTCGACAGTAAAAATTAGTAAATGTAAAACAAAAAAACCGTTTAGATTTAGAGAATTTAGAATTAACATACTGATCGGGGTTGAATAATCTGAACGATTGTGGTTCAGTGTCGACGATCACGTTAAATGTTGCACATTTTGACAATATTGCGGAATATTTAAAAATCAAAAGCGTACATATGTATTTAGGTATATATAAATAAAAAAATAATAATAAAAAAAAAAAAAAAAATGTAATAATTGTTAAACGAAACATTCTGCTGCAGCAGTATGCGAACGAAGAAGGCCAAGTTCATAGCAGGGCACTGTAATGACAATTGTGCATAATAATAATAATATTCATCAGAGTCATCATATTATTAAATATATATTATTACCATACATATATATATATATAAATAAATACGCGTATACTAAAAAATTAACTTACAGTTTAATGGGGTTTTAATAGATATTATTGTTTTTTATTGTTATAAATTACGCAATTGCACAACATTATACGCATGCAGTTATTTGCTGTATTTATTTTGGATCATCATCGTTTTGTTTTATTACTTATTAGCACATACGTGCTCCGGTTTTTTTTTTTTTTTCCCCCGCCGCTAATAAACCATCGAAAGGTGTTATTATATATAACCTGGATTAAATTTGTTTTTACAAAAAAACAATCAATGGTATTTTTTTTTTTTGGTCCACAAATTTATTGTTTTAATATCGTATATGATGGTTTTTTTTTCGCATTACATTATAAGCGTCATAACTAGTTTGATTGAATAACGGCGAGAGGGTCGATAACTATAAATTTGACCCGTCACACACAGGGCCGTACTCAGCTTTGGGCGAGCCCCGGGCAAACTAAATTTTCCGGGCACCCATATTTTCCTTAGGGTAAGGCCTGATTTTTAAAGGAGAAATTTATCTTATTGTGCATACGAACTAATTAAATGGTTTTGACATCAAATTTTACTGATGCAACCTGGTGAAAATTCTGCGTCTTTTGGCGTACGGCATGTGAACATATTGAATCATCTTAGTAAAACTTGAATAGCTCCTTCGTGCGATACTTAATATATCATTAGATACATGGTAAAGTATACTTTATTAATTTCAGACAATAAAATGGTAATATCGAGTTTATAAGTTCTTCGCGGTTTAGATTTGGAACATTTTCCGAAAGAAAAAAATGAAACGTGCCTTGGTAAATCTATACACTAGGAATCTAATAAAAAAAAAAAAAAAACCAGAAACACGTCTTATAAATTCGTAATTATATACAAATCGCTCGACCAATTATACGCTGGCCTAAATCTGAAAAAAGTTCAATTAGTTTACATTTTATAATTATAATTATAATATACATATGCGAAAATATAATACGTTATATGGAAATAATTAATTCGTCGGTGGTATCGGATTTAATATTATTAATGCGGTAATCATTTGCCTCTTGATACTATTACAATATTAATAATAATAATAATAATAGCTGTGGTGTATTATAGTAACAAGCCAGAGAGAAAGATAGAGAGAGAAAGAGAGATAGAGAAAGAGAGAGAGAGAGAGAGAGAGAGAGAGAGAGAGAGAGAGAGAGAGAGAGAGAGAGAGAGAGAGAGAGAGACAGACAGACAGGCAGACAGACAGAGACGGAGAGACAGAGAAAAAAAAAAAGCAGTCATTTGTTTTTATTATTTGTAAACTTTCTATTTTAAAATTTAAGCGTCGGAAAAATAATAATTGTCATCAGCGCGATCGAATACACCGTAGTACGAAATCTACGAGTTCGATAATAATTAGAAAACTTATAATATTTAAATAACTTTTATTGTTCATTGTTTGCGCTGCAGATAACTGCTGCAGTCAATAATAGTAATAATTATTAGTTTTTTTTTTTTTTTTTTTAATTATTTTAATTGGAAGTGTGCATATATGTATATATAGCGATGCGTAATAACAATAATATGTTGATCGGTCAAACGATATTTTAGTTTCTATTTAAATTCGAAATACCGCAAGCCGAAATGCGATTTATTCTACGCGTTAACTGGTGTCTAACCGCTGACATTCGTTTTCTCTCGCACGCAATACGAATTATGGTAACCGAAAGACATTTCCACGGTTGCCCTAAATTCCAGTCGAGTTTAGGGCAAAGGTACAGATTATACGTTTTATAAAGAAGAGTATTCGCTATAGATCCTACTAACGGGTTTTTTTTTTTTTTTTTGCTTAGTTTTCTCGAGAAACGCGCGTTTTAATTTAACTTAATTTAGACCGTTAAAAAAAAAAAAAAAATAATAATAATTATAAAAAAAACGAAATATTAAACATATATAATTTGTATAATCTTTGTGTATAAATAAATACTCTTCTTTATACATTGACTAACTGATTGATTTGCCTTAAAATCGACTGGAGAGTCGCGCGGGCTGCAGTAATAAATAATGTTCAAATAGTGTGGTCCGGCGACTTTATATTATTCCCACGACTTCCGTTATTCCATTTTTAGTTCCTGAGTGAAGCGAGAGGTCTTGTGGTTTTACAACGATGTTTATTATTTTTTATTTTTTTGTGAACCCTTTTTCGACCAGAAGACTTCATCCAATTTTATCCGTTTCCGGTAGAAAATTATGCCCTGCGGGTACTTTAAAGAGGTCATTATTCGATATACCTTTTAGTTTTTAACGCGATAGGAAAAACTACAAAAAAATGACGAACAAACGGCAAAAACACGATTTCGATTTTATTTTTATTTATGTTGATTTCTGGGTTACCATGGCAACAATGAAAAAACACAGCTATTTTGCTCCGAATCGTTTTTCGTTTGCAATTTCCTTGCCAACTTTCCACCTACAACAGTAACCCGCCTATGGTACGAAATATGTACGCCTTTTTAAATCTCAACCCTTCTAAACTATATCTGTATTTATATTTTCTTCTCCGCCTCTGGTTTTTAAGCCTCATAGGAAGGCCGGGATGGGATGCTTCACACACAATCCACACCGTTCACATTCACTTCTCGTCAGTTAATTTTTCTTTTCATTCTTCTGTAGCGATTTCACATACTATTTTACTACACCGTCTCGCCCGTATCGTTCTGGGCATTCCCATATTAAAGGGTGTCATTTATATAAATATCCATTCCTAAGCACCTGATATACGTTTCTAGTTCTCCTATAAGTTTTGCATTTATATTCCCTCCTGGTTAAAACTCAATGTCCAAATCCTTGCAAAAAAAAACTTAATAGGTTCATTGTGTAAAATAATTAATATTTAATGATTATATATATTTGAAACTTGGTTTTCTAGGACCCTAGTCTCTGTAACTATTAAAACCTAGTTACGCCCATAGTTACACCGCACGACGACTAAAATTAATACATAAAATACATAAAGGCATAACAACTATTGTGATCCATTCCTCAATATTATGTTATTACAATTATGTTAATAAACCGAAAAAAAAAAAAATACGATTATAGATTTTTATAATATAGTATACTCGTTGCAGTAGTTAACAATTTAAAAAATTATTTCTATAACATATTATATAACGCTTGGGATAGGTACTTATGAATTGAATAGAAAAACGTGATTTGAACGAGATCGCGAAACACTATAATAATAAAAAAAAATAATAATAATAATATTATTATTGTAAAATAAACTTCGTGTGGACCTAAAAAAAAA
Organism: Tuberolachnus salignus; assembly: GCA_956483605.1. Lineage (NCBI taxonomy): Eukaryota > Metazoa > Arthropoda > Insecta > Hemiptera > Aphididae > Tuberolachnus > Tuberolachnus salignus. The sequence continues at coordinate 29,667,491 of OY101434.1, forward strand.
TGGCGTATAGTATTATTGCGTGTTAAGTATATATATTTATAGTGTTACGTAAATCCATACTCGAAACCAGGAACTATAGAAATACGTTTGATTCGGTCGGTCACTTATACAAATACAATTTCTACAAAGCACATCACGCCACTTAACAATCTTTACATTAAATTACCGCACGTAATATTATTTTCAGCGTCGTCGGTCACTAAATATTGTATAAAAGTCTTTTACTTTAGCTCCGTTCGCTCAAGTCCCTTTACTTTTCGTGTATATTAATAGTAATAATAAACGTAGATATGTAGTCGGAGTGGACAAAATTGTATATTTTTACACAAGCCGATCTCATAATCAAATTATTTTTTTTTAGTTTGCATAATAATATACATATATGTGTATGGATTATTCCGTATTAGGCCATCAAACCGAATAATATTATTTAGCTGATTTTTTCTCAGACAATATAAAATTGATGTAGTTTCGTAATAATTACCTAATATTAGATTAGACATGATAATAAACATAATAATTTCTAGATTTTGATTACCTACTTACAATTACAATAGTAATTCATTCCATAGTTTCAATATTTTCTAAATTTACATTATTTACTATATTATATGATTACTATTAGTGCCTGTTATACGTATAACTGCATTAATATAGTTTTTGAAAATATAGATTTGTATTGAGTTTTTTTTTTTTTTTAAATGTTGTATACGTTTTCTATATTCGAAATTAATAGGCATAGATTCCACCGCTCTTGGGTAATTTGCTATAAAAGTAACAAAAAAAAAATAATAATTTAAAAAAAAAAAAATACGACCCAGTCGGAGAAAAAAGATAGCGCACGCATCACGACAGTGATCAATTAAATAGCGATATTTCAGATTTAATTTGCACAACCTGTTACGTCATGGGCACTGATAACGGCTGTAGATTATTGGCTGATTATTTGACCAATCGGATCGTCGGATACGCGCAATATGTTCATATCAAGCTATCGTGATACCGTCAACGAATCTTAGTATCGCGGTATCAATTGTTTTGAAATGCCGTAATTTTTACGATTTCCATTAAAGTTTTCACTTTAAACGTCTATAAATAGGAAGAAAAAACCTACTGCAATTACGCTTAATTTATATATATATTTTTTTTTTCCACTAGCTAGTACAATCTATGTTCACACCGAGCAGAATATTTTTAATTTTCAAATTTCACAATTCCATACGGCTTATAATTTCCGTTATTCCAATCAAAATGTTCGTTTGAAATGAATATTGATGATTGATAACAAATTAAAAAAATTACATGCTGATTATTACTACCATCTATATATGTATTATTATATTATAACGACAAATTGGTGAATGATAAAATTATTAATAACAAACGCAATCACACGAAAATTAAACGTTACAATTAAGTATACGTGCGTGGTACACATACGTGTCACCAATTTTCTGATATTATAAAAACTATATAATACACCTAATTAATTGTTATTAATAATATAGGTCGTGACGGGGTCATATTTTGTTTAATGCGACACAATATACTGTACACACAATGATAAAAAGATTATTAATAATATTATAGTTTTGTAATCGACGACGACGACGACGAAGGTTTGATAATATTAAAATACGTAATGATATCGCCAACTAAATCGTCGTAAAATAAAACGATTTTATAAATATTAAAATACTAGCTGCCATCACCCGGCCTTACTCGGGTCAAGTATGTTGGTTATCCAGAATCGTTTAGCTGTCCCACACATCATCTTTTTAAAATTCAGGGCCAATTGTGGAATATGGTTGGTTTTATACGATGTGTGTTTTTTTTTTTTTTTTTTTTTTAAATTCCATGTAACTTATAAATTTTAAGTTTCAATTGGCCTTGCGCATTAAGTATTTCTGGAACCAGCACAAATAGATTTTGTTTGCATGAGACACGTGACAGAACCACGTACAATTGACCATAGGAAAAACATTGAACGGTTAGGTCTAAACCTGCAAGTTTAATGTTTGGCCCTATGCCTTATTTATGATCATTGACAAACATAATTTTACGGGAAGTTGGAGCCGCCTAAACTACAATGGTAGATTGGTTGGTATCATTAGTATTCTAGGAATCTTGACCGTTTCCTCAGCTCCACAGCCAGTAAGGATTAGACACTTTTTTTTAAAGATTATATTCCTTGATTCTTTGCAAAATTTAACAAATCAAATTGAACCTTTGATCACGTGGAGCAACATTCTTAAGTAAAAAAATTGAACTACTGGATGAACTACATAAATCCTGCCATGGACATCCGTTATTTTTTTTTTTTTTTTACTCTGGGATAACCTTCGACGGCGGTTCTTCGTTTACTTCGTTGGAATATTTTGGTTGTCCGGTCTACATATGTACCGACCGGACTGAAATTGCTTCACTTTATTTCGAGAGCCTAAACTAAATGTAACTTGATCGCTACTTTTGTTTGTATATTTTTAGGAGTGGGATTGCCGATTTAGAGTAACGCTCTTGGTCACCATTGTAACCAAATGTGTGGTTTCTTATTTGTAGTGTAAATCAACCTAATGTCTTTCATTCTATTTTAAAATTGGTATTCTTTTATACTATCCGAATTATCGACTTTTCCGGTAGATTTTCCAATAATTGTCTCCCATACAAACCTCGTCCTGATAATTACGAACACAAGAGACAAAAAAAAGTCAGCCAAATATGTCGAGCCGTTATCATATGATGATCTTACGTACACGCGGAAATTGTTGATTTTTATATGTATCGATATAGTAGTGATTGTATAATTAATCTTATTGTTACGGCGATATGGTAAATTTGATATTTACCGTTCGTCTGTCGCGGACAACGAACCACACCCGCGATAAAAATGTTTACAAATTATTTTATTAGACGCGAGAGGAGTCGACGTTGGCGGCGGCGGCGGCGGCGGCCGGCAGCGGACGTTATCAATGACCGGCTCGCGCTCGTAATAGTAAGTCGCTGTTTAAGTACAGTTAAGTAAATATGTTTTTCCACCTCCCCTACCACGCGACTACACGGACGGTTTGTTCGCCATAAATTATATATTTTAATCTCCATCAAGGTGTACCACCAGTAGAGTTATACTAATCGACGTGCCTATCCAACAAGTAGTTTGTTGTGGTGCCTAAAATATTTCCGACCGGCCCGCGGTTTCGTATTAATAAAACGATTTTTACTTTTTTTTTTTTTTTCTTTTTTTCAAGTACAATTTTCGGACGCAATTTATTGGTCGATTTGACGGAACAATTTAAATCGCATCTACAACCGTATAAAGTCTCCCTAAACTAGAGTGACCGTACGTCCTATTTTAAATAGGATTTTCCTGTTTTTCAGCTTGGCGTCCTGTATTTTTCCAATTGGAATCAAACAGGACGTATTTAGTCCTGTTTTTTACTATTTTTTCTTCAAAAAGTGATTTTAGCGATTGATTAATAAATACATCGTCTATAATAAATCTGATTTTGATGTTTTTATCTATGAAATTGAACCATTTAAAAAATGTGTAGCATACCTACCGACACAGAATTTTGTAATGATGAACCATTCTATATTTGTATGTAGTATGGTGTATGGTAAAATTAACTGGATAGCATGTGTTGATGTGTATACTGATTTTAAATAGCTTTGATTAAATATTATTCAGATAAGCAATCGTTTTATCGGTAAGCATTTTTTTTTATTTATTTCAAGTAATCTCTATAATATATACAGTTTTGTACAATAAGTAGGTTTGACGAGTGACAAAAGATAGTAATTAACAATGCATCTTGAGATTAAGGAGGTTACCCGGTGGATAACACCCAGCACTTATGCTACTTGAATACGTACTGAAGAACAAGATCTCTGCATCATTTTCTTGTAAGTCTACAGCGCGGGTTATCGGGAAGAGTGTTAGGACTTGGCGACTAGTGGATTTGCATGAGATTGTAGTTTATTGTGAAATCTTGTGTAATATGATTTGAAAATTTGTATTAAATTATGGACTTTAGGATCTTTGTGAAGATATCGGTAACACGAAAATTATCTCCATATTTTGGTGGCGCGGCTATTGGAATAATGTTTTGAATAACCCTACGCATGGTAGATGGTTATCGGATATTAACAGACACAATCGAAAGGCCATAGCTATAAATATGATATTATAGGAATAAAGTATCAATAAATATAATGTATTGATATAAAACGAACATGCATCCGAATATCCCGATTAGCGATTAGTCATTAGTAGACGTCTTGGTCTTGTGCGACGTGCGGTGCGTGTTCGTCCATTTTTTACAATGACGAGAAGAATGCGCGCATTTCCTCCAAATTTAAAAACAGAATTCTTTTTTTTCTCGAGAGATGCTGAAGAAATTGGAAAAACGTTTTGTACAATATGTAAATGTGTGTTTTCAATTGAAAATGGTGGCCGGGCCGACATAAAACAACATATTACTAAAGCGAGAAAACATTTACGTGCAGTATCGTCTACGTCAATTAATGATAAAATAACATCTAACTATTCGCCAACTATTGGTATTGGAAACGAATATTGTAAAAAAAAAATCGCCCAAGCTCTCGCTATGCCGCGAAAACGAAAACGTGTACAGGTGCATTATCTATGGTACGACCCTACTTAAACTTTTATTTTCGATAACGCATTTTTTAAATAGGTACGATTTTTTCTGCCGTATTATCTCTGCATATGAAACGCCATAGTTATTCCTTGAATTCGTGCGAGTACGTTACATTATTCTAATAAGGTATAACGCGTATTTTATTATTACAAGGTCCGCCATGTCCGTCGTAATTTGTATTTTTATACGGTTTTTTTTTTTTTTTTTTTTGTTGCCGCCGAAATTATAGTAGCAAGGTAGATGGTAATTTTGTTTTAATTAAACGGTTTAGTTAATAATTGCAAACTTGGCCGGTTCGCAACCACGAGGTTTTCAAAACGGCCGCGGCCTGTTTCTTCGCCGAGTAAACCGATGCGGTTTTTCATATATAACGCGGACGAAATAAATATTTTTAAAATCCATTTTCATAATCCAAACCTGTCCGAGATCAGTCGGATTGTTGTACAGTTCTACGTTATATTGTAATAGGTACATACGAGATGACAATGAACAAATAATTAATGTCATAATACTGAAAAGAAATCGACTACAAATGTTATTAAAATACGATTTATTATCGATTTCAAAAGGTTTGAAAAATGATGATAATATTTTTAGTCTGCTTCATTGTCGACTTTCTCTTTAGAGCCGATAAGTCTCTTAATCTCTCTTACTGTAACAATTGGGCGGTGTTCGATTCCTCTTGTCTCTCGAACCGTCGAAACGCCAAATGTAACGCATCAAAAGCTATAGAATGAGACGGCCTACGTTCACGGTTAGCCTTTTTTTTTAAAAATTTATTTTTATTTGGTCGTCCGGATAATCAGCCAATTCAACCGTAATCGTTATTTTCAAGTCGCATCGAATAATAATTAGCCGTTATCGCCGCGGTTTCGGCCGTGCGTACGGACATATCGACGAACACCGAGGGGAATGTCGGCACGAAGGTCGAGAGGTACGTCTTTAAATCCATTTATTTGTCGGCCATAGTTGTCGACGGGAAGAACACGAGCAACGGTCGGTCAGCGGCCCCCTCGGCTCGGCGACGTCGGTCGTTCGTCATGGAAACCGGTCTCTCGCGACAAAACGGACTTTGCTATATCCGCGTGCCTACTAATAATAGAATTTAGAAACGGTGCTCTACCGTGCACGATGGCAATATAATAATCGTTATACGAATAACGCGTATTAAAAATACAATATATCCGAGTGGGCGTGTGGGGCCGGTCGGACGGTATCGACGGCATTTAAAACCGAGGTCGAGATGGCTCGCATGACGCGACGGCGTCGTTCTGGTTCTTCTACATAATATTCTATCGCGATGCAATTGAAACGTTTGGACGCGAACAAGCGGATTTCTGGACGTGTGTTTTGCGGTTCGCGGCGCCGGTACGCCGAGTGAGGACAGTCAGAGACGGCGCCCGTCGCGTTTCCCGGCGGTTCTTCGGCGGACCGTCGACGGACGATTGTCCGCACGAAAACCGCGTCGTTTTCCCCGCCGGGCCCGCCCGCGATGATCGGCCGCCGACCGTGGACACTCCGCTCGGTATATTATTGGTAACGTATTTCAGGTGGCAGCGGTCTACCGGTTTGTTCCCGTCGACAATCGGGAAACGATTGACGCACGCGCGAAATGTCTACGACCGCCCAAAGCGCGCGTCGTATGTATCTGTTGATTCCAACCGGAACAGATCCGCCGCCTGGCATTTTTCCGTTCTTTTTCAAGGGATATTTACCGGCGGGCGGGGGACGGCTAAACACGATCACGACTTGCCGGGCGGCCGACCACCAGACGGATCGTGTCGGGTTAGGTTACGCGGTCGGACGCGAATCCCCGGCGTCGGATCCGCCGCGCGTTTTACTTGTTGCGGCGGACAGCAGACAGCCGGACGGCGAAAAATATACACGCGCACTATTATTATTATTATTATTATTATGTGTGTGTGTGTGCGTGTGCCATAGTCGTGCAAAAAAACGACTTTCCAGTCGGCGGCGGCGGCGGCGGCGGTGGCGGCGGTGGAAGTGGCGGCGACGGTAGGTCCGGTCGGCCTTCTCTCCGGCCGCCGTGCACACCACGTGCGCTCGCGGTGGGGGTACGATTCGACGGCGGCGGCGGCGGAGTCGCGGATATTCGCGCGCGCGAAAAAAAAAAAAAAAAAAAAAAAAAAAAAAATCTAAAAAAGAATACGACACGGCGGCGAAAGACGGACGGCCGGGCCGCCGTACGAGTCTCCGTATATTACTGCGCTCTCCTCGCACTCGAACTCGTACCGTATATTATTATTATTATTATTTTAATCGTCGTGCCGATGTGCTGTTGGCCGTACAGTCTCGCGCGCTATACGTCCCGAACCCGACATCTCATCTGTCGCGTCTCCGTCCCGTCTCCGTCCCGTCCCGTCCCGTACGGTCCGTCGCCGGATCGCCGCGTCCGCCGTCTCCGTCGCCGCGTCCGCCGTCAGCACGTCGTCGCCGTCGCCGTCGCCGTCGCCGTCGCCGTCGCCGTCGTCGTCGCCGTTGCCGTTGCCGTCGCCGTCGCTGTCGCCGTTCGCGCGCGTCTCCTCCGCTTGACCTACAATCGAACGCGGCACGCACGCACTCACGCACAGGTATTACACTCGGTGTACACGGGCGTTTCGCGTTAGTGTCGTACTGGCGCGCGTCTATAATACGACCGCTGTCCTGCTGCCCGCAGACTCGTACGGTATTCGGGTGCGCGAACACGTCGTTGCGCAGTAATAGTCGTTGTTGTTGTTCTGCATTATTATTATTATTATTATTATTATTATTGTTGTGGTCGTCGTACCCGTTATAATATTTTTACGGGAAATAATAATAACTATAACAGACGTATTGTTGTTGTTGTTATTATAACGATCGTCCTAGCCGATAAATTAATTAATTTTTTTGCAAATTTTTCCACCGGTTTTTTTTAATTATATATATTTTTTTTAATATCTTTTCCTTCAACCGTTAGTGCGAAAAAATTTATTATTATTATTATTATTATTATTATTATTATTTTTTATATATATAATCTTCGGCTCTATAGGGTAGGTGTACACGACAATAATACACCGTCCGCCGAGCGCATCACCTGCACATCACAAATGACACCCTGACACCCGGAGTTAATTCCGCACCGAACGCGCTCACAAGGTAAATACATAATAAAGTGCAATACATTTGTTAATAATTTTCCGGTTCGATTAATGGGTTTTTTTTTTTTTTTTTTTTTATCATCAGTCGATCCGGGGTTTTTTTTTATTTGTGCTCCCGTAAATACCGGCGAAAACGCCGAAACGTACGATTTTTAATATTTGTTTTATATAATTCTATGCTACGTGGACGATTTAAATACTATTTATCATTTAAATACCAAATCGTCTCGATGCGATTGTACAAGATTGTAAAAAAAAAAAAAAAAAAAAAAAAAAAACTATTTTCATTCGATAATTTTTTTTGCCGAGATTTTTATACATAATATGCAAGTGTACTGCATCAGTCTGTATATGTATTTTAGAAAAATAAAATAAAAAAAACCGTACGTTATAATATTCTTACAATGCATGTGTCTTATTCATTGAAGTGCATTTGCACTATTATTATAATAATAACATTATTTCTTTCGTACAAATTTTATAATCGTGCATATTGTACGTTGAAAGAAATTCTTGTTTTATCAAACATTTTTTTTTAAACAGCAGCTACACTGCCAGCTGCTTTCGTAGCTGTGAACGATTTAAAACAAAAAAAAAATAATAATAACAATAATAACATGTTTTAGTCGCAATAATAACAATTTTCTTAAAAAAAAAAAAAAAAAATATATTTTTATTATTCGAAACAAATAACGCGGAACGTTTTATAACGAGGTTATTTTTGAATATTACAAATAACACTATAAAATAATTATATAAGGGTTTAGAAACGATTTTTGAACGTTATGATCACATAATATATTTATGTTCAACGTTTCTATCGAAAATAACGCTAATTACTAATCCAGAGAGTACTCTTGGAAGGTATTTTGTTTTTGTACGGATGACAAACGAAATAAATATTAAATTAATGAAAATAGACGGATAGATAAACAGTATAAAACAAATAAGGTTCCAATAAAATATTAAAATTTTTTTCCCGTATTGTTTACAATGTGCGAACCGCGGTTCGATATTTGTCGTCGAAATTATACGGGGACGAGCGAAATTTATTCGAACAGTGGCGGGGGCCTTAGACCTGTTGCGCCCCCCTCCCGCTTTTAGCCGGTAGGTATTTAAATTATCATTAGACACTGTACAGGTCGGCTGGTCCGAATCGAATGTTCATACTTTAAATCTGAAAAGAAAAAAAAAATAATAAAAATTTAATAATACTTAATTAGTTGCAGATAAGTAAAAAAATTAAAAAAAAATCCGATAAATATTTGTAGACACGAGCGTGCGATCGAATTGCCGCTAAATCCGTAGTTAATAACGAAAATGATTCTTTTAATTTATAAAATGTTGTTTCTGTATTATTACATTCGAGTGTACGGGTATACTCGATTTGATAAAAAAAAAAAAAAAAAAATGCCGTTAAATAGTGCGACGAAACGTTTTGTTGCACATCGAAAATATGCGTAATCGGTGACAATTGCATTGTACTTACGCTGCAAGTACATTACAATAAAAATAATAATAATATTAATAACAATAGTTTAAAATAAAATATTTATCTTGAGTAAGTATATATATAGGCAGTGGTGTAGTAATCGTCTACATTTTTCATAAACCATTATCGTATAAAAAAAAAAAGAAAACATTCCATGTTCGCGGCGTAGTTCTATTATTACCTTTTTTTTTTTTTTTTTTTTTTAAACAGATTAAAAAAAAAAAAAAAATTAACCCCCAGAATATTGTCGTTCCGATCGAAAATGGTAGAATATTGAATTTGTTGTTTTGACACCGCTTTAGAGAGGCAATTTTCGATCAAAAAAATAATAAAAAAAAGAAACGATTGTACATTATAAATCAACGTCCCTGACGCAAAGGGGAAATGAGGAACCGGGAAATAAAAAAAAAAAAAACGGGAACGTTAAACAATATTCTCGCGACAAGATCGTTCTTTTTATCTTTGTAATTCAGTAAAAAAAAAAAAATAAAGAAACTTTCATCGATTACTATTAATAACTATACTTGGATTTTCCATGGACACGACAAACGGCGTATAATTTCCGAATAGTTTTGGCGTTATTTTTTAGTTGTTCTAGCTTTTTTATATATTTATTTTTTTTTTTTTTTCGAATTATATGGATAAAATTTATATTTGGCCCCGTATAAATGCTCGAAAATTGTATTTCTGTATTTCTCGATTGCACCACTGCAGCAGCAGCGTACTGTATAATATAATAACGATATATACGTTTTATGATTTTAGATAACGAGTTTTCATTTTTTTGTGTTCCGTCTGTTATCAAATTTTCTACCGGAAATCTTGCTCCGATCATCGACATTAAGCGGTGGTTTCTGATAGCGAATATTCTTGTCTAATTCGTAGTTACAAACAAACAAATAAATAAATACAATTAAACTTCACCTAATCAAGAATTCAGAACCGTTTTTTGTTGGAACGATTAATGGTTTTTTTTTTTTTTTTTTTTTTTTGTGATTTACTCATTGTCGCCAATTTAATATGCGAACCGTGGCGAGTCTGCGCGAGTATGACAGAAATCCGCCCAGACGAGTAGCCGATGTTTAACCATCGAAGGCCTGCATTTTTTTTCTCGTTGTTTCGCTCCGTATGTATACAGCGCGTTTAAATTACATTGTTACACGATTTGAGAAAAATAAAATAAAAAATCGACAAGTAAAATAATATTTTCTCGAATATAGGGAACCGCAGATTGTCGCCAAAACCGAATAATTGTGTAATCCTATAATTTTCCCGAGCAATTTTCACTTATAACGCCGTTTTGTGCATTCTGAAAACTGAACCATGGTGTAAAATAAAAACGTATATAAAAACGTTAGATCGATCCGGTCCGTATTCAGTTGTCGAGGTATGTATAGACACCTCAACAAGTAAAAATCGCATAGAAAATTGAATATCAGTTCTTATATTTCGATAAAAAAAAAAAAAAAAAAAAAAAAAAAAAAACATATCGTTTTACGTATTATGTGTAGCGGCGCACGCGAGCGGATAAAACGAAAAACGAAAATATTTCGCGTTAACGTTAAATTTGAACGCACTGTGCGCATATATATATATTTTTTTTTTTTTTTATAGACGTAGGCAGTGAGTGATTTACATATTTATCGTCGACCGTTTTCGTTTTCTCGGCCGGTTACAGTAGGTATATACCAACTACGACCGCGTATACCGCGGACCAGTGTGCGCATAATTTTATTCACATTTTTTTTTTTTCTTTTTTTTTTTTTTTTTCTACCCACAGTACTTTCGTGCCTCCGCAACACCGTCCGGGCCGCTTTCCGCCTCTCGCAGTGGCGACGGGCGTCTCGTCAAGTTCAAGGTGTTTATCGTAACAGTAATAAAAAAAAAAAAATAAATAAATAAATAATAATAATAAAAAAATACAAAATGTATGTAATTCTTCAATAAACTTATATACTGTTATGCAAAACGAATCCCGTTTTGCTACGCTACAGGGTGTCCCGCGAACATATAATATACCCGTCGCATTCAGTTGGTTTTTTTTTTTTTTTTATATATATATATATACGACTCACGGCATCAAGGACTATAAGTTTTCGTGTTTCAAATAAAATTTATCATACGATATTTTTGATAAAAACACTTATTATTTTCAAAAATTGCCATTTCATCGAGATTGATTGTTACTCGTGAAAAACGTTGACGTTTCAACATTTTTGTATTCATTGATTTCGTGGTTTTCAATAGTTTGTTTTTAGTTTACAGAAAAATAGCGTAATAGTGTTTAGACGCACAAAACTCATCAAAAGACCAGACGAGACAATTGCATAACGTTACGAAATATATGTAAAACCGTGAAAATAAAAAGTCGAAACGTTCGAAGTGTTCAAAATAATTTATGTCTATAAAATTGAAACTTACGAATTTAATTGAAATACGAATATTTGTAGTCTTTAGCCCCGTGAATTGTAATTTTTTTTTAAAAAAAAATAAAAATAAATTTGATTATGTTCGCGGGACACCCTGTATATACAATATTCTAAAAACGAGACTAGTAATATATACATAAAAAAAAAAAAAAAAAAACCACTTATAATCTATTTACAGTAATAATGAATAAAATAAATATATAGAATATTGTTATATAGCCGACGACGACGACGACGTTAACCTACACCTTGAAGTCCGCGCGCGCCCGGTTCAAGTTTAACGGAATCTTCCGGCTGGTCGTGGTCGTTTTTTTTTTTTTTATTAATTTTAGATTCTGAGCGGAGCGAAGGGTATTGCGGTTTTACAATGATGACTATTTTTTTTTTTTTCTGTAAAAACTTTTTCTACCAGGAGACTTCATCCGATCCATACAATCCCTACGCTGTTACCGGTAGAAAATTTTGTCTAGTTAGTATTTTGGAAAGGTCATTTTTCGATATACCTATTAGTTGTTTAACGCAGCGGAAAAAATTTGACAAAAAAAAATAAAACGACAAAAACACGATATGGTTAAACTCGAGTTTTATTATTTCTATTTTATTTGTGTTGATTTCTGGGTTACCGTGGCAACAATAAAAATACATGACTAAAATAATACTCGGCTCAGAATCGTTTTTAATTTGATTTGTCGTTATATACAGATATAAATTAAATTACTATCGATATACTACCTTCTGAACTTCTCACCTTCAACAGTGACCCACCCATCCACGGTGCGAAATATGTACGCTTTTTTTTTATTTCTTTTTTTTTCGTGCTCCGTGAAAATTACACAAAAATCTTATCGAATGCATAACGCATTATAATATGATCATATGAGTTTATTCGCGAATGGCTGCGGTGTCGACGACTCCGTCAATATATTTTTTTTATTGTTGATTTTTTTCCTAAATTATATGCGAAATAATTTGTTTGCAGGCGGAAAACCGGGAAGGTAAATTCGGGTGTTTTATCCAGATAGCGTACGAATACCGATTCTGAGCGATATTCGTCGAAACGTGTTTCGATAAATAAAAACTGAAAATCGTATTAAAAATTGTTACTATAAATAATAAACGACAATATTGTCCGTATATCAGAGTGCCGAGACATTTATGGAGAGCCGAAAACTTTTTATCCACATGAATTGATAATGAACAGTACCCGAAATTCCTCCGTGGTTTTTACGACTTTCGTAAAAATCAGAACTTCAAACGGATATTTTTATATTTATATGACCGCAAGAACACCACGGCGGTTCAACAAATGTGTTGATATTACGAGATTTTTCGAGTAGCCAACTAAAAAATAATGTTGTTGTCCGTGTAAAATCAATTAAATACCAAAGAAACGTCGACAATTTAAGAATATTTTTCACTGAATTGCACTTTATTTCGTAAATATATTTTATTTTTTTTTTCCAATATTTTTCCCTGGGTTTTCGCCATTATTGAGGACCTAACTAAAAGGATAACCAATAAACGACACATAAAGTTATTGATCGGATCGAGATCACTTGTCGACAAGTCATTAAGAGAAATAAAAAAACAAAAAAAAACACACGTCATATAATAAATGAGCTTATACATTTATAGTCAAAATACACCGACCACGTAACTCGGAACGAAATTGTTGATTTTCAGTCGGTCGTTTTTTTTTTTTTTTTTTTTTGTTTTGTTCATTGCGTTCGACGGAATAAGACTTTGGGAAATTTTTTTTTTTTTTGTTAGGCCGCATAAAATTACACATTTTTTTTTTTTTTTTTTCATTTATTTATTTCACTTTTTTGCACGACGGCGATGATATTATTTTGTACGTTGGAAATCCTGCCGCGGCTCGTCAGTCGGTTTCAATTGATTCTTACACACCGAAATTCCGGCGTGTGCCTATAACCGCAATATAGAAAACAATAGAATTAAAAATTATATAGGACACGACTGTACATAATAACTAATAATAATTATAACCTTATACTAACGTAACGTACGTACGCACAAACGTACAATAATATAATATTATTTGTTTTCGTACATAAATAATTGTTCGCGTACGTACAGGGCGGTTGTATTATCACGATCCGGTCGGTTTCTCGTGGGATTTTGAGTAAATTGAATTGCTGGGTTTTTTATTTTTTTTTTTTTTTCCCTACCGTTACGCGTTTAAAAAGCTCTTCTGGTTTTCACGACAATTTCTACGTTTTTTATTATCCACGTGCCTTTAAACGAGCAACCCGCCGTTTTCGACGCGGACTAGGGAAAAATTATAATAATTTTCCTAAAATGATCGACACGCAAAACACCAATACCGATAACACTATATTAATACGAGGATTTGCCGTCTATGAATTATAACGATTTAGAATTCAAACCGGAGAGGAATAGGCAAGGATAATTGTAAATTGATCGTAATTACAATTATCCATAATTACGGATCGTGATAATCAAATAATCGTCCTGTACGATTTTAAAACGCAGCGATGTTACGCAATCACAGTAACGTTTTAGTCGAGGATTAAATATTTTTTTTTATTTATTCGTTTTTCTCGGCAATACGTAAGTAATAATTTTTTTTTAGACCGTAGATAATTTGACTCGATATAATATTATCTTCTTTGCTATAGTTATTATTTTAATCTTTCCGACAACCCCTCCCCCCCTCTAGTCTATCATTTGACTGGACAACCTTCACTTCATTTTTTGTTAATAATTTATATTTTTTTATATATATATATATATAATTATATTACGTATTTCGTTCGATTTATACATATATATATTTTTTTTTCCATTTTTTTTTATTTCAAATAAAACCAAAAGAAACCGATAAAAAATAATTCGTATTATTAAATTTAAATAAATTTAAAAATGCGATAATAATATTATGTGTACCGAATATATTATAGATAATAATCGTCGTGTATAATATACTAATATTGTAGGTGAGAAAATCATTTAATTGTAACAACGATTTTTCAAATAGCTGCGGAAAAAATCGATTATAACATTTAAAATTTTTTTTTTTTCTATTGCTTCGTATTTATTTATTTATTTATTTATTAATAATATAACTACGTCGTCTATCTATCTATTATGTATTCGAATTAACTATAAGACAAAATATAAATTAAAAAATAATTAAACGAAACCCATTAAACGTGCGTTTTATTAATTCATTCGTTATAACAACGCGCTTATTATTTATTATAAATTATAAATTAAAATAATATTCGCTTATTATTTATTATAAATTATAAATTATAATAATATTCCTCGTGCGATTCGATTGCCTTCGATTGCCTTTGTCCAATAATGATAATAATCGATGCGGATTTGACTAATCGAAAAAGGCGATTTTCGAGTGGCGAAAAATTGTTCTAGTTGGGCTGAAAAAAAAAAAAATGAATAAAAAATGTAAGTCCGGGTGGACGTTTCCGCATCTTTTAAGATACAGCATTCCGAGCGTTTTAACTAACCGATAAAAAAAGTGTAAAAGAGAGAAAAAAAACACATCTCTCATTTAGTAAAACTACAACCTTCGCTTCGCTCGAAAACTAAAAACGATCACAAATACATGTTGATTGTTATTATTTTAAAATTACGTTTAAAAAAAAAAATTCAATTCGATTCCTTCGTATTTGAAAACGAACGAGTTAGAGATGCTTTTCCCGGGAAAGTTTCAAACGATTTTTACATTCTGAACGTAGCGTCGTAATTATTAATTTTATATCAAAGATGCTCCGATATTTCACAACATCTTACATTAAAAAAAAATACGTATTCTGTTTGCGATTATTTTGTCTATAGATTCCCAAACAGTTGATTTCTAACGAAAAAATTTAAAAACTGACAACAAAACGACGTTTTTTTTTTTTTTCGCTTTCGGTATAGAAAACGCACTTTCCTGTACCCGAAACCATCAACCCCCCCTCCCCCCACACCAATATCTATATAACAGTAGCCGAGAAAATATTTCAGGGGGGATTTTACATAATTAAATTCTCACTTCTATTATAAGATATTATTCGTACTGGTTAAATTAAGTATCTTAAAAAAAAAAAAATTCGAAATATCAAAGACATTTCGGGAGGGATAATACGTGCCCTCTGGATACGCTACCACGACAGTGGCGTAGTGCGTTTGAAATTTTTTACACGTCGTAAAAATTGTAACGCCCGTGAACACATTTTTCGCACGTGAAACGTTAACCGCACAGTTTTTCGGATGAGGGTTTTAAGGTTTTTTTTTTTGTTTTTTATTTTTTTTTTTTATTTATTGGATTAAACCCTTACACAGCCCCTAACAAATATTTGTCTACCGTATGTGCGCGCCATCGATACAATTCTATCGGGGATAATCAAATAATATTACGAAACCCGTAATGGCTCTCTGCATAACGTACGGCGGCGGCGGCGTACGTTACAATCGCAGAAATTATATTGGACACATGTTAATAATAAAAAAATTAAAAAATTATTATAATAATAATAATGTATACAGTATGGTAATAGTTACGACAATTCGATTTTAGAAAGCAGTCCGCAACGGGCAGGGTCGAGATTACGATTTCTTAAACTCGTTCCGTAAACATGACGAGTGCACCACCCGTATACTGTTTGCAAACAAACCGAACGGCAAACAACAACAATACGATTCAGCCGTTTTGTTTGCCGAATGTTTTTTTTTTTTTTTTTTTTTTTTTCTCAATCGCATACGATTGACGACGACGGCCGTTAAATCGTACGACCGGGGCCGGATTTAAAGAGCGGGGGACAAGATCGTCTGTCCGACTTATCCGTTTCGAGTACTATCGAAAGTGACATTACAGCCGATATACTTTGGACTTTGAAGATATAGTTGAACAATCATTTTTTTTTTTTTTTTTTTTTTTTTTAAAGGCCGATAAACATTTTATTTTCTACCGACATAGCAATTAAAAACTAATCGACCGGGGCCGTTTAATCATATTTTAACGATGATACGGGGCCCCTATTTTAGCGGCGGTCCGTCCGTAATCACTATTCCCAAATTACGCGATAAAACAACCGGCTAAATGAATTAATTTCAATTTTCATGAACACGACGAGTTGTTGATCACACCGGGATTTCGGAAGACTCGGTAGTCGCACATATGCTCGGCATGTTGTGGTTGATTTTAATTCGTATTGGCCTGGTGCTTTTTAAACACTTGCGCGCCACTGTAGACAATGCACCCGGTAATGTTATGGGTACGAGAATTTAATAAAAAAAAAAAAAAATCACCGAGACTACGGAAAGTCAGTAAAAATCAATAGTTAACCAAAATTAATCTACGGATGTACTTTTAACATGGCTAGTTCACTTACAATTCGAAATTAACATTAAAGTTTAAACCAGTATAAATTGACGATTACTATACATATACCGAATTTACTCCCGTCTACACAATTCAACGCGAATCTACTGAAAATAATACAGGCCCGATATCCGTCAATTTTCTTCTTCTACTTTTACACACATCATTTTCTATACCTATTTAAATAAGAAAATAACGGTTCTACACGTATGGTTATGTGTGAAATCAACGGTCCGAGACAATGTGTAGACGCGATTTAAGTGCGCGTTATCGAATTTACGATCCAATACTCGCAGGTTGTAAATCGTCTACAAGCAGTGGCGCCACGACGATTTTTGAACCCTGGGGGCGGGAGGGCTGAAAAATCATTTTCAATGCTTACCCAAAATAACGAAATTTAATTATATTGAAAAATATTTCGGAAATCATCAGTAATATTACAGTAATAATAGAACATCACTTTTTCTACTAGAAGAGATATATCCGATCCTATACACTCCTATACCGATCCCGGTAGATACAATTGCCTATTTGGTACTCTAAAAATACGATTTTCCGTTGTGGCTATTAGTTTTTCAACGCGGCGGAAAAACTACCGACCAGCAATACTTCGCTCAGAATCGTTTTTCGTTTGCAATTGATCGTTGCAAACAAATATCAATTAAATTCCTATCTACACTTACTATCTTCCCAACAAACCGCTCGGAACAGTACCGTTATTTATTGCTATGTTTTGTATTTTGTATATTTTTTATTTTTTTTTTACACGTGTAAAAATGTATTGTATTAATAATGATAAATCACTAGGCCGAATATAATAATATTCTATCCCGAGTAACCGAAAATATCGGCTCGGGGATCCCGAGGAACAAAACGATTACACAGAATTT
The DNA here is from genome assembly GCA_956483605.1 of Tuberolachnus salignus. Taxonomy (NCBI): domain Eukaryota; kingdom Metazoa; phylum Arthropoda; class Insecta; order Hemiptera; family Aphididae; genus Tuberolachnus; species Tuberolachnus salignus. The sequence continues at coordinate 29,685,471 of OY101434.1, forward strand.
CTACAACCTGGTGATTTTTTTTTTTAATCCGTAACTATTTACGGACTCGGATCCCGTATTATGTATTACAATATATATATATATATATATATAAATGGTCTCACTGCCCGGCAGCTTCGTATTTATATAGTGATTCCGAGCGGTTTCGTTTCGCGGACGACGGAATTCAATATTTGTGTGCGAAATTACCATAATAATATTTTTTACCTATATAAATATACAAATGTACGTATGGTGTGCACGTTGTATTTGTACGCGCACATTCGCCGGTAGGATGTGCGCGAAAAATAATTAGACGGCGCGTGCAAACGGCACGCGGGCAAATCGTTATTACCGTATTATACACTCGCGGGGGAAATAACGGGCAGGACGGGCGACCGGGGGGCTAAGCCTACATTGGCATTTATTCGCGATGTTATTTGAACAGTCGGCACTTATTTTTTATTTTTTTTTTTTTCTATCCTCCGTATTATAGTAATTTTTTTTTTATACGCGTGTATACAGCGTGCGCGCGTGCGAAACGAAATAACAATAATCAAAATCGCCCTGACAGATTTGTTCTAGCAGGAATATCCGAACGACGGCCGGAGCGGCCGTACTGCCCCAACGCCACTTTTATTATCGTTCGATATTTTCGGGAAATCCGAACTCGTGGCCGTTTACCCCCGGTAAACGGTAAAACGGTTGCGAAGGTTTTTTTTTTTTTAAATTTTTTTGCGCGCGCCTGTTCTAATCGGCAATATGCTAAAATCCAGTCCGACGACGACGACGACGACGGTCGGACGGAAACCGCTCTTTTTTTTTTTTTTTTTTTTTTACCGATATTTACGACCGGCCACCGACCCCGGCCGGTCCGAGATTATCGCACCACGCCGTCGTGTTTTGAAAGACTGCGAAGAAAAAAAAAAAAAAAAGAAGAAATTATTAAACAAACCGACGACAAATCAGTACGTATAACGCGCAGATATTCGGAAATTCGCAACATATTTCATGTAATATTGGACAAAAATATCGAAAACTATTTATATTGTCGATACCGGTTTTTTTTTATATATTTATATATAAACCACCGAGACACAAGACGCGTATATTTATCGTCAAGGCAACGAGGATTTCGATAATGTGCGAACAATTCGTTTTTCGGGAACAGAATTTCGACTTACTAAACAGAGAAAACAACATGAAATGTTTAACTCGCAAATAGTCAGTGGCGATTATGATAATTGAAGTTTAAAGGGTTGCAATTAGATAAATGTTAAAATTTCCTCTTCCTTCTTCCAACCTCCCCCCGAGCAAAAATATATAAGCGGTTAATACAGAATCTATTGATAATGTAAAATGTTGATCATTTGATTTTATTTTTTTACGGAGGAAATATAGTAGGACACACACAAAAAAAAAAAAAAAAAAAATACGCGATTATAATTGTTACGGGCACTTGACCTACACGTCTAAGGACGTTTATACAAAAATTATATATTCTATATGAAAAAAATAATATCATGGAAAATTAATGATTATATTTTATTCATCGGGAGACTGTTAAGCTGAAAATATCTTGTAGTAAATGCAATGGCATTGTGCCGCTAAAATAAAGTGACGATTATGAAAAATTATTATCGCGTACAGGGGCGGGGAGTGGACGGTCCGGTAACGGGAATTTTCCCGATGGTCTAAATCGTAATTTTGATCCGGTGTCTTGATCGAAGAAGAAGCAGAGGAAAAGTTTACATATATATAATATTGTCGGCGGTGTTCGTTTTGTACAGACATTGCGGACCCAGGACAAGAAAAAAAAATTTTCAAAATTCGTAGGTGAGAAGAATGTGTTGGAGATCTAGAAAAATAGACCGTCGAATAAAGACGTGTACCGCCCCGGGTGACGGAAATATGGATTTTGTTGGGATAAAAAAAAAAAAAGTTCGTCAGACTTCGATTTTCTCTCCGGATTTCGGTTTACACTCCTGGTCCCCGGTCGCAGAGCAAGAGGGCATGGGCCGGGCCGGGCCGGGGGGGGCGCAAATTCCAATACTACCCGTGTAATAATTTTTTCACGTAATATTCGAAAAATGTATATTTATTTTAACAACTCGCTATATTATGATTATTATTAGGTTACGGAACTCTGGGTTATGACTTGGCATTGAATCGCCATCGTGATTTAAATGCAGCAGAGTTGTTATATTCCGAAATTGAAAGTTTTGAATATCAAGCTTCATTATTAACGACGACATTTATGAATGCAATTTCAGTTGGATATTCTGAAGCATATTCGTCGGTACACTTTAAAGGATTTATATCCGAATTTAGAGGTGACACTACTTTTTTTTTTTTTTTTTACGGTTCCCGGAACTACAGCTATATGCGAAAGAACCAAGCTGAAAATTATAAAAAATTAACCAAGATCAACAGTATGGTTATATTATCAGTAAAAAAAGATATAGAGAAAACAATGTCACATGCCATTGGTGAATTTGCCTATATAAATGCATGAAAAGTACCAACGTATTAAAATTAAAATGTTAAAATAGATTTAAAACTGTTAACCACAATTGTAAAAAAAAAAAAAACCATTTTGAGTTATCAAAGTTTATAAGTTTTTTCCCTAGTAGTTTACTATGTATTTATACACATGTTTTATATAACTGAAATGTTTTTTTTTTTTTTTTTAAACTAATGCGAATTTCCCATTTTATGGCCGTGTGGTGGGAGGAGGGGGGGGGGCGCCGCCATATTTTATTTTCGTTTTTCGTCCGGGCGACCGTATCCGGGGGCAACACGATTTTTTTATTTAATTCAACCAAACAAAAATACTTTTCTATCGCGAGTAATATTTTAAAATGTAAAACTCCACCGGAAATACATTTTCCCCGGCCACGGCCACTGCCCGTGTAAATCGATAATATTTATTGTCGTGTTTGATAAATTATTATCACGAGAACAATTCCCTGATCGTCTGCCAGGTGTGTACTGCGATATATTATAACGAGACACATAAATTCCGGAATGTACAATAGGAGAAAGTAACCTTGTCCGGCGTAAGTTTTCCGCTTGCGTCCGTCGGATTTTTTTAAAAATTTTTTTTTTTCTTTAAATTTCGCGCGCGCACACGCACGTGCGTATTGATAAACAAAAAAACAAAAAATAATAATAATTATAATAATATAAAGAGGTAGACGGAGGGTATTCAAATAATTCCTCTCTACCTTTATATATTATTATTATTTGCTTTTTATCTGATCACTTTTCGTCAACGGAAAAAACGATTCTGAGCCAACGATCGGTTAAACGTGTTTTTAAACGCCGATTACGGAAAAGCGATTACCGTGGAAATTTTCACTTTAAACACGTCCCCATCGCCGTATTTTCCCGTCCGATTTTCGCCTATGACACCGCCGGAAACGTTTCAAAATACGAAATCTTAGGTCGTCGCCCGTAGTCCGCGTGGACAAAAAACACGAATACCTAAATATTACGCATAAATATATAAAAAAAAAAAAAAAAAAAAACACTATTAATTTACGACGATTTAAAATAATATTATCCGGTCTCCGGTGTTATAGTTTTAATTTATTTCTGGTTACCGACGTTCGCCGCTTGGCCCGCCCGTGGGCCAAGCGGATTTTTTTTTTTTTTTTTTTTTGTTCTGTTCTTACTCGCGAATCGACTTTCGGCAAATAATAATACACGCCAGTTATACATAATATTATTCGCATAAAAAAATAAAATAAAAAACTAATAAATAACCGGTTCTCGTTTGCTAGACGGTCGTCGTCCTGCAGCACAAGTTTGCTCTGCAAAAATTACGCGTAATATCGGTTTTTTTTCTCTTTCTCACTCACTCACTCACTCTCTCTCTCTCTCTCTCTCGCTCTTTACTGCCGTGCGGGTGAGGAGGTCACGTTTTGTATTTTTTTTTTTTTTTTACCGCTACGCGCGGGCGACCGACTCCGTCTATATAAAACAAATACAAAAATATTTTACTTAGTTGTTTGCGATAATCAAATCTTCAATCTTCCGATCGGTAATATTGCCGTTTTTGACGAAATTACGAAAATATTGTCAATACTTGTGACGAGTCGACTGCGTAAAGATCCGCGAGCCTTGCTCTCGGCCGTTTACATTGTTGCGTTACCCGGACGAATTGCCAACAGTGTTGCCAGGTGTATAACCTTTTTAGTATTTCTTTTTCTTTTTTTTTTTTGTTCTTCGTCCTTTCGGTTTGTCCGCAATAATTAATTTGAACCGATTTTTTACAACGGTAATATACAACAAATAGTACGCCGCCGACAAGCCATGACATTGATCTAACCTAACCTAACCTATGCGGATTGCCACTTCCACGCATGGTCCCTGCTAAACGTCCGAAAATAAAACGTGCCCGTGTAACAGAATATTATAATAACGGCATTGATAACACCAGTGATTACATATTAGTGATCATTTATCACCGAGACATATATTGGCATTGACCCGCGTCCAGGGCCGTATTTAAGAATTTTTCGCCTTATATATATATATATATACTCGGTCATATTATAATAAAATACTATATAAAAACAATTCAATTTTTGTCCTGGATTGTGACTCCGCAAACTCATTACTCGTATTAACATAGTTGACGCTGAAAGTTAGTTTACCATCAATATTTAATACAGCCAAACCATTGAGGCCATCATTACTGATTTTACCGATCTAGAATACGTTATTATCCATGGTGTCGCCACAACGCCACAAAACTAACAATTATCATCTCGAATAGGTTATAAAAATAAGATCGTCATAAAAGACCTATAAATAGTAAAATATTAAAATAATATTATGCGTACAAATTAACCGAATGAAGTCTCGAGAGGATAAAATTAATGAAATTATGTATAAAAAAATTTAGCCGCCCCCGTTATGACCCGGGACAACAGCCCCATGTTGCCCCACTCCCCCCCCCCAAAAATACGGCTCTGGCCGCGTCATCGTTTGGCATTTAATCGTTCCCTGCTTGGACGTTTTCACCCGTATAAAAATTATAAAGACCCTAAAGGGAAAGCACAAGAGTACACCCCCGGACTCACGTTATGTTTTGTCGTTTTGCAGGGTTCGGTCGCCGTCAGCGGCTGTATATATCGCTAGTATATATATAGCGGCAGAGCGGACGACAGCATGGTGGCGTCCGCGGACCGCCGGGAGAGTTTCGGCGTGGACTCCAGCATGTTCCACCACCGGAAGTCCGGGACCGGTAACACGGCAACCGGCGGGAACAACAACAACGCGAAGAAGGACAAGCAGCAGCCGTCTTCCGACGTGGCCGTGTACACGATATCTGTGGTGGGCGGCTACGAGAACCAGGGCTTCAAACAGGACGAACAGTCCGGCAACGGGGGCCTGGCCAAACCGCCGCCGATCATTGGCGACGACGACGGCGGTGACGACCACCTGCCCAAGGGCAAGTTCAAGATGTCGCCCAAGGAGAAGTGGCGGATCCTGAAGAACGTGTCTACCATCAGTCTGGCGTTCATGGTCCAGTTCACGGCGTTCCAGGGCACGGCCAACCTGCAGAGTTCCATCAACGCCCGCGAGGGCTTGGGAACGGTGTCCCTGTCGGCCATATACGCGGCGCTCGTGCTCAGCTGCATATTCGTGCCCACGTTCCTCATCAAGCGGCTGACGGTCAAGTGGACGCTGTGCCTGTCCATGCTGTGCTACATACCGTACATCGGGGCCCAGTTCTACCCGCGATTCTACACGCTCGTGCCCGCCGGCGTGCTCGTCGGCCTGGGCGCCGCGCCGATGTGGGCGGCTAAGGCCACGTACCTCACGCAAACCGGAGCCGTGTACGCCAAGCTCACCGACCAGCAGGTGGACGGCATCGTGGTCCGGTTCTTCGGGTTCTTCTTCCTCGCCTGGCAGACGGCCGAGCTCTGGGGAAATCTCATCTCTTCATTAGGTGAGTGCGCGGGTTGTCCGACAACATCGCGAAGCCGGATATTATTTTAATTTTAATCGACGGGGAATCGCACTCTTGGTGATTTTTGGTTGATTTTCGGGTTCTCGGTCTGTCACAAATGTGCGCGGGGTGGCAAGCAACTTTAATAGTTGTCCTTAACGTCGCGATATCCGCTGAAAAATCGTTTTGCGTTCGGAATGATTCGTTTTGTTTCGTTCAGCGTGCAAATCAAATCGCCCTAATATTTTTTTTATACTCTGTACCGACTTGTCCGGCTAATTTATTTTCAATTTTTTTTTTTTTTTTTATTCTCCGGTCTTGTCCGCCGCAACATAAAAGTTTCCGCGATAATATTCGGTATAAAATATACGGCACGCAATCGTTATTAACGTAACGGGACTTTCCGCAGTATTGTCCAACGGCGCCCACGGCGGTATCGGTGGCGACAACAGCACGATGCTGTCCGAAGAGGAACTGCGACTGTGCGGTTCAAATTTTTGCGTAATGGGAAACCACGCCATCGACAATCTGGAAAGGCCGCCGGACTCGGAGATATTCGAGATCAGCACCATTTACCTCACCTGCATCGTGCTGGCCACGATCATTATTGCGCTGTTCTTGGATCCGCTCTCCAGGTAAGACAGCCCTTCCTCTCCCCCAGGGCGTTTCCAATTTGAAACGTTAACCACGGAGTTGTACGCTAATATTTATTTTACACATTAACCAAGTAACAAGTTAATGCTCAGCCGTTTTGGTTTTAATCGGGAATATCGCCAAAGAACCTAGAAAGCAAGAAATTTCGCACAGATGTTCCCTTTTACGACGTAGACAAGGCATAAGGCCTGATTTTGTTGGAATTTCCACGGGCTAAAGAGGATTTCTATAATTAATTTTATAAATATAATTTACGTATTAACAGAAATTTATTTTTAAAAAAACAAGTACAACAAAAAAAAATCACACACATTACACTGTAATTTATATATTATATTAATATAAACGTTGTTTTACTCATACAAATTATTTATGATAGCACGTCTTGAAATGAATAATATTATTTAATTAATTTTATAATGTAAAAAAAAAAAAAGTACTTAAGGATTTGATTTTAAGATTAAAAAAAAAAATAGGAATCTGTACGGTCAAACCCAACATTTTTGATTAAAATTTCGGATTTTGGAATTCAAAATTTGCATTTACGGATTTCAAAAACTGAATATCCAAAAATCCTTATTTATGTCACATCATTAGTTTTAACACCAAAAAAACATGTCTCCTAGCTACGCCTCAATGCATTATACACCGGTAACACCACTGCAAGAGTTAATGTAAATTCCTGTGTAAGAGAAAAGAATTGTTGTCCAAACTCTTCCTATTATGTGCAACGGGATTCTTATGGTGTATAAAAATGTGCATATTTTTTACCGCATATTAATGAAGAGGATTTTTTCCCTTCTAATTGTATAACAACAATGTAAAAAACGGACGCACAATCCGTGTATAATTATTAACCATTGTAGTTTCGACGAAATTACACCGGTTTAATTTTAAATGTCTTTCCCCTGTATCCTCGCCGCAGTTCAGGCTCCGTAAATCTCGTCGTTATCGTCTTGAATTCCCTTTTGAATTTCATCGGCAGACGAGCACCGCAGTTTTTCTCTCGACTCAGCCGATAACCGTCGTATATTTAACGTTTTTTTTACGTAATAATTGATATATTAAATATTAGCGTTGTATCTTTTTCCCTCTTCTGTTAGACGGGAACTTCCCGGGCTATTGTACGAAACAGTGGCGGCAAGGAGGAACTATCATTTTCCTCCTCCAAAAAGTATAAATCTCTGAACTTTCTTAAATAAAGAAAGAACGCAATACGCATTAATTACTTTTTATATAATATATTTTCCTCAAATTATTTCATAAAAGTTCATACAAGTATATTTCACGGTTCTCCTGTTTTATAGGTAATCTGGGCTACAAAAATAATTAAACACATGTTTATTTGTCGAGTTTTTAGTCTTTGATTATTTTTGTATACACGGAATCGAAATATATTTACACCGCCCCCACCGTGGTATTGATTTTGGTGAATACATTTGTTCGTCCCTCAAGTGTTTTACCCGGTTACACCGCCGATTGTTATTTTTATAAACGTCTTCGGGAACCGGACGCAGGAGGTTTTTTCGAGGAGATTTGACCTCAACGCGAACCAGGCACAACAGAACACACACGTATCATTTTTTTTTTTATCTCGCACACGTTGTTAGAGACGCGTAGTTTATTTTTTTTTTTTTTTTTTTTTTTTGGATCGCTTATATAGTTCTTTATCGCGCGTAAAACAATAGTACACATTATATAGAAGGTACGGGTCTTTGTGTGCGCCGGTCTCGTAACTCGTATTTTAAATATTGTACCGAATAAGCGTAAAAAGTAATTTGACCTTGACGACGTCGACGGTGTCTTTATACTTCCACGATTTGTTCGATACCCGATGGCCGCACTCACTGCGCGCATTTGAATAATTTCACCGTCGACGAAGAAAAAAAAAAATGGCTCGCGGCTCCAGTAGTCGCATTCCGATAACACTGCCGCATCATACCGTATGAGTTTTACAAGGTTTTTAGGCCACTGATGTCACCGAGGACCGCCAACCCCGGTGCCGGGCGTCGGGCCGATTTTCCGGGGATAGGAAAAGTCGTTAAACATTCGCCAGGCAAATAATGTCGCGTTGAAAACCTATAAACAATTATTGTCAAAAGTATTATAATATATTTGTAATGATGATAAGAACATATTCTATCTTATCTACTATAGACAGACAAGCGTTTCTCGGCCGGGAGTAGGCGGCAAAAAATTAAAATTTGACGTATTCGAAATGTATTTGTTCTATTTGTGAAATACTAAACGATTTAATAATTTAAACGGGCTTTCGAAAAATACTGTTCCCTGTACGTGGAAAAAAATACACCGGCGGTGTCCTTTCGGTGGAAACCGTTTCTGATCTGCAGCTTTATCGGTCCGAGAGAAAGAGAAATCGATTGAACCGAAAAAACGATTATTCGCTTGGGGTGGCATAAAATTCTACGGTCTATGCCGGTTATTATAAAATTAATAAATATTTCCGAATAATCAATCCGTTACTAAACTTGTTGTCGTCCGTCTATCTTGACTGTTCTACGTGTAAATTAATGAATTAACAGTATGGATGGCGGGTGCGTGCAAAGCACTGAGACGAAAAGTCAAAGGATACGGCGAATGAAAAAAAAAAAAAAAAAAATATATGGTCGAGATACCCGAATAACTGAAAATCGACGAAAATATGCCGTGAACGGCAAATGCTCGCTCCGTCGTCTTCGCTGTCGCGCGGTGATTTTTCGGCGGGGTCCGTTTTCGACCGGTTCCGGCGGCCGGCGCGCGCACATTTTCTGTGCGTCGTCGTTTTAAAATTCGATTTCGAACAAACAATACGATAAATGATCATTACGATCTAGCCGTTGATCCGTACATAACAATATCACAATAATAGACTCGGTGTGTCACTTTGTAATTACGCGTTATTATATAAGTACACGTATACGGGAAGTAAACCCGTCAACGTTTGCGTTTAATTAACACGAATTAAATACAAATTCACGGCGTAATTGAAACGATTTTGACGATAATTTTAAACGAAAACGATTAAGTTAATTTTTCAAGTACCCCCGCCGTCTTATGATAATACAAACGTATATATGTATACAAAGGTCAATTTAAAACCGAGCACGTGCAACAGCTGCGCCTGTTGCACAGAATACAAGACTGCACTCGCAAAAAAAAAAAAAAAAAAAAAAAAAAAAAAAAAAAAAAAAAAAAAAAAAAAAAAAAAAAACAATAAACCAGTAAAACAATAAAACCCTACGTACGTAGATATATTGTAGAAAACAACTAGACGGTTAACTCTGTCCGCTTGTTCCATAATATTAACATGTCAAGGTAGGATGATATTGAGGGGAATTTAATTTGTATCTCTGCACGAAAAACGAATCCGAGCCCCAATACGGTAAAACCGTTTTGATATGTTACAAAAATTGAAAACTATATTGATTTATAACTACAATATAAATTACAATTGACGGTGTGTATTTTTCGTCCAAAAAAGTACTATTACCACGAGTCGGAAAATCGCACAATACCGCGTGATTTATACGATTTTCATTAAAATATATCTTTAAAAGATTATATAAAAAAAAAAAAAAAAAAATTACATTAATATGTAAGAGCCAAGAGCAATATAAAGATTCTTAACCATTGTAATCCATAATCACAATCCAGACATCAAAAAACGTACAACAATTTGAACGCACGACAAACACGTTGCGTGTAAAAAATTACTTTATATTAAAATACGAATATTATCAATTGAAAAACACTATATTTTTTTATATTAATTGTAAAAATAATACAAATGTATTAAAGTTATATATATACGTATATTAATAACTATAACCTTACACGTATTTTTATATAAATATTGAAAGAAAATAATAATATATTTAACGTTTTATGGTATGACGAGAGTCGCCATTTGGCCACCCCTGTTATATAATAATAACGACACGCCAGTGTTGTGCGTAATATGTTTTTTTTTTTTTTCACACAACATAATAATAATATTATACAAACGAAAAAAATCCACTGCGCGGAGTATATATTATGTCGAAACCGCCGGGTTTCGGTTTGAAGCGAACAAAATATACGGATTATTATTAAATGGACTAAAATCGGAAAAGAAGAAGAAGAAAAAAAAGTGAATTCCGAACACTTTGATGAGAGGAGATCGCCCGCGAAGTTTTGCGAAAAAATAAAACGGTTAGGGTTGGGTGTAGTTAATTGCAGGTCGCCTCCCGTGTATATATATAAAAAAAAAAAAAAAAATTAAAAAAAAACTACGCGTTTTCTCGCCAATAGAAGTCTCGCCTCCGGTCCCGTTCGTGTACCGCCGCGTTTATGGTTTTAAATGTTTAATTTTTAATTTTTTTTTTTTTTTTTTCCGCTCCTAGGCGTGCGTGTTCGCCAAATTAAGTTCGCCAAACACTCGCACGCTTTTATAATTATTTATAATGTGTATTTTTAGGTGGGGTGGGTACGTTGAAAATTATTATTGACAAACGATTTCGTATTCGGCGTTTATAATAAACGGACGAAGAATACCTAAAAAAAAAAAAAAAAAAAAAACTCGAAATATTAACCTATAATCGTTTTGTCGATGTGACCCAAAAAAAAAAAATGTACACGAAAACGGTTGGAATAGAAATTTCACTTTTGAAAATCGCGCGCCCGCCCCTATATTTCGCCCTATATAAAGAGCATTCGGCGGGAGCAGTGAGCGCCCCCCGGCCCTTGGGACGGTTTTGCGGTTTCCCGAGTTCGTCCGGTAAAGAAACAAAAAAAAAAAAAAAAAAATAATAAAACCGCATCGTTTTTCCAACAATGTCGGGCCGCAACAGTCGAATATAACGCGTAGAATAAAAAACTAATAATAATAATATATGACAAAACACAATTTGCAAACACACACACACACACACACGGCGATATTATTATATGTTATACAGTGTGCACGCGGAGAAAGTTGCACGCCGCCGCGTGAAAAAACACAAATAATAATAATAACGTACTCATTGTTCGCCGCCGTGGGGGGGAGTCCGAGGGTTCACGCTGGTTCGAAATCACGCGGACGTGACGGCGTCTTACGCCCGGGGCCCCCTCGACGGTATAATAAGTACGGCGGTACGACGCAGGTCCGTCCGTAGTCCTAGTCGTTTACCGGGCGGTTGTGATTTATTATTTTCGGACTCCGGGGGCACCTGGAGGGTTTTTTTTTTTTTTTATTTCTCTTCTCTAGATTCCGATCGAAGCGTCTTGTGGTGGTTATACAATGATGGGTATGGTTTTTTTTTTTTTCTGTAAACACTTTATCTAGACGGAAGACTTCGTCCGATCTATACACTCGTCTGCGCTGTTCCTGGGAGCAAAGTCTTTTCGTCTAGTCGGTACTTTAAAGAGGTCATTTTTTTTTTTAGATATACCTGCAATTTTTTTAATGCCACAGAAAAAACTACCAAAAAAAAAAATTACGAAAAAACACCATTTCGTCAGTTTTATTATTTATTTTGATTTCTGGGTTACTTTGCTCGGAATCGTTTGTAAAATTATCGTCGCATACAAAAATAAATTATATTCCTATCTGTAATACTACTTTCCCACCTACAACAGTGACCCACACATGGTGCGAAGTATGTACGCTTTTTTTTTATTTATATAAATGAAAGAAAAAAATGTATTTTTTTTTTTTTTTTTGATTTCAACTATATTGAATAATAATTCAAATTTTATTTTACGGCATTTGATGGTTTTATGGCATTATCATGGTCTATTGTGTTGAAGCCAATACGCTCTCTATACGTAAAAGAGCTATTGAGTTTAATCGTTCTTGTTCTTTGCGCGGCTTCAATAAATTTTGCAACTTAATAAAACATCTTTCTGCTTCTACTACGGTCACCACCGGAATAGTACTGAATGTTCGGAGACTAATACACACGTTTCCGAAAATTGTCATCCGCAAATTTGTTCGCATAAATGCAGTTTGACAGTTTAATCGGTGACATTACAAAATTTTGTAAGGTCTATATTGGTTTAACCGTGCAAACTTCTATTAAAATTTACCATCAATTATATTACAATTCCAACGGCCCTGTATTTGGTATACTGGCTATTATCGCCTAAATTATTATATTCTTTGATCTATTGACAACGATAGTTTTTAGCGATAAACCCATTGATATTTAATCTCGACTGTCTCCGATTCCCGGGACCTACCCGTCGCGGTTTTTTCGTCGACCGGATTTCAATGTTAGGTTTTAAGGTTTCTACATACGAGACACCGGCTCCATTGGAGCAGTATCGGGTTCCGGTAAACGGTCGTCTTGGTTTTAGTTATTTAAACTATCGGTTTATTTTTCGAGAAATCGCACACCGTTTCATCCCTTTCTAATACTGTGCCAAAGCGGATCGTTTTTCGTTTATTTCGCCGCCCTTTGAATTTTAAGCGTTTTGCACCGCATTCCAAAAGCGTCTATTGTTATACTTATTGGCTCTTCTGCGCCTGGCAACGAACGATTCCCGACACCGGCCATTTCGATGTCCGTCCTATCCCGTTATGATATAACGGCCGTTCTTTTGTGGCCGTTTCGCTTCCTAACACGATAATTTCAAGGGTTGCAAAACACGTATACATTACAAATATATAATATATTTGTGTATTAAATCTCAATCGTAGATAAACACTTTTGTCGTTCGGGAGAACGCGACCGCCGCCGAATGACGTAAGAAGAGGGTCCGCCGCGGCCATAGTCCTCGCGGAATATCACGAGACCAATGTGCACCTCGAAACGTACTTAAACGGTGCAGGGGAAACGGAAGGCGACCTGTTTTCGTGTGTTTGTTTTTCAGTCGGTGTAGTGTACCTATAGAATCAGTGGCGCCGAATTCGATTTTTTTATTATGCGATTACACCACCTTAAGTGCGTGTTCGACGCCACTGCCCACTACAAAACAGCAGTTCGTGATTTACGTGATCACGGTGTGGGTAGGTCTTGAAATTTCTCTCTCTCTCTCTCTCTCTCTCGTGTTACTGCAGCTAAAGGAATCTTAAAAATGTTCAAAGAGACATGAAATTTTCGCCCACTACTCGAATTAATCTGGTAAAATTTTCAAAACATTCTTGAGCTATTTGTTCAGCCGTTTGTAATTTTCCAGTATTTTTTTTTTAAAATTTCATTCGGATTAAATTTGTTTGGCATTTCAAAAATGCGATTTTAACGGAAATCGTAAAATTTGTTTTGTTATTTTTTTTTTTATTTAATAATAACAACAAGACTTAACAAGTTTAAGGTAAAACACTTAAACGAACAGAATAATATTATACGTTTTGAACACACTGGCAGCAATACAATTGTATATTAGTTTGCTCCAAAGCGAAAGTTATACCGAAGTAAAATACGCGCACGTTCCGTTCTTCTTCGTATTCGCATTACGACAACGCCATTAAACTGGCACGTCGGTTAAAATAAAACTAAAAATTAAGACAATTTTTTTTTTTTTTCGCGATGTCGGCGCGCCCACAATTATCACATCATCGGTTCGCAGCACACAAACACGATCGGCGATGCGATTTTTATTTCACTGCGAAATCGGTACCTGTATAATGAAATATCTAATGAAGATTATCTTCCAAAAAAAAAAAACATTTCGTGCCCCCCCTCCTCAAATACTATATCTTCAGATACGACGGTACACAACAATCAAATTTTATTAATGTAGGTACAGGAAAATCTCAAATTGTTATCATTTTCGGCATTTAGAATTAAACGGGAAATCGATTGACCGCCTCGTTTAAATCCGCGACTAATTGTACTTGTTTAAACTTGTCAAAAGCAGTTTAGACTCAAGTGGTTTGTGGAAACTAGTTTTGACGGATTTCAAGTTTTAACTGTAACACATTTAAATATATAAAATAACGTTATCCCTTGACTGGTACCATTGGTTCAAAAAATGTGATATTTTATATTCTAATTTTCCTATAATATATAGATTTGTCATATTAATTCTTAAATCGTGATGATCATAACTTTTTACTTAACCCGTGGTCCTCGCCGAGGAGGATTGATCCCCTTTACAAACCTCTCCTCCCCCCGTAAATACGCCACTGAATCGATTATATAACTTTGGAATAGCGTTTAATACTAATATAGGCGTGAAATCGCTTTGAAACTTTACCGACAAATCGATTTAAAATTATAGCCGAAATCGATTTCCCAAACACGATTCGAAAAATCTTTTTTTTATTGTAAATTTTTTTAAAAAAAAAATGGCTGGATTCAAGTACCGTTTGGTCAGTTTTAAGAGCGTTTATAGGTTTCGAAATGTTAAAATAGCATTCCAGCGGACCACAGCTTAAACGTCAGATAGTAAACTCACATATTCCGATACAATCGTACCACAGATCTGAATACCGCCGTGATTTGTACATTTTTACACCGTCGGCTGTTTTTTCTCTGGTGTCGGTTATATTCACACGGGACGTGTTTTTTCGATTGTCGACGGGCGACTCGTGCGTCTTAAATCGCGGGGAACGCCTCAATGTCAAAAAGATGTCGACAAAGTTTCTAAGTTTCCCCTCCCCCACTAAAAAAAAAAAAAAAAAAAACCCGGGACACCAAACAAAAAACTATGGCTGTGGCCCGTCGATACATCTAATATTATCTATACGAGTGTTGTCCGTACAAAGTGTTAATAATCGTTTACGAGTTTATCTCTGCACATTTTCAGCGCTGATTACATTTTGTCGTAAACAAAAAAAAAAAAAAAAAACCTACACGGATTTTCGTGAATTCTCGTTGCTTATTGTGCTCTCACACAGACTTAATTGTATATCGACATCATATAAAATACACTATTGGCGATTTTACTTGGTAACAAAAACGAAATATTTGTTGTAATCCCTTAAAACCGTATAAAAACCGACGCGATAACCGTGCGCCTCCGTCTTGTTTCTAATCGACAATAAATAATATGTTAAAAATGAAACGCACGTAAAACAAACGAAAAATCGGTTCTAGAGATGAAATAATTTGTACAAACAGCCAAGTTTTTTTGTTGAAACTATTAAACGAGCAACAGTTAATTACAAAAACGAAAAATATGTAAAATACGATTTTTTTTGCTTATCGAAAATTACAGAAGGTAATATTATTATATGATTCACACGCGTGTATCGCAAAAATAAAACGCGAAACCTCAAGTGCGGATATAGTAATTGAAATTGCATTTTATTATGATGTACGTTTGTTTGGGTTCGTACTGCAAGTATAAACTTAAAACACAATTCTCACAGTATAAAACAAAAAAAAAAAAAAAAAAAAAAAAAACATACAATAATAATTATTCCGGTGAATTTCTCACGCGTGCACTTCATACCGAAGTATAGTATTCGCGTATACTTAGTTTCATTTATTTCAATGGTAATGAAATGCGGTTTTTTTTTTTTTTTTTTTTAATTAAATTTTTTTAAAAGTAAGACGGTATAATAATAATTAACTGTATACGTACACGTTAAACTATATAGTTAAGAAACGTTATGTTATAATAATAATATTCTTTTTTCTTTTGCAAAATAGCCGTTCCAAACAGGTACCGGTAATAATTAATAACTGAAATATTATATTATGTTACTCTTTACTCGTGTAATTCTATTCTAAAAAATTATCACGAATTCGGTTTAACTGTAAAAATAAACGATTACATAATCTAATTAAAAACGATCGGCGGGAGATTGGCTACGGACATTTTATTTTCTCTGTCTTGGAGCGTTTTGAATTCAGCGCGCAGTGTACGCGAGATTGATCAAGTCGCTTTTTTATTGCATTTCAATATTTAATTTAAAACAATTATATTTGGACGTTTATATATAAAAAAAAAACAAAAAAAAAACCATCTTATATAAGTATTCGGTAAAAGTTTCTCGGTTCCTCTACGATTATTTATTTCTCACCGAATGACAATATTCAAAATCCAAATTACCAAGGTGTGACAATTGGCTACCAGAATGTTCCGATAGTTTTCGAGATAGGAGCCGGACGATCTCTAGTCGAAAATTTGTTTACAGACCAACAAGAAAAACCAACACATTCCCCTTAGGCTACGCTAAGAATATATTGGCGGTCCGATCATTTTAGATCCATTTCATAGAATTCTCATTTTCTCGCCGCGTCTCGTTCTTCGAAAATCGGTCCCGTTCAACGTGTGGACACGGGCACGTTTAACGGTTACCCGAAGTGGTGAGTACGTTAAGTTGGAACCGCCGAATACCGGCCGAACCGAATAATTGTCTGTGAACCTCACGTGTGAAACCCTACTTATAATAATTACTAAAACAAAGAGAAAAAACAAAAATTGAAGTAACCTTAACACATTTTATTTTGATCCTGTTCCGCGGCCGTATTATTTTCGGTAATTATTTTTGCGGCCGGTCCGCCCGTGTACGGCAGGTGTACAATACGCAAATTATCGTAACAATCGAATCGCGTAAAACGATAGCGATATCTTCAATGGCGTTTTTTTTTTTTTTTACCGGTTTCGGTTACCGGCTACCGGCTAACGACCATTGTGTGTGTGTGTGTGTGTGTTTTTTTTTTTCTCAAGAAGGTTTACATAAGATATCATATCACGACGCCATAGTATACGGTATAATATTGTAATAAGTGCCACGTTAGCTAAAAAAAAAAAAAATCTGATAATACTATGCTAACTATGCGCGTTCTAAACCGATTTTTTTTTTTTTTTTTTTACATACCGGACGTAATAGTAATAATTGCCTGCACTTTTTTTTTTTTTTATTCGACTTGCGCGTATTACAATATAGAACAATAACGACGTCATCGTCGTCGTTGTCGTCGTCGTCGTCGTCGTCGTATTGTAATAATATTCAATCGTTAAATTCCGCGCACGAATCGTAACGAAATATTTCCCGATTACTGCAATAAAAAATTACAGGAATTCATATACATATTGTTCGGATTCCCGGTAGGAGGCGTATGCGCGAAAAATAATATACAGCCGCAGTAACAAACATTAGAAACCTAGTGACGGAGATACTGTTTTTTTTACGCGTGCGCGAATATTTATACGCTCGTTATAATTCCAATTTCAATACGGTTTTACCAATATTTCCTATACTCGATTTAGGCACGTAAATAATAATTCGGGAATTAAACATTACGGAAATCGTTACTATTCTGATACTGCGGCGGTAACGTACAAAACCCCGTGGACTCTTTCCTACTAGTAATCCCAGAAACGTAACGGGGTTAACGCGCCGGTTTAAGGGCGTCGGCTCGTCGGGGGGGGACACTCGTACCGTAGTGGCGGCATTTTTCGTTCCAATTACAGAATCCACTGACGAAAAGAAGAAAAAAAAAACACATACGCCTACAATATTAATTCGACTATGGAAATATGCATGTGCAATCGACGAGTCAAAGTCTCAATAGCGGCGCGGCGATAACGACGAAATGTTAAAATAACAACCCGTGAACCCGTAACCGGTCCGTAAAAATTATAATTTAATCGTGTATAATTACTAATACGATCGGTGCTCGCTGCCATGTACTATTATTATTATTATAATATTTTTATCGATATCAATTATGTGCGGAGATGTGCCTGTGTTTACCCCACCGCCGATTGTCGTCGAGAGAGTAACGAACACGAGGCGCGCGGACGTCCCGCTTGAACAATTGACGGCCCGCGAACAAATAATTGGTGGGGGGGGGGCAAAAAAAATAAATAAATAAAATAAAATATTATTGTAAAAAAAAAAAAAAAAAAAAAAAAAAAAAAAAAAAAAAAAAAAAAGAAAAAAACATAAATACGCGCAGACGGTATATAGTACGGGTACGGAGACGGCGACGGCAAAGAAATCCGTTGAGCAACAATTACGGCGGCGGCGGGTGTACTGCCGAGCGTTACGGGCGCAGCGAAACTCGTACGCGACGACTCCGTAACTCCTCGGCCTGTTGTAATTTCGGTCGCATTGTCGCGCGTGCGTTTAATAATAATAATAATTCGTATTCATAAGAGCGCGGCCCGGCCGCACGTAACAAACGTCGTCGTACGGACACCAGACGCGAAAATGCGCGTGCGAAATCGCGGTAAACGAATTTCGACATTTTTTTTGTTGTTTTGTTTTGTTTGTTTTTTTTCGCCGATATGTAATAGAACATAATCCCGACGCCGTTCCGTACGGAGAATATTAATTTCTTCTATTCTTCGTGGCAGAAACAAAACAACAAAAAAAAAAACGCATTTTTTTTTAATTAATCGGTCCGGGCCGTGCGAAGAATACGGTTGTATATTATAATTTCCACGGGTATTTCGTCTGGTCGTGCCGATTTTTATTGTACGGATTTTCGGCGATAAACCGCGAAAACCGGTAATCGCCAACTTACGAGAAACACCGCAACGGGAGAGAGAGAGAGAGAGAGACTCGTTATGCGGTTTTTTTTTTTTTTTTTTTTTTTAGCGAACGGCGAAACGAGTTTCTTCGGACCGCTGCAAAAACCGAGTATTTAAAAAAATATAACGTACACCATCGGTTCGCGCATATTTTAGAAAATCTCCCCGCGGACGTCTAATTAGAAATTATGATCGACCCGATCGCTCGACTTAATGAAATCGTTACATTTTTTTTTTTTCTCCGAGATTTCGCATCGTCTCATATTTATTACTAGGGTTCGGATTTTAAAGCGCAATAAACAATAAAAAAAAAAAAAATGGCTTACAGTCGCTTGGAAAAAGAAGAAAATGCACGGACCAACAATTAACTTAAATTATAGAATTCATATAAGCGTACATACTTCGCACCATGGTCACTGTTGTAGATGGAAAGTTGAGAAGGTAGTATATAAATAGGAATGGAATTTATATCTGTATGTAACGATAAATTGCAAACGAAAAACGATTCTGAGCGAAGTAGTATTAGTCGTGGTTTTTCATTATTGCCATGGTAACACAAAAATCAACATAAATAAAAAATAAATAATGAAACTAGAGTTTGACGATATCGTGTTTTTGCCGTTTTTTCGTCATTATTTTGTTAGTTTCTTCCACCGCGGTAAAAAACTAATGGGTATATCGAAAAACGACCTTTATAAAGTACTAACTAGACGAAATTTACTACCGGAAATAGCATAAGAAAGTATAGAATCTATCTGGTGAAGTCTTGTGGAAGAAAAAGTGCTTACAGAAAAAAAAATAAATATACATCATAGTAAAACTACAAGACCCCTCGTTCCGCTCAGAATATAAAATTGAAAAATTAAAATTAAAAAAAGACTGCCGTATGTTTTTATAGATCAATAACATTACGGTTCATAATATTATCGAAATAATTTAATAATAGCATTAATGAAATTGTTTATCGGTTTGATAATCAATATGACAACCGTAGTCCGCATTCCGTGTTCGACATAAATTGAGAGTTGTACATACTGTTATACATAACGTAAAAAGCGTATTTTTTCATTTCACATTAATTAAATTACAATTTTTTTGTTTATTATTATGATGCAATAATAAATTAAATAAAATGCCAAAACTGGAATAATTGCAAAAAAGCAATATTAAAGTATTTAACATTAAAAAAAAGCCGTCAAAAACAAAAGAAAAGAATATATATATATATATTTATTTAGAATCAGAATGAGACGAAACGAATTTATGTATAAAAATTACATTTTTATATTAAAGTCCAAGCCTAATTTATTACGTTTTCGTTTTCAAAAAAAAAAAAAAAAAAATATTTTACGATTAACATACGAATATTAAATGTTCCCACACACCCCTAAAACGTATACTTAATTTTAAACTAAAAATAAATTACTTACGAATTGACAGTGGGTTTTTATTGGCTTGTTTATACGGCAGTTCACTAGTGGGAAGGTTGAAAAAATGTGGACAAACTATAAATTACAGAGTACCTATAAATGCATATATTTTGGGGTTTAGAGAATATTCAACATATTTATCGCATTTTATATTATAATATTATCTATAAAAAAAATTGTGTATAATTAAAAAAAAAAAATAAAAAAAATATTATAGTGCAGTTTGACTCATTTGTATATTTGTAACATCGTTAAATTTATTCGTTTAAATTGATTCTATTCGTCTCAGACCGTAATAATTACGGTTCAACCCAATAAACCGATAAATTAATAATTAATAAATTATACTATACATAATTAAATAAAAGTGTCTCAATCAAAAAAAAAAAAGAAAAGAAAATGTTTTCTTTGTTGCATCATCAAAAATAAATAGAAAAATAAAAGCAAACACGTCTACAATTTTTTTAGAAATAACCTACAGAATCGAAGACAAATAAAATCGTCGATTTTTTTTTTTTTAAATCAACAACACAGTAACGGAGTATCTGGGGGGGGGGGAGCGCACGGGGACCATTCTTTGATATTTCCATCGTAATCGTTTCACGTTTACGGTTTATTTTCATATTTTATTGACCAAATAAATAGTTTATTTTGAAATTTATCGACGTGTAAAATACACGTATGATTTTTAGGTTTGTCTTTATTTACCCCCGTCGAAAAATCCTAACTACGCCACCCGTAGGTACTGGCAGTTCTTTCACGGGACAGAGTATATAAATAAGCTATTTTCCGTTTCAATATCAAACGGATTATTATTATTTTTTATTAGTCGTCATAACTTAGTTTTTGTACACGATGCATTATTACTAATACAGCAATGATTGAATTATTAATATTCTCGCGCGTTATCGTTAAGTCGACTGTAATCGTATTGTTCCTACTGTGCCTGACAATAATAATAATACGCCTGGACTGTTAACTGACCCACACCCCGAAAAAAACAAAAAATTACTAAACGCCCGTAAATTATCAAAATTATTATTATAGACTTATACGATATATTGTGTGTGTGTGTGCCCGCAGATACGGAGAGAAACAGAGGCGTGCCGATAGCCAAGAATTGTCCGGCATTCAACTGTTGTCGGCCACGGCTTATCAGCTGAAAAAACCGTATCAACAACTTCTCATACCGATCACGATTTGGATTGGAATGGAACAGGCGTTTATCGGAGCTGATTTCACGCAGGTCGGTCATACCGCATAAGTACGGGGGATAGTCCCCCCCCTCCTACGGGAAAAACGTATAGGTTTCAGTGATCCCCTATATAATTTCCATGTTGAATATCGAAGCAAAACTTGAAACGATCGAATCAAGACGAGGAAAATCGTTGACGTTGTTAAACGATTTGGACAAATGATTTAAGGCGGCCCCTGCAAATTGGATTTTCAAAATTGCATTCAATTTTGTAAAAATTGACATTTATTCGTTATCATCTTCACGATACGACTTTTCCACTAATCCACTACCCGATTCCCGTTTAAAAAGGGAAGGCGTACGACTGTTTTTACGTTATTTATGAACGTCGAGGAGCTATACGCCTGATAAAAATGTCGGTACTCGCAGTAGTCCGATTTTAAAAACGATAATATGATTGAAATCGTAAACAAGATTACTATTTTCATCGATCGGAGCACTTTTACAATTTTTTTTTTTTATAGATTCGCCAATTTTCAATGGTTAATAATCAAATAAAAAATGTTAATATCAAAAATATACATCGGCCGATGCAAAGTAAACTTGTTTATTAACTCATATTGTCTTTACATTTTTAAAATCGAACCACAGTGAGTACCTCGATTTTTGTCGGACGTCATTCGGTCTTTTTGATGAAAATGTTATGGAGTTTGAGCTTTAAACCGAAAATATGATTAAATAAACTAAAATAAAGTTGGAATAATAATAAAAAAATTCTTATTGTTTTACTAGAACCGTTTTTTTTATAAGATTGTTTTAGTATAGGAGGTATTTATTTCAGTTATCCGCTAAAGAAAAAAAGTATTTCTGAGATAGTTTTTAGATTATTAAATATTTTTAATCATTTTTCTCAAGCGTACAAAAGTCGTTCCGGTGCCCCTGTATATGTATATAAAATAAATAAATTTAAAAAAAAAAAAAAAAAAAAATTGACTTTGTAAGTGCGGTATAATTTTAAACGCGGTAATACGAGACTACAGCCTCTGCAGAGGCGGTTTTTGTTTGTCAAAAGGAAATAAAAGAAAAGTTTTGTTCGGTTTCCGGTCCGCATACGAGAAGCAATTATGTCGATTACGATGACGACGACGTTACAGTTGTTGTTTTTTTTTTTTTTTTTTTCCGACGCCGCCAATTATTTCATTCGTACAGTACGCTGGTTAATATTATTATACGGTATCGTATGTGTAAAATGAGTTCTTTTACCGCGATACTGTGATGGCTATGGTGGGCACCTACGACGGCCACAATCTGTCGTTAAACCTAAACGCGCGCCGTGCGTCATCGCCGTAAAACGGGTACGTTTTTAACGTCGCGCGGGTCCTGCTAATCGCGGCGGTGAGGCGACGGCAGCGCTCCCGGCGGCGTCGTGTGCGCCGGCTTGCGCGCGGTTTACCGAGTAAAAGCGTAAACTTTCATGCTCGAATAATCTCGCGGTCCAAGGTAACTCGGAGTCGGTTGCCGTTAACTATCTTATTCTGTGACGACAAAAAACGGCTATACATACATATATATATATATATATATATTTCGTAACTGCGGTAACCTAATTTTTTTTTTTTAAAAGTCGATTTTGACGACTATAATGTAGGTACCGCCGGCCTGTCGGGCGTTAACAAAAAAAAAAAAAAAAGAAGAGGTTAGGTTTATAGTTGAGTGTAAATAATAAGGCGTAAGGCGTGTACATTTCGCAGAGTATAACAGTCATCGTAATTAATTTATGCGGACGAAAACTCTACAACAGTTTTATTAAGTACCGAAGTGAACGAGCACGTCCTAATCTGAGTTGATGCATCGTGAACAGCACAAATAATAGTACCAATCGGTTATGACACTCGAACGTGCTACGAAAGTGCACGCCCCTAAGAAGGGCTGTTATTGTCGATAATCGGGTGAGAAGCTTTGACTTCTCTTGGATCGACGATACGAAAACCGGGGGTGCGTTCGGCAGTTTTTAAGTTACCTTAAAACGCGTTTTGGTTGGTTTTTTTTTTTTTTACACTTATTTTAACATTTCGGACGATCGTTTACAGGCTTACGTATCGTGCGCCTTGGGCATCCCCTCCGTGGGGTACGTGATGATCTGCTTCGGCGTCGTGAACGCAGTGTGCTCGCTGCTCTTCGGCACCGTCATGAAGTACATCGGTCGACTGCCATTGATGGCGCTGGGATTTATCGTACACTCGGTGCTCATATGGGTGCTGATCGTGTGGCGGCCGCACCCCAACAACCCCAAGCTGTTCTTCACCATATCAGGACTCTGGGGCGTCGGAGACGCCGTCTGGCAGACGCAAATGAGCGGTTAGTCGAATATATATATATATATGTGATAATGCATTTATGATAATTTTTCCGTGAGGACATTCACGTACCTATAGATTAAACGTGACCGGGTCCGTGGGACGTGGGTAATTTTTTGTTTCCCCCCTCCCCCCCACGAGAAAGATATTTAACAGCCAAAAACCAACGACTGTCGGTTGGATTATAGGGGACCGATCCGCGGGCCCTCTACTACTATTTTTATTCGTGCACATTGTCGTTAGGTCAAGTTTAGGTTATAAAATACTATATAGAGTCTCCCTGTAGCGGAGCCGGTGGCGGTGGAGTGTAATAAATAATCGCTGTTGTTATCGCCGGTCGACGACGGCGGCGGCGACGACGACGACATGACCGTCCTTGGGGGAAAACCGTCACGATAACTACGGTCTTTTTTTCGCATTGTACTCTTTCCCCCTTCCCCCCCCCCGGAGTCCATTGTACGAAATAAAAAATGACGGATGACGGGCGGACAGTTTAATTCATCCTCTGACCTCTGGAAAACGGATAGGTGCGGAAGTATATAATAACAATATAATATCGTTCGCGTACTATTGCAGCAGCAGTAAATATTATTATAGGTACACGGCACAACAATTATGTTATTGTTGTAATTCGGTACACGAAAAAAAATCGGTGTGAAGCGATAACAATTTTTTTAAAAAAAAACAACGATTTTCTGTAAAGTATACGTATAATTACGTACGGCAATAATTAACTCTACTCGGGATCGGAAATTCCGTCAAATCTAAATCCCAAATGTTAAAATTACATATTATTATTATAAATATAGAAATAAGCCATTGTTTCATTACAAATTTCCGTTAGGGAAAAAAAGGAATCCGAGTAGAGTTAATCGATAATTATTAAAATTGTATAATGTCAACTATAGGACCTGGATTTAAATGCACTAAAAAATATCGAAAAATGCAATAAAACAAATAGTGGCTGAAAATGCCCTAAAATACGCTATTCGTTGTATAGATGAAGAATACCTAAAACCTTTTAATGAAAACATAATCGTTTGAGATAATAATATTTAGAATTGCTTAAAATAATTAACTTTTAAGTTGAACTATTAGTGATATGAAATATATCCGGATTATCCAAAAATCGAATAAATCTGGATTTAGAATTTTAAAATCCAAAAATGTATGTTTTGAATTCCCAAATCCGACATTTTTTATTTTTATGAGTAAAAACAACGTTTGCCAAGTGAGCTAGTAATATATTATACAAATTACATTGATATGTATGATTTTTTTTTAAAAAAACATTTCTATTTGTGATATTCTTTGAATTGTTAAAACGTTTTTAATGTTTTACACATTTAATGCTATTAACAATATTGTAATAACAATAATTTTATGAAAAATTACTTAAAGAATATGAAATACCGATTTTAAAAATCGAAATTTGGATTCAGATAAATATCCGGATTTTATATATGCACTAAAATCTAACAGAATAGCCGAAAATGCTCTTAAAAAATTATGATCTGAAAATGGAAAAATGGAAAATAATAGTATCACGGATCCGTTAGGTACACAAATCGAATAAATTACTTGGAAAGTGTGTTTTATATGATTTCGCGGCGTTTTCGGTGGATTTTCGTATTTTGTTCGACCCGATCGTGTTCGAAACACGACGCGATCGCATGATAAAGGATAATAACACGCGGTGACGGAGTGAAAAAAAAAAATTTAAATCGTCGCCCGCTGACACGACTGCGGCGATTGTTCGGATACATAATATTGTAATATCGTATTTTTGATTTTCGTCAAGGACCAGCGGCACGTACGTGCGTAGAGGTCGAACGTCGAAACGATATTATAGTGGACATATTAATAATAATAAAACGTGCAATATCCGGAGACCGAGCTTTGAAGCGTTTTGTGAAAAGAGTTGGTTTTTGTTTTTATTTTTCATGTCCGATGCCCTACCGATGAAAAAAAAATGTTCGTAATATATTATTTTTGTTCACGGCAATCCATTATTATTCGGTTAATATTTCTGTGTTTCGCGGCCTCAGTGCGGTGGCGCCGATCGATCTTGAGTTTTCCGAGTGGTCCGTAGTGCGAGTCTATAATATATTTTTATATAATAAATGTACAGGCGTTTTTTTATGTGACACGTTTCTGACGACACTGTTGAACCTTTTATGATTTTTATTTTTCATAGAGTTATTCTAAACACTTCCCCGAGTGTCCCATTACCATTATCCGTTATGGCGAAATTATTCCAAACACTGGATTGTATACGTATAAAAAATATGTTAAGACAATCAGTTAAATTAAATATAGTTGATATTAAATTTTTGATCAAAACTTCGCGCGGGTAATTCAACCAGTATTTTATATTAAAAAAAAAAAAAAAACCTACTGTATAATATGATCGAGTCTCATAAGAGATACGAGGAGTAGTGTAATAAATCGAAAATGGAATAGATACTGAAACATTATTATTATTATATAAATTACAATATCTTAACTCTCTATTACTTTAACCTGCGGGATGAAAGTAGACAACGAAAATATCATACAAGAGTAGATATAAAAATCGTATCCAGTCGTCTTCTCGTCAATTTATAAATTGATAGTATAAATCGTTCGCATTATCGTTCCCCACATTGATGTATGAAGAAAATGACAATTTGTTTATGAATGAAAATACACGACAAAGAGAGATCAGACACTTGAAATAAAGAAAAAACCGCTTTGCGATCTTACCTTAAAGAAGGATGGTCAGGGTTCTATCTCGGCCATGCCTCATAGGGGTTTTATGTTTCTGAGGCGTGTAATTCTCATCTAATTTATTTTTTATTTTTGGTTATACGATTACATGCGGATTAAATTAAAATTATTTTATTATTAGCTATACCATGAACTGTGACATTGAAAGAAAAACCGTGTTTTCCCGTTTCCGTCCCTGTGAAAACCAAATTAATTAAATAATAACTCTAACTTTTTTTTTCTATCTATATCTCCAAGATAACTCATAAATCGAAAAAAAAAATCAATTTTCATATCGAAAATACCAACAAAAAAAAACCCATAAGAACCACCCGAACTAAATCTACGTCACTCGGAAATAGCTTTCAGCAGTTCCGGACATTGCCGCCAAAAAACTCGCACACGACATTACCTTATTACATACAGATTATTATGTATTTTTTCACTATAATATTATCGTAATAGATTGTGTTTTATTGCCGATTCTATACGAATAAAATTAACAGAATAATTAATCTTAATGGATAGAAATTTAACGATAGTGAACAAGTTATTACCGATATATAAAATGACTAATATTAAGTGATTAAAAATAATTCGTAATATATTATATTAGACAAAATAGTATACATCGTTACAACAGTCGGCAGCCGTATACCAAAAGGGAAAATCGTATTGATTAACCCGTGGAAGTTTTATTTACGCCGTGATATAGAAACGATAATTTGTAATTGGTTTGGAATAATTTATATATTATCACGTATATGTATGGCCTTTTGGTAAAAAATGGCCGCCGGAGCTTTAGATTTACTCGTAGGGACGGT
Organism: Tuberolachnus salignus; assembly: GCA_956483605.1. Taxonomy (NCBI): domain Eukaryota; kingdom Metazoa; phylum Arthropoda; class Insecta; order Hemiptera; family Aphididae; genus Tuberolachnus; species Tuberolachnus salignus. The sequence goes on from OY101434.1 coordinate 29,713,016, forward strand.
TATTGTATAAGTATAATTGTTTTATATAGTAATATTAGTGTATCTAAGGTTGAGAAACACTGTATTGGAGTGAGAGATAGCGAGTGAGAGAAAAAGAGGGAGATAAAACCGACCAACGACACTCGCAGTACAATAAAAATAATAATAAGTTAGACGCATGCTAGCGGCCTCTTAGGGATAAGAGGTGTATCGAAACGGCTAAATTATCACTGGTTTGTTAAAAGCAAACGTATAAAAAAAAAAAATTTAAAAAAAAAAAAAAACACGCAAAACAAACAAAAAAATACAAAATTTATGTTTTCGGTTCTTCTCGCTTCTCCCCTCTTCAACGAAAGAAGACCACCCGGCTGACGGGCGGGCCGCACGCCCGCGCGTAAAAAATTCGCCCGTCAATGGACCGCTAATTCTTGCAACACGCGCGGCTCGTGTAACGTGTAAAATATATTAACGGAAAAAAAAAAATAATAATAATAATATACAATATACGAGCCGACGACAAAGTGTTGAAAAAAAAAATCCGCTCGCTCGTCCGCGTATAGTTTACGAGTACACCCGAATAGTTTGTCCTTGAAAAATTAATACAAATACGCGTACGTTCTTCAAAAATACAAAAATGCAAATGTACATCGCACTCCGATCGTGTGTTTAACATAATTTTTATAAATATTTTATCCATTTCACGCCTAGTTTGACAGATTTTACGTCCGAACCGCACGGGCGGCGATCAGTAGAAAAATAAAATTTTAAAAAAAAATTACCATTATACGATTCGTTTCGTCGTTAATTTCTTCGTATTATTTCGAAACGAGCGTATTTTTTTTTTTTTTTTTTTTTTTTTTTAACTCTGCTGAGTCGAAAATTTTTTGACAATAATAATTAGGTCACCCAATATAAATATATAATTTTATTACAAGTACGCGAATAAATTCCATAAAAACCAATACTAGGGGACACGTATTTTTCTAGTTCGATTTCCACACTGTTATATAATAGTATTAATAGTTTTTTTTCCCGGCTCGTATGCATACATATCTACTATCCAGTTCAAGACTGCAACAAATCAAAAAAGTACTTTTTTCAGGAGAGCAATTTGAAAATTCAATGAATATTTAATCAACTATAAAATATGAAATAAATTAGTTATGAATACAATTTTTGGTATACATATACATAGTATTCAGGTCTTTAATTTATATTTCCATTGTTACCAACATTTAAATAAATACGTGACTTAATTTAATGGGTTATGATCACATATTGCAATTTTGAACTGAAATATTTTTAAAAGCTCTGCAGTGATGATCAACAATTTAACTAGTTTTTTTTTTTTGATGTTCTTGAATTGAAATTACTATGAAAAACGGACAAAAACGATGCGGTTAAATGATTTGTCGATTTTTGTTTGATTTGTTGCAGTCTTGAACTGGATATTGGACGTAATAAAATAGTATAGTCGCGTGCTTATATTTTACATACACGTTTTTTGACATAAAATTATTACAGAAAACGGATATACGACGACGTCGTCGCACACGAATTGGAAATATATTTAGGTTAGTTTATCGCGAGTTCGCCACGATATAATAAATATTATACTTACCTCGCGGTTTTTTTTTTTATTATTATTATTATATACACTGTACCGAAAGAGTACCGGAAACACGATAAACTCATTTTATCACACGCAATCGGAATATAGCCCACCGCTATAATATTGTGTACTACTGCGTTATTACTTACGGGAGCAGCGCAATTTCTTTTTCGCAAACCCGTCGGTATAACAGCGTGAGTTATAGTGGCGAAAATGTTGTTTCTCGCGCGCCTTTTTACTAATGGAAAAAAAAAAAAAAAAAAAACAAACGACCGTTTTAAATACGGAATCAATCGACGTTTGTTTAGCTTCAATCCATGCCTCCGGATCTTTTCGAATTGTGCTAAAACCGCGAAAATCCAAATCTAGTCCACGAATTTCCGCACAGAATTTCGTAACACCCATACGCGTTAATCATTGTTATAGGAAATTTAATTTTAAAACATTTTGTACGCGTGTAATTTTATTGTATTTCGAACTGTTCGACTGGTGTAATTAATAAAAAAACACAAAAATACCATTTTGCCGGAATTTTCGTGAGTTAACTTATTTTTTACATATAATATGTCGGTAGTAATGTCAAAAGTGACATTATCGAAATCTTCATACAATCTGCTACCCGAATTGTTCGTAAAAAATTACAAACCTACTCGACTTTGTGTGCCCAGGGGCGTGGCTTTAAATCGAAAGATTGCTTTCTAATTGTGCAGTTATTACATATTTTTTTGGATATTAACAAAACATAGGGGGTGCCACAAACTGTAGAATAAATAAAAAATATTACTAGAGTAAGCTCTAGGGCCGTCCTAGTGTACATTCTGGTGAAACGAAGTAAAGCGTACAATATTCTGGAGCTGACTTATTACTGTAGGGATCTGGGTCGTTATCGTCGAATCGATAAATCGGAAACTGTTAGGTTAGATTGAAACAATTTAAAAATTACACGGGAAAAACCTACTTTTTATAATAGGTAGTATAATATCAGCAGTTAGATCCGTTGCTCGACTTTGGCTAGGTGTCCGAACAGACGACCGATATACCGCTACGGGTTTTTTATTCGCTTGTTTGGCTTAAAAAATCGAAAATCCAACGAGTACATCGGAATTAAGTTTATCGCCGACTTATTATCGACTAGTTGACGACTGTGTAGCAGGAGAGCAGCGGCAACAATGGACAGCATTTCATTCGGAATTATTCATCCGGTGTGTTGATAATAATAATAGTAATAAAATGACTTTGACGATAGTTTCATTATAAATAACAGTTTGAGACGTGCGGTTAACAATAATTGAAGTGCCCGTTGATTTAATTTGTCCGTTTATATTGTCTTAAACGATACGAATCTGCAGACGACAGTGCGTGTATACGATTTCTCGGAGACGGCCGTCCTATTTATTAATTTTTTTCATTTGTAAAACTCTACGGGTGTAGACGAAAACGATATGACCTGTTTTTTGGGGTTTTTTTTAAATATATATATATATATATACACAGCCGTAATATATTTTACGACATGACATTTACAAGAAAGACGGTGAAAGGTCAAACTGAAAAAAGTCAATAAAGAACGACTACAACAATGAACGATATAGCTGACGACGACGTCTGTGTAAATTAATTCTAATTTTCTGTAAAATTAACTTCTTTTTTTTTTTTTTGTTACCCGAGAGAGTTTACATCAATATTTCCTTCGGATGAAAATCACGTATAAGTCGGCGGGTATAGGTTAGGGTACTCGTAATAATCGGGACGTGGGTATAATTAACAGGGTGACAAATGCATTCAAAAACACGATTCCGCACAAATTGTTTTTTAATATCAATTTTTTTTTTTTTTTTTTAAAGTATATATTTAAATAATAATAATACGATCGTCATCGTTGCACGCTAAGTATATCTAGGGGCTCGCGTATAGGCAATTCGGACGACAAATTTTGATAAAGACGAAAATCCAAATTCACTTTCAAACAATAAGAGGTTTCCGTATCGTTTTTGGTTAGGATACTGTTTATAGGTGGACTGCTGTTTTAAGTTGGAGGATGGGATGGTAGAATATAGAAGGTGATTAAGTTTGTATCCGAACACAATGACAAATCATTACAAATGCATTGCAAAACAGTACGCACAATTTCGTAAACCCATATAAAACCAAATAAAATATAATTTTATATTTTAAAATAAAACTTTAAAAAAAAAAAAATCCACAATTTATTACTAACCTAATCAGAACGTTTTGAAAATTGTACCGAAAGAATCGAAAATACCAGAACCCGCTACTGCGTAAATATTCCTGTTTTCCCCTATAATTAAAGAAACTACAAGGAAAATCAAAAAAAAATGACCCCGTCAATGTACCAACTAGATAAAAAAAAAAAAAAAATACTATAAAAAGGCTCGTTTGTCGTTGTTTTTAATTGGAGCAAGATTTCCGGTAGGAAAGTTGTTAACCTAACCCATGGTACACTCAGAATCTTAAAACAATAATAATATAATATTATCGACTTGCAGTACTTGCACAATCGCGGGCCCCGAGGAGGATAGTGGCAATGAGGACATTTTCCCCCATGCCGGACATGGTTTTCCCCTGACCCCTTTTACTGGTCGTGAACAGCGATCACCGGACGGATATTCGTATTTATTTTAACGCTATGCGCGCGTTTATCGTAAAAAAAATGTTTAAAACAAAATAATTAAAAAATACGTATATATATATACTCGGGTTTCATTGTCGTAAACGGTTTTGCTCGTCCCGTTTCCCCCGTAAAATTAAGGTCCGGATCCGCCGGACGAAAAAAACGAAAATTAACCTACAACGTCGTCCGTCGGTGACGAATGACGATGACGTCTAATTAAAAAATTCAGCAGTGGTTTTTGTTATTTTTTTTTATTTTTATTTTTATTTTTTCTACTTACTTATTGTTCTGCGGCAGTCGATTCCTGCGATTGTATCGCAACATTATATAGTATAATGCGCGTACGTTTCCGGGTACTGTTTTACGACACGAACGCGGTCTGTTTTCTGCTGTTCGCCATAAGTTTATCGCGCGTGTTTTTGCGTTGCGCATGCGCGTGCACGTATAATTAATGGACCGTCGTAATGTTCAATTGAACAGTAGGTACGCGTATCGAATAAAATATTATTATAAAAAATAATACGTCGACGGCGATTCTTTGGATTCTCCGTTGGCAACGGTTTAATTAGGAATTTTTTATTTTTTTTTTTTTTTATATTACATATATACGTGGCAGTGGCGTGCGCGGGAAGGGCAAGAGCGTTAGGGGATATATCACCCCCCCCCCCTTCCGTCAGCTTAATAACTACGAGTATTTATTTAGCAATTCAATCTCGAAACGTTTACACGTTCCGGTTCGGGTTACAAAGGAAAAATTCGATTTATTCTCATAAGAATATCGGCATTTTTTGTTTTTTATCAGGTTTTAAAATTCCCGCTGAGGTATTGACATATAAATGCCGTACATCTAGAAGAAATGCACTACTGCACCCAGTGAAAACTCCTGGACACGCCACTAATTAAGTCAGGGATTTATTAAACAGTAGAAGTTGCTTATTGGAATACTCTTGGACTATTATTGCGACTGATTGTATTTATTAATTAATTAAACTTTATTTATACTTAAAAAAAAAAAAAAATAGTTTCGAGATACGTATTACAAATAACATATTATATTGTATATGCATATATTTATTACATTTTATATTATGTATGTACAATGTACATACCTATATGTTATATAAAGAATGTGTCCATCGACGTCTGTTTTCTGCGTTAAGTAACTTAATGTTTAATGCTCATGCTCAACATAAGAGTAATGCGGCTCAAAGCCTTTTTTTATTTGCACGGTACTTTCCTGAGGACACCAAGAGCTTCCACGATTTCTTTATTTGATGGGAGTCTCTCGCTGTGTTCTTCTTATACATCATCAATGTCAGCCTGATCAAGTGTTCGAGGATTCAAAATCGAAATACAGATCTCCTTTTCCGTTGGAGCCTCTACAATTTCGAGGTATTCGAGCCACATCAATATCCAATCTCCATACATTGCTTCCTAGAGATCGGCTGGTTTTTCAGGCCCTTGGCCGCCTAATTGTTTCAAATAACCGACGTATTGTTACAATAACGCAATTGTATTACATATCCGTATTGCTAATAAGCGGCTTATACTGTATATGTATTTAACACATATTTGTATACCATACAGAAATATAATATCCGAAAAAACGGTTCGAGACAATATTATAATGACAACGGCGAATCGTTATTTTAACCTTCAAAATTTGATTTTCCATTATAAACGTACGACTGATCGTTAAAAAAAAAAAAAAAAAAAACACCTAACGACGCCGATACACCTAAGTGCTGTTTGTAGATCGTATCTATAATACACTATTATTAATATCTACTGCAGAGTTTTTTGGTCAATGAACTTTACAACGAATTTCAATACCGATACGACTATATATATATATATATATATATATATATATATATATATATATATATATATATATATATGTATATGTATATATATATATATATGTATATTGGTACTTAAGTACAATAATAATATGGTGTAAAGTCGATTTGTTCTGCGGATAAACGTGTACGTACACCTATATAATATGTTTCTGATGTCGGTTCGATTAAAAATGCAATTAAATCGTATATCGTGATCGTGTGTACCGATAATAAATATTATTAAAGTATTCCAGTTTAAAATACTATTAAAATATTCAGAATATGTTTAAACACCTGGGAGGCCTGACCGTTTACTCGGTCGACGCCATTTTCAAGTCGAGACTTCTGTCCGAAAAAAAAAAAACGACGCTTTATATTGGTATTATTAACTAGGCCAATGATTGGAGTATTGGTAAGAAAAATATTCAGAAGACTCTTCGGACAACAGACAAACGACAATGGGGAGATCGAGAGATTAGAGCAGACGGGGAGGTGGAGGAACCATATGACGGGGAAACGGGAATACAATATAGGATTCTTGAGAAAACCCTAGACCGAAGTGGGCCAAACGAATAAATAAGAGAAGAAGAGAGGAGATTTAAGGCTGATGAGTGGAAGATACGGAGACGGCAATGGATCTAAACGGTCTCTAAATAGTCCTATGATTTCGAATAAAATAATGGCGTTTCGATATTTATTTCAAATGTTTTAATTTCGACCGGAGCCGATCATCTAGTCGGGTCGGTGCGCGTTTTGAAACGAGTAGATTTGATATGTATTTTTTTTTTATTTTTATTTTTTTTTAAATTTATTATTCGGTCCAATTATATATACGGCGTTGTTCGGGCGAAAGGCGCGCGGATTTTTTCGCGTCTACACACGATATATGAATGTTATTATTATTATTATTATTATTATAATATAAATAATTTAATAATATTTTTATAACGCGCGCGCGTTTATTTAAAATCGTAATAAAATCGTAGCGTATACCAAGGTCGAAAAAACCGCGTACAGCCCGAACGCGGGACAAAATATTATAATTAATAATATTGCCGAGGACCGTTGCGCGCATATACGTATATATATATATATATATATATATATATATTATTATAATAATATGCGTGTAAATTATTGTATTGGAAAACAAATTTAAAAAAAAAAAAAAAAAAAAACCGTACCACCGCCGTTGTCGTCGTCGGTGACGTATATACTCTCGCGACGCTTACAATGGACCATTAGGTCTGATGACTTGCCGAACGCGAGTTTTCCGCGCACGCTGTATACGTACGTATAATAATAATAATATTAATATGCGTATATATTATTTTTTTTTTTTTTTTATTTTTTTTTTAATCTATTGTGGCCCACCAAAGTATTTCGCGCGTCCCACAGCGTTAATCTTTGATCTCGTCGCTTCTCTTCCAGCCTCTCCGACGGTACGGTATACGATCAACAACCTCTCCGCGCTCGGCTTCGACACTTATTATTATTAATTTTTTTATCCGAACACGTTATAGTAATAATAATATTATTATACTTTATTGCGCTAGATCGATCGATCGGGAGAAGAAAAAAAAAAACAAAAACGATCGTCACAATAACTGCAATATAATGATTATCGGCTATGCGTAAGTACCACGCGCGAGTGTTTTTTTTTTTTTTTTTCGCGGCTCGCATACAAGAATATTAATATATTGGTATATCGTAATAACCGACGGTCGCACAGTGTATTTAAATAAATGACGGTGAAAAAACCAACACTGTAATTTAGGGATCGGGGCACTTTTCTCCCGAAACCGCGGGAGAAAAACCGATAAAATTAAAACGAAAACCCAATCCAAACACGATGGCGCTCCGACAAATTGTACGCCCTAAGTGCTAAAACCTTAAACCTAGACGATGAGTTTGGATAAGGCATAGGGGGAAATGGTATAGCAACGCCGGACGGATCGCAGGATTCAAAGTCGGTGTGTATATCGGATCGGGTATTTTGTAATCTTCAGATTCTTATCGTATGGGAAAAGTGTCCGGTGCCCTAATACTATACGAGATATCGTTGTGCGTCGCATTTCACCCTGTACACATCGTGAGGCGCGGTCCATCACGAACAAATGGATCAACGAAATCTTGCAATATCCGAGTGATCGAAGAAATACGATCTAAACTAGCTGGGAATAAACAGTGGCGAAGAAACGGCAGGCAGACAGGGATGGACCGAGTAGCGTGGTGATTAAGCCAATATTAGGCCAACGACGAAGAAGAAGTAAATGCGGCGGCTATCGATTACCAATAATAATCGAGTAATATTGTTATAATCAAATTTCGTTTTCTATAGGGGGGGGGGAGGGAATGATTTCCAAATAATTGTTTTCCATAATTTTAATCGTGATTAGTTGTTTTTGAATATTTTACAGTATTCTATTGAATACTAAATTGTATTATGTAAAATTCGCCAAATAATCCAAAGACGAAGATTTTCAAAATACAAAATCCAGGTTTACAGAAAAACTCTTAGATTCTGGCAAACTAAAATGGGGGATTTTTTTCGTTTAATATGTTTTAAAACTGTCGGTATCTTTACCGGCATGGAAGTCGGGATTTCGACCTAGACCCGTTTTAAACGTAAAACAATGCGCCCGATGTTTCGAATTCCGAGCGATGTGTCGAGTTACACTGACTTGCATAACGGACATTCGATATCTACACGCAATATTATTTGTTATACAAATTAAACGGAACAACTTATTGATAACAAAAAAAAAAAAAAAAAAAAAACGTCAGTGTTTTATGGTGGTAAAATGTTCGATATACGAGCCAGTAGTAAATCTACATTAGAAATTCGTCCGATTATCATAAAAGAATTTTTGTAAAATATCGACAATATGCTATTATACAATCGTATCGATTACATCAATCCCCCTGTATACCTATATGTATTATAACGACAACAGATCTCATATAAATAGTATAATAATATTTTTGAATTTTTTTTCCGTATTATCCACTAATAATAGGGTTGAATAATATGAAAGAAGAAAAAAAAAATCCCAACCAATATGTATAATTTAGGTAATTATTATAATAACTGTTTTTCGGTACGTTTGTTTAAATTTTAAACGACATGGAGAGCAAACAGAATAAATAAAGACGAGCGAAATCGCTTGTATCTTATTCAATATTATTCGTTCTATTACATATGCAACAGACACACGTGTGTATAAATATAATATAATATTATTATTATTCGTGCGAATATCAAATAGGAAGCTCCAGTTCTCAGGAACAATGAAAAATCCGTAAAACATAAAATTAAAAAATAGAGTATCTATGTAACATAATATTATAATGTGATATTAAATTATTATAACAACAGTAAGTACGAGTGTACATACGTGTACGTATTCATATAATAATATTATTTTGTTGGTTTTCCTCGTTAAAATTACGTAAAGTATAATAATATATATACTAGTTATTATTACGAATAAAATCAAAAACCGAAAAATTACCGTACATATTGGTCGAATTCTATGCTTAAATTGGTAGAAGAGCAGAGCTTTTCTATTATTTGTCGTTTTTTTTTTTTTTTTTTTCGGCGTCCCTTTACTAATTGGGTTCCCCCAAGAGATATTTTTTTTTATAGTCAGTCATATATTATTATTATTACTATTATACGTATGATGTATTGGCCAAAATTTGTTAATTTTTTCGTAAATTATTAAATTACGTTTGAAAAGCGGTGTAAGAGTAGAGGAACACGGTTTAATAGTATCAAGGGACGCTGATTTTTCAAGTCTCGTGTCACTCTTCTCTTATCATATTTTCCCAATAAGAACACTGAATGTTATATAGCGACTATCCAATTTAAGATTGCAACAAATCAAAAAAATCGAAAAATGATAGTTAACTACATCATTTCTGTCTGTTTTTCATAGTAATTTCAATTCTAGAACAAAATAAAAACTAGTTGATCATCACTGAAGAGCTTTTACAAATATTGCAATTCAAAACTGCAATATGTGATCATAACCCATTAAGTTAAGTCACGTATTTATTTAGTATTGGTAACAATGGAAATATAAAATTAAGACCAGAAATTGTATTCATAACTAATTTATTTCATGTTTTATAGTTACATTGAATTTTCAAATCGCCCTCTCAGAAAAAGTACTTTTTTGATTTGTTGCAGTTTTGAACTGGATAGTCGATATTATACCAATCTAATATTTAAAAAAAAAACAAATCCTGACGATAACGAAAACTACTGCGATGTGTATAGTTTCAAACAGTGTGCATTTACTATTCAGTGGTTAATAATACGAAAAATATGCTTAAACGGCAAAAATGAATACGTTTCAATAAAATTGAGTAATGTTCGCGATCGGAAACGATTTCGTAATCGCGTGCCCTCGGTCGCGGGTGAGTCGGAGAGTTTTCACCGCATATAGTTATATTAGCAATAATAAAATAAATAAGAACCGTAGGAAAAAAAAAAATCAATACATCGATGATATTTTTATCGTATACTACGAGGTAAAACTCGCCCGAATAAGGAATTTCGATGGCGTTTCCGATAGTTTTGTTTTCTTTACCGACCATTTCAAAACGAAGCTATACGTATAAGATGATTACAAATAACAACTTGCCCCTATATTTATTACGATGTACCAGGGATACAAGTAGGAAATTTCTAGATGAAACGTCCAAAAATAAATAAATACGTTATTACGTTTGTTGTAGTTTAAATTCACTTTTTGTCGATAAAATGGCAACACTGCGATTGCCTTACGCCTAATCGCGGACTTAAAAAAATCGCTGGATAACGCGTGATTGCTTACAATGACGTAACAATTAAAACAAACAAAACCAATAATTTAAATATGAATGTAGAAACAGACCAGACTGATTTCGACACCGGCGTAAACATAATTTAACGAATTGACCAAAAATGAATGTACGGTCGTATGAAAACGAGGCTTGTGAAACTAAAAGTTACTAGCACGATGACAAAGTTGTTGCAAACGTAAAATGTAAAAATTCGAAATTTACATATTCTTGTTAACGATTACCGGATTGCTTCGGGGTTTAGATAATTGAATTTAGAATTTATTGAAACATCAACGTATCGATATTATAATTATTTAAATTGAAAACATAGCCCTAAAAAATGTCAATTTATTTCATTATTAATTATGAATTATAATTCATTAATATTTTCTACCGATACATTTTACGTTTTGTACGTGAATATCAGCTACTTACTAATTATAATACAAAAAGTCTATTTAAGTATTTTGAATTTGAATTATCATTAATCATCTCATCAATAACCAACTGTGTAATTCAACTGCCCGTATAGTAGTATGCACCTATAAAATGCATAATATCCTTTAAAAATAAAACAATCATTTTACGAAATAAACTTTTGAAATTTCTCCTTTGTAACTCCTTGGACAAACATACAAATTTCGGAAATGTTCGTATTCATACATAATTGTTGAGAGATTTTTTTTTTATTTTTGTTATTCCGAGCTTTAACAGATTTCAGCGTATTATAGTTTTATAATCACTAAAACGATGTATTATAATACTGTAAGTGTCTTGTTTTAGCAAAAGGATATTATCGCTTGTTATACTTTAAAAAAGGGATTTTTTTTTTTTATTCATAATTCGTTTAGCGTATACCTTTGACATTTTTTATAATTACTATTATTAAGGCTGGGAAAACCGCCAAAAATGCAAAAATGCCTTTTAATTTATTTATAATAGCTTAAACAGTAAAAAAAAAATGTATCACGAATGAATATTTTTTAAATTGTATTTAACGCCATTTAATGGATATATCTTCTAACTTAATTACTTCTCTTAACTACTCCTTAATCATTCATTCGGAAATAATAAGTTCAAAATATATATATTTCAACTTGTTTTTTTTTTTTTTTTTGCTAATTATTGCCTGAAATAAATTTACGTGCATCGTATTAAAAAATTGTAAAAACAAAAAAATGCTCTAAAAATGGACCTACGTTTCGGAACACCGGAAGAACGAAAAGTAGCAATTGGTGCATCGATACCCCGGTGCCGATTATTAACGAAATATTATATTATTTTATCGTACGCCGGACGTCAGAGAGTACGGTCCCGGTTCGCCCGGTATAAATTGTAATAATACAATAAAACACATTAGTATTTTTTATAACCGTTTTACGGTACGCGCGCATAAATACGGCAAACTGATAAAATATTATCGTGTACAGAGTGTACAACCCGCGGTATCGAAATATTAATGGTAAAAGTAGACAATACGCGCGGCCGATAGGTGCCTCTTATGGGTATACACCGAGTATAGCCTGCGCAATGCGCGCTCGGCGACTTCCCCGTCGAACGCGCACAGAAGCGGAATAATTACCGTTACGAAACTTTTTTCTTTTTTTTTTTTTTTTTATCTTTATAAACACACGCATTAGACGTTGTATTAATATCGTAGTATATTGAACGTGGATATCGTACGTACAATAATAATAATAATAATGATAATGATAATAATACTGTAGTATAAAACAGAAAAACTATAGACCAGAACTCGCGTACGACGCCGCCGGTGTTTTGTTTATCGGACTCGAAATTTCGCAGCGACCTACCGATGCGTACGATATTTCGCTATAATAATAATAATAATAATAATATACAAATAATACGAATAATTATAATTGTTATAATACCGCCGATATTATTTTGTTCGCCCGTCGTAACGGCCACGGGCAAATAGGCCTCGAATTTGCCGAACACGCATTGAATCCGTCAACAAGGCCGTCACGACCGAGCACCGCCGCCGTTTTCCCGCCACCGTTCCCCGTCGAAACGAAAATAATCCCGCCTGATATCCGTCCGGCGATCTTCCGAGTCCTTATACGGCCAACGGTCGCTTTCGTCAGCAACGACACACCGCTGGGTGGTCCACCGGTCAATTCTACTCACACGTTCCACCGTGTCACAATTTTGTACTGCGCATTTTTTTTTGTCTAAGCAGATCCGTGCAAGGGTCCCCTCTACCCCCCCCCCCAACATGCCCCAAAATACAATTCACTCCTTGACTTTTCACTACCGCACTATTTTTAAACCTAATTAAGCAGTCGGTAAAAATGTTTTTTTTTTTTTTTTTAATATCGTCACATGTTTTCAACTTGTTGTTTAGCATAAAAAAAATATTTAAGTAAAATATTTGAATTTTGTTTTCTTCTAAATCTCAAAAATTCACTACAAGAAATTATTATTGATAATCGTATTAGGTATATTAGATTAGTGTTAACGGGATTAATATATTTTTATTTTTTTTTATTTTGAGTGCCGGAATAATTTTTTAATAATCCCTAACCGGAATAATCTTTAGTTATTATACATATTTATAATTTCGTATTACATGTAAAAATAGGCCTTGCATTCCGCTCTCGGATACACCGTCCTAGATGCCTAGCTTTTACAAGGCAATGCAACGAAAGCTGATTTCGTTCTTCGTCCAAAACGCACCCAAGCAAAAGACCACCAGGGTCGCGATATTCCAGACTCTAGATCACATTATTATACTACGCAAAGACATAGCGGATTGGCTATATTTTTAGGCCTGGGAAATACGAACCATAGGGGCAACTAAGAATACAATTCTGTGGTCGCTAAAACTCTATACGACTATTTACGGGTCGGTAAACATAAGTGATTCCTCCCATCCCATCTATTTACCAACAAAAACAATACGCGTATTTTCGTAGGGCATTTTGTATAATTATCAACAGATATTGCAAAGTTTAGTATACTAACATACATTGAA